>JAKTWC010000003.1:0-316512 GCA_030560865.1 Nadsonia starkeyi-henricii | reverse complement strand
GGGGGTGATATATATATATAAATATCACGATATAAATAGATGATGATAACCTACACACACGGGGGATAAGAGGGATGGGAGGGGGAGGAAGGAGGAGGAAACTAGGCGATATACAGGGCACCCACGACAAGAACGAACGAAGACTGGCGGCCGGCGGTTGCAGAAGCCTTTGGCAGGGGGCGATGGGGTATATTACAGGCGACAGACGACTGGATCAAGGGCGGTATCGACGTTGTTCTCGGGGATGATGGCGAACGGTGGGAGAGTGGAGTGGTGCTTAGGTAGAGTCAGAGTGTGGGTGGGTGTGCGAGCGTGCGAGGGCCACCGTTGAAGCCACCAGAAGACCCTGGAAGATGGGAGCTTACGTAAGGCGCGCAGCGCTGGGGCTTAACGCCTGCGGAATAAGCTTTGGCCTTTCTTCCTGGGCCTTTCTTCCTGGGCCTTTCTGCCTCAGCTTGGGCTTCGGGCTTGCAGGCTTCGGGCCTTGAGTTGGGTTAAAGCCCACCGTCTCCAGCGCACACTGCCGGGTGACGGAGCCCTCCAGTCACCGGATCTCCTTTTCCTGGACCGCCGGCACACTCTGTCCACCTGGCACACGCTGCTCTGCGCTGCTCTGCTCTGCCTGGGCTGAGCTGACTTCCCTCGCTGCTCGCATCGCCTGGTCGGACTCTGTCGCGTGCCACGGTGCGCCTGCCGTGGACGGGGATCCCTAAAGTGCCTCGCTTGGGGAAGTGCCTTTTCCGGCCTATCCTACCCATGTGCCCCCCATCCAAATCTACGATCTGGGCTCCATGTAAACTAAATCTATATGGCTATGTACCGGGGCTTGTTTTTGCTTCTTTTGCTTCTTCTGGCTTTTTCGCCTTTTTTTGCCTTTTTTTTGCCTTTTTTTGCCTTTTTTTGCCTTTTTTTGCTTCTTCTGCTTCTTTTGTTTGTTTGTTTGGCTTCTTTTGGCCTCTTTTGGCTTCTCTTGGCCTCTTTTGGCCTTTTTCTCTTCTATTTATTCTAGTATATCCTTTTCTTTCCCCGAGTCCAGAAAGCGTTCTGTGCGCTTCTGTTACACTTAGTCTCGTAAAGATCGCGCCTGGGGCCCATGCGAGTAGCACTAGATCTACGATTGCTCTAGGTGGAACTGGAAAGGGCCCAGCGCACAGACCCCAATTCTAGGCCACGCTATCTCCCTCCAACGGCTAGAAAAGACCGCCAAAGGAACCTGCCCAATTGCCCATTGCCAATACATCCCAGCCTCAGCCAGGGGGCGGCCCGCACTGTAAACTTGTAAATTTGTAAATTTGTAAATTTCATTTTGGCCACTTCACCCCCAACGCCTTGGGATAAATGTAAAAAAAAAACCGCCCTGGATCACGTCAGCGGCCCGCACCTTATTACCTTATCGTGCTTATCGCTTGAGAGGGAAACTTATCGGCGGCCCACATACACTCTGGGCTTGTTCTCCTAACTCGACACACACTACCTATTTGAACACCCCATACCCACTGCTTTAATATTTACCAATACAGCGTTTACCATTAACTATTACCATGACCCGATTTTTGACCTTAAAGGTGGTGGGTACAATTTCCCTGACTGTTGTCTCCGGTTCATTGCTCACATTCTCCTACGCTACCATTCCCTCCTTGCTAACCCTCTTAGGGACAAAATCAACAACGCCTCCCACCTCGGGTGACCGTGCTACTGAGTCAAATATTGCCCCCCCCGAGGACCCCAATGATTCCTTCAGATCTAAACTCCAATCTAGCTGGGATCGCCTTAAATGGATCATATATCCCGCCTCATTGTTGTCCTTCTCTTGTTTTACCTTGTCATTTGCCCTATCGGATAAATACAACAGACATCCCTATTTGCTGTATTCTGCTTTCTCTACCCCAGTATTACTCATTGCAAATTATATTAAAATTAGTCCATTAATTCGATCAATCATGAATCTGGCCTCCCCTATCAGTCCTACTAATGATTCTTATATGCCTTCTTCTACTTCACTTGCTAGTCCTTCTCAGAGCAATAACCACCACCCATCCGTGCCATCCGTTACCTCCCAATCCCAAGCGGCCCCTGCTTCAATATTATCAACATCGTCATCAACATCAACATTAACCTCCACATCATCGTCTTCAGCTTCCTTAAAAGCAGAAACTGACGCAAACGCTTTCAAGTCTTCACTCGATGATTCGATTTATCAAGATTTAGGTGATGAAACATTCACTGATGATGATATTTTTTCCCCCATGGAGCAGGTGTCACCCACGGTTTCCTCCGGTTTAGCCACTGGTGTTCCAACCCCTCTATCTCTTGATGATAATAAGACGATTATTAAAGAACATTGCTCCAATCAAATGAGTAAGCTTAAACAATCGCTCAATATCTACTTGGTTGGAATTCATACTTTTATTAATGTTCTTGCCCTCGTTGGAATACTCGGCGATAGCTAGTCTTTTGAAAAAAAAAATCAATTCTGAAAAAACCAAAAAAAAAAAATAACAAGAAAGAAGCAGACGAAAGAAACAAAAAAAAAGGAAAAAAACAAGAAAAAGAAACAAAAACAAAGAAAGAAAGAAAGAAAGAAAGAAAGAAAACAATTAATATGTATAAGTTTATTATTTGAACTGTGTTTTGTTGTTGTTGTACTGATTTTCCATAATTTCTCATATTTCAATATCATTATCATTTATTATATCCTAGCCGTTGTCCATTAAAAGAAAATCGTAGCTCCCCAGTTCTTAATAATCTATTCTTAAAAGTCTGTGATATATGTGTAAAGAAATAAAATTAACCAGAGGAAAAAAAACAAACCAAACATGATAATAATAATAATCAGTATAATATTATGATTTATAAATTTCTTTATCCGAGATTTATTCCCAGTTTAGCATGTATTTATAATAAATTAATAACCATCCATCAACTTCTCTATTTTTATTTATTTTTTCTTTTATATACTAGCCCAATCAAATAATCAAAAAACAAAAGGTACCGTTTTGTTTGGTTTTTTCTCTTTTAAATGATAACCATCTTCTTTTATTACAACGGTATTACTAAAATCCTACTAAATTACGTGTGTGAGTGTATTTGTGCTTATATATATACCCAATAGACTACTGAGTAATATTTCCCTACTATTATTTTTCGTATTAGTGGAATATGGCCTTAATCATGCAGGTTAAAAAGTGATACCAACTAGAATTCACAATATGTATACGATAATCAAGTAAATAATATGTTAAAGAAATAAAATAAGAAAAAAACTGCAAGTATATTCACAACAGTAGTCTACTAGATATATGTAAAAAATAAAAAAATATCAGATGATGATGATCATGGAACAATTAAAGCCCAAAACAATAAATAAATAGGTAAATAAATTACAAAGAAAGAATAAATAAATAGTGCAAGATACTTAGAGAGCGTATCTGAAATCTGGATTTTGCTTATCGGTTAAATCAGCAAATTCAATGTTTTCCAACTTCTTGTAAGAATCGCCTTGTGCGGCCCTAAGTGCATCACGTCTCTTATTTTCGGTATAGTACATCCAGTAAAGTGTAGACAAGAGGACAGTACCAGCACAGTAACAGATAACCATGGAAAGGGTGGCGCCGGTATATTTAGGGGCTTGCTTGGCTATAAAGGTCTGAGGTCCGATAAGATTACCGGCACAGTAACCGACCAAGTAAATGGCATTAACGGTTACTTTCTTAGTGTGACCAGCCATATTCGAAGCAAACAGAGATAAGATACAGATCATACCCACAGGTCCAAGAGGGAAGAGATAAAGACCAGCCAAACGAGCATGAGGGGAAGGTGCCCAGGATAAAAGAGCAGCAGCCATTAGGTTAATCAAAGTAACGAAAATTGCAATAGGCAATCTGTGTTTGATGTACTTGCCTAAATAAGCAAAGCCAATACAACCCACAAGTTGAACACCACCAGAAGGCAAACCCATCAATAAACTTTGAGTAACACTGTATTTGAAGGTTTTATTCAATAGGATGGACTGGAAATTAGTAATACCACCGTTAGGGATATTAGCGGCAAGGGCAGCAGCAAAGTAGATCCAAGTCTTTACATCAGTTAAGGCTTCAATGAATTGATCCTTCTTGAAGTTTTTATTACCAAAACCTTGATTATTACTTCTGATTCTTTCAACAACAAGAACTTTTTCTTCTTCATTCAAGAACCAAGCCTGAGTAGGATAATCCGGGATGTGAAATAAAACAGCAAATCCTGCAAGAACAGTGATGAGACCGGTAATGACGAATACAAGCTTCCAAGCTTTGACTGAGTAGGAAGCGGCATGGGTGTATAAACCGAAAGACATAGAACCACCGATGATTGTACCTAAGCCATTAAAGGAGAGCCAAATAGCCGTTCTAAGAAATTGTTCCTCCTTTTTGTACCATTGGGAAGTCAAAATAACAAAGGCAGGAGTAACCGCCGATTCTAAAGCCCCAAGAATAACTCTAAGACTAATGAAACCGGCATATGTATTGGGGACAGCGTGCATACATAAGATAAAACCCCATGCAATAATGAAAGCACTGACAGTTTTAGCAACGGGGAAGCGCTGTAAAAGACGAGACGCAGGGAAGACGAAAACTAAGTAACCAAGATAGAAAGCACCGGCCGTCCAACTGAACATGGTACCTTCCATTTTTAGATCGGGAATAATGCCCATAATAGCAGCATAAGAATTAGACGTTTTATCCATAAATTGGATTGCGTATACGAGACACATAAGGGGACACATATATAAATCAATTTTCCTCAGAATTCTCCTGTTTGTTGCTTTATCTATCACCATATTTTCATCGGCGGTGTATCTCATTGCGTCGTCCATTGTGGTGATTTCGACTCGTTCACCAGTAGGCGACATAATAGATGTCAAAACTTGTCCAAGGATTAGCTCATTGTCAGAGTGAGGTATTATTTCAAGTTTTTCATTCATTTTCTTCTGAATTAAATAGTTGAATATGCAATAGAGGTTTGTTTTTTAATTTTCTATTTGATTTGAATTATTAGGTTTCTATTTGATTTGAGTTTCTGGTTTTTAGGCGTTCTTTTTTTTATATTAGAATAGTAAGAATATTTTTAAGGTTTTACCAAGTGATATTTATACTTTGGTAGAATACTCGTGGCGTCCCCCATTTTCTGGAAAGATTTAAATTACTATCCCGAAACTTGGCTAAAAACAGTTAAATTACTATCGCCGATAGTCAGGCCCTGTAAGGGTAATTTTTCCTTATCTGAGATCTAACCCTGTGATAGGCGGATTGGATGGGAGGATTCCGAAGCCCCACGCCACGCAATCGGGAGATAGAGAGATCCGCGCATAGATCTTGCCCTTAGCCAATGATAGTACTTATCGCAAGATGCAGAATGCCAGCTGGTACCCGATAGGTAACCCACGAAAATTATAAACCCAATCCAGATGATAAGCCACCTTACTTCCTAATCGGTCGAACAGTCAGCTTATAATTCCCACCCATGCTCACACCTCAAAAAAACATTGGTTTATAATATTAGCTAATCAGCTTTCTTGATCCGGCGCCTACAGATTAGCCATTTGTGGAGTGGCGACAAATAAGATTATTTCCTGGTGGGTAATTACTTGTTTTCCTTAGTGTAATTTCGCGCTGACCTAGTATCTAACACCAAAGCCTTCAACCATACTGTGAATACTCAAAAAAAATGTGGCTTGAATATTATTTCATCTCTTTGTTTAAATCAAAACTCATTATCTTCTATTTTCTTTATTTTTCTTCTGGATTAGATTATTATTTCAGAGTTAATTCACGGCTAACTTGAACCCCTCTCTTAGATAACATCACTACAGTCCTTTTGGTCCTGAAAGTCTCCATATTTTCCAAATATTTTCAACTTTTATATACTTTCTCTTCACACTTTTAGTAATAGTTTTATGTTTATTAAGCTTATACTTGATAATACTGCCATTCAGGTTCAATAAAAGTAAAATAGTGGACATCCTAATTCTCTCTGCTTATATTTAAATTAAGAAACGCGAAAAGCTTTTCAAGGGAGAGCTCATAATGAAATATATGTGAGCCAGTAAAAAGCCAAATTTAATTATCCCCTTGGAAAACTTGAGTAATCATATTCATTTTGAAAGCGAATTGATTATTTATTTGATAAAAAGCATGTATTAATATACGAAAAATAAGGAAAGTAACGAATTGAAATAATAAATAAACAAGGGAAGCTGTGAGTAAATCTTTTACATCCAAATAGCTCTTACAGTGATTTCCTTTAAAGAGCATATCTGAAATCAGGATTTTGCTTATCAGTCAAGTCGGCGAATTCAAGATTTTCAATCTTCTTGTAGTTGTCACCAATTTCAACAAGCTTATGATCACGTCGTTTGTTATCCATAAAGTACAGATAATAGAGAAGACAGAAACAGAAAGTACTAATAATATAACAGATAACCATGGCCAGTTTAGCACCAGTGTACTCAGGCGCTTGGTTAGCCTTGAAGGTTTGAGGACCAACAAGATTACCAACGCAGTAACCGATCAAATAAATGGAATTCACTACAATTTTCTTGGTATGACCTGCAGTGTTTGACGCGAAAAGGGACAGAATACAGATCATACCCACGGGACCAATACCAAAAATATACATACCGGCCAATTGAGCCTTAGATGATGGCGCCCAAGCTAAAAGACAAGCTGCCATAACATTCAAGAGGGTCGCAAAGATGGTCACTGAAATTCTGTGTTTAACGTATCTAGCACTATAAGCTAATCCGATACAACCGACAATATTAACACCACCAGTAGGCATGCCCATTAACAAACTCTTTAAAGGAGCAAAACCAAAGGTTGTATTCATTAAAATAGAAGTGAAATTGGTGATACCACCGTTGGGGATATTAGTGGTAACGGCCACAATAAAATAAATCCAAGTCCTAACATCAGTAAGAGCTTCTCTGAATTGATCCCATTTAAAGGACTTATTACCGAAACCTTGGTTATTACTTCTGATTCTTTCAACCACCATTACCTTTTCATCTTCTGTTAAAAACCAAGCTTTGGTAGGGTAGTCGGGGATGTGGAAAAGAATAGTAATACCAACAACAATTGTCATGAGCCCGGTAATGATAAATAAAAGTTTCCATGATTCAATTGAATAGCCAGTGCCATTCTTAGCTAAACCGTAAGCAATTGATGAGCCTAAAATAGTCCCGAAACCATTAAATGAAAACCAAATAGCAGTTCTAAGAAATTGTTCTTCTTTCTTATACCATTGGGACGTAATGATTACAAAGGCTGGGGTAACGGCTGCCTCTAGCATACCAAGAATTATTCTGAGAGCTTCAAAGCCTGAATAATTCTTGGGCACAGCGTGCATACAAAGTATAAATCCCCATAATACGATAAACACACTAACCGTTTTCGAGACTGGGAAACGTTGCAAGAGACGGGATGCAGGGAAAACAAAGGCTAAATAACCGAGGTAAAAGCCAGTCGCGGTCCAGCTATACATGTTTCCAATCATTTTTAGATCAGTTCTGAGTCCCATGATAGCAGCGTAAGAAGTTGAAGCCTTATCCATGAACTGTACTGCGTATACAAGACACATTAAAGGACACAGGTAGAGATCGATCTTTCTCACCAATTTTTTATAAGCTTCTTCACTGTACTCTTTGGATTCGGTAGGCAAATATTTCATGGCCTCGTCAGCCTTAGTGATCTGGACTCTTTCTCCAGTAGGGGACATGACCGAAGTAAGACATTGGCCTAAGATCTGGCCATCTTCCAGGTCAGCCGGTGCTACCTCGGAAGTTTTGTCGTAGTAGCCTTCTACCATCTTTTTTTATGAAGTTATTGGAAAATAAAAAAAATGTGTTTTTTCTATAATAACACTAATTATGTGATTTTGAGGTGGAGAAAGGAGTGGCGGGGGTTTTGATACGGAGGTGTTTATATGGATTGTTAATCTATACCCTTTCTTTCTGGTCCCTTATAATAACTTTTTTATTTAAATTTTTAAAAAATTATTTTAAGGGAATGTGTTATTTATATTTAACAGATACTCGAAACTTTATAAGATTATGCCATCTTTCATTTCCTGGTGGGGAAATCTGCAGTGAAATAAAAGCACACTCTCTTTGGCGCTTCAAATAAATGGTCATTCATGCATCTTCTGGCAGGATTTTGACCGATTAGAAGATAAATCCCGACGCGGCTAGATTACAGTGGGGTGCAACAGCTGACAAATGGATTAGCAGCTAACCATCCATAAAAATGACCAATAATAATTATACACTACCGTATTTTCAATTTTTAAGTTACCCGTTTTCAGAGATCGTCATTACTTCCGAATTGGGTATTTTATTGCGATCCTGTTAGGAGTAATAGCTTCTTATTTGCCAGATTTTCTTATCATCTTTATCCTACTACCTTAGAGCCGTTCATAAACCCCCTAACTAAATTTCATTCCCCATGAATTTCCCGGCGGGTAGCTAGAATCTGTTGTACCCGTAAATCCTGATAGATTCCGTAGGTTTCTTATTCTAGGCGGGGTCGTGCAACGGAATTTGATAACGTAATAATGGCTCGGAAAACCCTATCTACTGTCATGTGATCACGATTCATCTAAGTTCAATTTTTGTGTTATCGACGGTTGTACATTTTTGGCGAATAAATGGATAAAATAGTTCATTTTTCACCCGGGAAAGTAGTAGATGAACATATTTACTATATCCGGCTTACTAATAAGCGTGTTTTTAGGAGAAGGAGGTAATTATTTTGCTCCATATCAAAAAAAGATAAATTAAAGTTACTACTAGTTGTACAGCTAGGAGAACAAAATCCGGATGAGCTAAATATGCTCCGTTTTTTTCAGGCACATCATCAGATACCTTGAAATAAATACCGACGCTGACAATCTTGTAACGTATTTTCAGTAGTACGGATGACCTCATGGTATTCATTGAGGGCCTATAGGCTTCCTTGAATTTTGACAGCTCATACTACAGTAAATTTTGCAAATCTCGCCTATAACAAGTTATCTCCATCTATAGCCTAAAATCAAGGTAATAAAGAAAATTCCGCGTGTTGCTTACACCCCCATTTACCACACCAAACGTTAAGCATTAAACTGCATTTCTCCAGCAAAATAAAACCGGTGAAAAGTGCAGGGCCCATCTCAGGTAGAGGATAATTTGGGGTTTTTTTCTCCCGATTAATAACCTCGGCCAAAACATATCTACCCTATGTATTGATTAAGAGTAAAATCGTCCACCTGCAAGAGATTAAGCATAGGCAACTATCCTGCTCCAATCCAGATTTTTTCAACTATGAAGAAAATCGTAATTAGCCTTCTACAACCACCTATAGCTCTCCTCAACCATCCGATGACAAATCGTGTTTTCTTGCAGGTGATATCTATTTGGGAAGTCTGTAAACTTGGGTGGTATTTTTGAACATTTTCCATTACTTTCTTGCAAATTAAATTTAGCTATACGCATGTTTTTCGTTTATTTAATATCAATATTTTTAACGTAAAAGTGTGTGATATCCTGAGTTGGAACCACTACTATCGTTTCTAATCTCTGTATCACGTCTATCTTCGACACTTATATCGTCATTTTTGCATGACAGCCAGAAAAGGCCACAGAGTGCAGCACCACACAAAGTCAGTATACCAAAAACTTTGACCATATTAGGGTCATGCGAAAAGGGAGCAACGAAGAGAATACTCAGTAAGCTACCAGCAGCATTGGTCATCAAGAAAAATGCCATAACGCAACTCTTCATATTTTCAGGTGCTTTTTGATAAGAGTACTCCAAGCCTGTAATTGAAGCCAAAACTTCACTCACTCCGATAAATACATAAATAGGAGCTTGCCATAAAACATGGACGTCATTTCCAACAGTACCATGATGGGAAGCACTACAATGTCTATCACCTGGGCGATAGAAGCATGGACCTGTATTGTAAATCACATATTGTAAAGCAGTTGCATAAGCCATGGCCAAGAAAGCAAATCCGAATCCCCAGGTGATACGACGAATTGGCCCAAATGATACTCTACGAGCACTTAGTTTAGGATAAATAAACTTAGCAAAAACAGGAATCAGTATGAGAATAACGATTGAATTGATATTAACCATCATATCGTTAGGTAATTTATGGGTATTCATGGAACCAGCTTGACTAATAAGATTTGTGGTCATCTGATTGAATAACAACCAATAAACAGGGAAAAATAAGAAAAGCTTACAGGCTTTGATTGTTTGAAACACTTCTCCAATAAATGTGGGTGAATATTGTAACTTGTTAGCTAAAACAACCTTCTCAAAATTGAATCTGTGCTTTATAGTACTGAAAGAGATTTTGAAGGTATCAGCGATAATCGAACCAATTACAGTAGAACTAACATGTCGGTTCTTAACCAAAATCAAAGCCACAAATGAAAGTCCAAAAAACAGTGATGGGAATAAGAAGGCAACCCAAAAGTCATAATGATATTCCAGTTCGGTAGTGGCTATAGCAGACAGAGATCCAAGATTGATACAGAAGTAAAATGTCATAAAAATAGTTTGAATAGTAATCTTAGGGTCTACGATGACTCTTTCACCAGATTTCAATACTTT
Source organism: Nadsonia starkeyi-henricii (assembly GCA_030560865.1). Classification (NCBI taxonomy): domain Eukaryota; kingdom Fungi; phylum Ascomycota; class Dipodascomycetes; order Dipodascales; genus Nadsonia; species Nadsonia starkeyi-henricii. Next base: position 305,878 of record JAKTWC010000003.1, on the reverse strand, counting down.
GATAAAACTCTTCTTGTTTGTATATTGGTCGGCTGCAAAAGGCGAAACATTTGACTTAATCCCTCCCGTACCAATACCAATGAATACCATAGAGATAATTAAGCCGGAAAATCCTCTTAAACTTATAAGTGATTCAGGAGTGGATGTGACGCATAGAATCATTAAACCGAAGGCGTAAATGGCGCAAAAGAATACAATTGTACGATACTTCCCAATAAATGTATCAGCAACAATGGCACCAACAACCGGGGTGATATAGCACCATAGTTGAAAAGCCGAATTCATACCAACAGCAATACTTTGCCCGAGGCCTAATGCACCATGATGAAGGCCACCAAGGGGATTTTGCATATAATTCATAAAAGGGGCTGAAATACCATAGAAAGCAAATCTTTCACAGAGTTCCACAAATGTAATTAAGTAAACCGATTGGGGAAAATCATCCGAAACTCGTCGAAGTGTCTGAGAATCAATAACCGAGATTCCATCAAAATCATCGTTTTTGCCTTGGCAAGAGTCAAGATTAGTATTGTTGTCTTCATAATCATAGTCATAATCATCGTTATTTATCCGGGAATTAGCGAAATCATTGTCTTGATCATTATAACGGCTGTTGATACTTTCGAATGAAGCCCGATACGGCGTCACAGGAGTCCTTTGAGAACTCATTCTAATAAAAGTAGTGGATTTTTCTCGTATCTGATTTGTTACCTTGAAGTAGGAGAAAAAAATTTAATCAAGTTGGTAGATCTAATTACTTTCAGAAATAAAAATACTGAATCCTGTCGAATTTGCTTGCTGGGCGAGCTGATATTCTTGATGCGTCACCAGAGTGCTTGCGTGTACCTAAAACTGTTTTTAATTGGAACTTTGCATTTAAAGACCAGCTAGAAACCTATTGATGGGCCACAAAAGGGGGAACTTTTTAATATCAGATTTTCAATAAAATATTATATAACTAATCAACAGGATTAATTATAAAAGTTTAAATTTGCAAGAAAATTACTTTCAGGAGAAAAAGGACGTCTGGAAGATTTTCGCTGAAAAACTGGGAATGTGGTATAATTTATATGCTTCTTTGCCAAGGTGCGGTTATGCACACACCGAATGAGCAAAATAAATAAACCTTACCGAATTTATATATATAAACTAAAACTTCATAAAATAGTAATATCTGAACTTAAAACTCTCTTGTGTAATGAAAGTGATTTAAATTCTTTTCTTCAGATACTCGGAGAAAGGTTAATCTTATTTCATGAAGTTTATTTCAGATCTGGGGTTAAAAAGAGATTAGATCTTATCACGATAATAATTCAATTCGCTCATTTGATCTGATAAAAAAATTTACTGCATAGGTACTAATAAATTCTTCAATGGGTGCGTTATTAGTCATGCAGCTATTGCAGCATTAGAAACTACTCAGAGGTATTTGCAAAGAGCCTGGCTCTTACCTTCCATTTCTGAGTTTTATCCCGGTTGTGACACTTACTCATCATAAATCAAATACTATTTAGTTACTATCTAGTATTTAGCACAATACCGAATCTATATACCTTGAACCTAACCTCAGGATTAGCACTTATCCGAATATTTATAAAGGATTCTCTAATTTCTCTTTTCTTCTTGAAAAATCCGAGAGAAATTAATTCTGTTTTTTTAAATTTGACCTTCATGTGTTTTTTAAAATATTTTTTATCTAAGTTTAATTAATATACGAATTTAAACCGAAATAAATAAATAGATAAATAAATAAATAAATAAACTTTTCTCAGCTAAAATATTCTTTCAAAAATTCACTAGTTATATCTTTAGCTCATCCTTCGTAGTTTTCTATTTAGCAAAATATTACTATAGTTTATTTATATTTGTTTATAATACAAGTTAATCACCCTAGTAGTAGTAATCCTAAGATTTAAAAGTTAACCGGTCGTATTCCATAAAATGATTATGTAATCATATAGCTACGTTGGAAAGGATCACAACCTCCTTGACTCAAAGGGTGTGTGGCCACAATTCCCTAATAAAACATAATGTTCCAACTCAACCTGAGAATGTTGACGAGCCCAATATTTATATTTGACTTTTTTTTTGGTTTATCCAAAGTGGATGGGCGGCCCAAAAACAACAGTCGCTGAGATAAAAGTTATTTTATCGGTTAACATAAGTTATATCGTTAGATTAGGAAAACAGCTATAGGTCTACAGTGAGAGACCCAATTACCCACTAGGAAAGTGGCAATAGAACTACAACTACAGTTAAAGAGCTAGGTAACGAACTAGATCTAGTCTAAGATCTAGTTCACTACCTAGAGAGGAAATAGGGGAATGTAAACATAAGAGATACGCTTTATTGGTAGGAAGCTAGAACGAGAAAAATATAAATCAGGGCCTCAAATTGGGATTGAACCCGGCCCCACGCATATAATATTACCACGTATACCCCCATTCCCCCCATTCTCTCTTTGAAAGATCTACTCATCTCCCCAATCTCTAATCTTGAACAGTATCAACAACTCGCCTTTTTTAATCATTTTACCTGGACGAGTGGACATGATCGTCGCTACAATCAAAATTGGCGACCAAAGAAACTCACCAATGAGGAATGGATAATTAAGCTAAAGGAAACTGTCAAGAGTAGTCTGTTATGCCAAATCACCCTTTTTTTAAAAAAAATAGAATTTTTATTAAGTAAAAACGTATTTAAACTAATAGACAAGAAAACTGAATAGAATGGATTGGTAAGGAGGTATTGGCAAGAGCGAGCGCATAAATATAGCGATTTCACAATGTATTAAAATATGTTCGAGATTTTCTAGATGTTATTCCATGCAGTTAACGCAAATTGGTATGGAAATCTAAATCTTATCTGGTTGATGCTTGGGCGGGAATGCATTTCCCAAATGCCATAAGTTACCTTTTTATTTATTTTTATAAATAGATTTTTATTAAAAAGTAAAAACTTATTTAAACTAATTAACAGGAAACTAGAAAGAGTGAATAGAATTCCTAAATGAAATAAGAATTAGGATGTAAAATCCTAGATATAGAAGGAAAAAAAAAAGAAAATTATTCTATCATCTTTTTTTTTTTTTTAAATAGATTTTTATTAAAAAGTAATCATCTCAGGTTTTTGAATTTTTTGTTAAACACTATCATAGTGGCACAAAAAAATTAGATTTCAATTAAAGACTTCGTGGCCAAGTTGGTTAAGGCGTGCGACTGTTAATCGCAAGATCGAGAGTTCAACCCTCTCCGAGGTCGGATTTGCTCCTTTAGCTCAGTTGGTAGAGCGTCAGTCTCATAAGGCTTAAATACTTCAAGTTATCTGAAGGTCGAGAGTTCGAACCTCCCAGGGAGCAGTTTCGTTTTTTTGGAAAATTATTAGACTAAATATAAAATATTCTTCTGCTCGAGCGGGAAAATTTGACTCTTTTTATAGAACAATGGGTTGGATTGTTTTTGGTTTTTTACTCAATCACTTATACCTCAAAGTCAATTGGATTCATATCTTGTATCTAGTTTCTTCGTACTCTACTTCTGGGTCGTCTTAATCTATTTTTCTCAAGTCTCAGTATTAGGGTTTCTTACTCAGGTTTCTTACTTCCTTATATGCTAAACACTATTTTTTACATTTTCCTGCCAAATAACATATATTTTATCCCCATATTCCACTAATTCCTTTTTAGGGAAGACATTAGATCTTATCTGCGTCTCTCGTGTAATTAGTTTTTTAAATATCGTTTTATAGCTAGATTCCAAGTTGGCAATGAGTGTGATTTGAACCAAAAATATAGCTATTTTTGGTATATGGTTTAAATAGATGCTAATTCTGAATAACTCTAGTATTTATCAAGGACATTTTCTTGAATTATTAATCTAATTTCTTATATTTTGGTACTTTTTAACTGTTTTCTTTCATTATCTCAAACTCTCATTAATGCCACCGATTTCTGCTTACAGTGATATCGTCGCAATAATTTTTACCTCTTTTCTATTTTATACATAAATCTCTCAGGAGGAATATATTTTCTAACGTGATCTATTAGATCACATCTTCTCATTGTTATTATTAATAATGGGGTTTGCCTTCATTATCAAGGGTAAGGGTTAAATCACGGAGGATATCTACGTGTTATCCGGAACACTAAAGAAGTGACAAAAGTACATATCAATATCACATTACTAATAAACAACCGTAAACCAAAAAATACTAAACTCATATAAACTCATTTATTAGAAAAGCTAGTTCACCATAAATTAATAAATAAATTAATACCGGTAGAGGAAAGAAAGTTTTTATTTTTGGAAGCTCAGAGAATACTGGATGATAGTAGTTTGTACATTTTTGATTCATTTCGGCTTATCTTAAGAGAACACAAGAGTTGGAAGATCGGTTCTCGTGTACCGATAAGACGATCAGTAATTTAGTTTTGCCGTGTTTTTACCACACCTGTAAAATTGTGAAATCATATGATATATATATAAGCTTTCATAGTGCTTCATATGAAAGTATAACTATATGCTAGTCAATAGTTTATCAATTAAGTCCACGCTTTTTCTCGTATTCATCCATCCCCGCACGGGGAATCATTACAAAGCCGCTTAGTAATACAGACGTCATGGCCATGCGGGTGGGGATTATAAATACCCTCCCCAAATACCATATAGCAAGGCTAACTTGCTTTGATACAAGTGGGATTGTGTTGGTATAAACTCGCTTGCGTATAACTAATTACAATTATCTATTATCAATGTCGACTTATCAAAAAGTTATTCTAAAAGCCAGACCTGTTGGCGAAATTGTCCCCAATGAAGTGTTCCAGGTAATTGAAGAGACAATTCCGACAATTGATGATGTACCCGAAGGTTCAGTACTCATCAAGGCTGATTACCTATCACTTGATCCTACCCTCAGAGGCCAGATTTCAGGGGCTAAGAGTTATGTTAAAGCGGTTGAAATTGGCGAAGTTATGCGAGGCTGGGGTCTTGCCACGGTGATATATTCTAAAAACAAGAATTACGAAAAAGGTGATATGATCTTTGGAATTTATGGCTTCAGTGAGTACGTAATTCATAACACTGAAGGGTTCCGTAAAGTAGTTGTCCCTCCTGGTATCGATGCCGTTGATTTTTGTGGTGTACTCGGTATGACGGGGCTCACCGCTTATATCGGTCTTCAGGAAATTGCTGGAGGTGTGGAACCTGGACAGAAAGTGGTGGTTTCTGGTGCCGCTGGGGCTACTGGTTCAGTAGTTGGTCAAATCGCCAAGCTCAAGGGTGCGTACGTTGTGGGTATTGCTGGATCTGATGAAAAATGCAAGGTTTTAATCAATGAACTTGGATTTGATGTCGCACTAAACTATAAGTCACCTACGTTTGAGGAAGATTTTAAAAAAGCAACCGAAGATGGGTTTGATATTTACTGGGATAATGTGGGGGGTGAAATCCTTGATTTGGCATTACTTCAGGCCTCCAATTATGCCAGATTCGTTATATGTGGTACAATTTCCTCTTATAATACCGTGGGTAAGCCCCCTGGCATTTCAAATTACAACAAGATCGTCGGTAAGCGTTTAATTATCCGCGGATTAATTGTAAGAGATTTCCCCCATCTCTACGATGCTGCCCTGAAGGAACTTGCTTCTTGGTTATTAAGCGGTAAAATTAAATCTAAGAATACCGTGGTCAAAGGTAGAATGGAAGATGCACCCAAAGTACTCGCCTCACTTTTCAAAGGTGTTAATACCGGTAAGCTTGTATTAAAGTTAGAACGTTAAACCAACGTTGACCTAATTATTAAAAACTATAATCATATTATTGATCTCACTGAAATAATCGTCTGAAAATAAATAAATAAATAAATTAAAAACTCCATAAATAACTACCAAAGATATACAACTGTATAAAAAAAACATCAGGAACCAACACATCAGGTGATAATAATAAAAAGGAAAAATTATACATAAACTTTGCCACGATAAAAAGTTAGCGAAGGGTCGCAGAAAGATAAAATTCCAGAAAAAAAGGGGCAGGGATAAAGCGAAAAGTCACCAAATTTAGGTAAAAATAGAACCAAGTAACACGAAAAACGCAGCAAGAAATAATACCAAAAAGCTTTTCCATGGCTTAATAATGTTAGTTGTCAACGTTCTTATCTTTCATTTGAGCGCTGGTGCACGCCTTTTTCCAATTATCTGACTCTCTCCAACTCTTTTCCAGCTCCTCTTTTAATTTTTCATTTTGTGCTGCAAGTTGCTCAATATTGCCTCTTAACAATAATCTTTCCATTGTCCACTTTTCAATATTGCTAGCTTCGTTTTCCTTCAACATTTTAATATAATCGGCTGCTCTCATTAAAATTTGGCCCTTATTTTTCTCACAATTAGGGACAATCTTCGCCAACTCATTTATACCGTGATTAATTGTTTCGCGCCTTCTTCTCTCAACTTCCTTATGTGAATCGCGCCTCATTTTGTGCCATTCATCGCTCCCCACCGGAGGTTTAAGTAAGGACAACGAGCCAAGATTATGATTATTCCCCACATTCCCCGAGGCATCTGGAGAAACTGATCCATCAGAATCACCTGGATGTGAGCCGTGCTGCTGCTGTTGCTGTTGTTGTTGTTGTTGTTGCTGTTGTTGTTGCTGCTGTTGTTGCTGTTGTTGCTGTTGAATACTCACACCCCTGTAACCGTTGGCAACATGCATTGAGTCTAGCAAGTGCTGGTGGTTTTGATGAGCAGTCATATGATTAATAGCATGTGCTAAATGGGCAGCCGAAGCATGATTGTTTCCGGGGCCAGGGCTTCCCGATATATTATTGGAACGAGCGTGCGAATTTACTGGGTTTGAACCACCATTTACCGAATTATTGGATTGTTGTAATAATGTATTATCAATGGTTTGAACAACGTCATCGGTTTCAGTATGATGGTGTTGATGATGGTGATGTTCGTTTTTAGCCTGTACTTGAACCTGTGCCTGATGGTAAGGGTACTGGGTATGATGGCCACCATGTGAATTTCCGTTATCGTCATTAGTAGCAGCAGCGGCCGCAGCAGCTGCCACAGCTGACATAGCGTCTTCATCATTTTCATTCTCCAATTGAAACCTTAGAACGGCAGCAGCAGCAGCAGCTTCGGCTGAAGTCGGATCATCAGAAGCAGCTGAAAGCATGGGATCTGTAGTTCCGGCTGAATTATTGGAGGAACCCGATATATTCGACGGATTGCTAATTGAACTGTTATTCGGAGTAGTAGATTCTGTTTCTGGCTTTAAACGCTTATTAACGTGACCTGACAGACCATCACTCTTCGAACTCAATTCCGAAGAATTAGGATCACCTGAAATTTGATCATTGTTATCTGTGTTTTCATGGCCACGGTGACTAGAGATAGAGACAGACGTTGGGTTGACTTGCATGGTAATTATAAGAGACCTAGTTTAAATAAGAAAAAATAAATAATAAAAAGTTAGTTTAACTATGTACTGAAGCGGCTACTTTTCAAAAATAGATTCGTCTCTTGAGGGTATTGTTTTTATTTTCTTCACGCACATCTTATAAAAGAAATGTGGCTATTAGATTTCAATATGACCATTTTTGTTGCCTGTAAAAAACTGGAGTACGATTTAAAAAAGAAAATGACGAGTGCGACTAGAATTGATAAACATCCTTAAATATACACCATTCGCTCGATTGATATTTTCTTGATATACCCAGTCAGTTTCTTATCATTCCGTAATTTCCGGGATGATTAACGGCCATCTCGCAGCTCACGGGACCTCAGGTACATATTATAGCGAACGATTGAAGAGCGAGACATTAGACCAATAGAACGAATAAGTTCAGCGGTAAATAACGAGCTACAAGAGGAGCTACTGGGGAGGTAATATATGGCATCAAATCTCTGAAGCCAGATTATCTAGGAAGTTGTCGAGCAGGAAGTCGTCGAGCAGGAAGTTGTCGAGCAATACCGTCGCTACAAGGTTTGAAAGTAGCGAATCCTGACGCGAAATATCACCATTACCTTTTTTTTCCATCAAGAAAAGAACGAGAAGAAACAATACTATCAAAAAAAACGCGTATTTAAGTAATCAATTCAGTTATACTTACGCTTTAAAAATTAATTAGCAAAAAGATATAGATTCAATCTAATGATATTCGATTTATTATTTGATTATTTAGGCCTTTCGGTGCGGGTCAGGTGAGAGGGAGTCACGTTTTCTGCGGTCAGGTGATAGAGAAGCAATTTTAGCTCACTGTTTTAGTCTGATGCTGATATATCCCACCTCAGTATTTTCAAGAACATTTTATGGGAGATTTGGGTAAACAGTAAACGAGTATAAATAATCTTCATATAAGCCTATGGATATTTATATAAGTATGTCTTATATCTCAAAATGAATGAACATCTTCGAAGTATCTTGAGATAGTATGGGATATTATCGTTATGTGTTATTCAAGTATTGAAAATAATAGCTCTCGTAGTTCGCTCGAACGACTTAGTGCCTAGTGAGGGACATTATGATAATGCATTGAGACATAAGGCGCTCAGACCTGACGTATCTCAAGATGCCAAATAGCTAATTAGACCAAATGGTTCCGATATTACTCAGAATCACATGCTTATACCTTAATATTAAAACCCTGCTATTAATTTAATATAATACTATGCTATTAAAGTAAACAAAATTAGTTTCTGAGTCGCAAGCAAGTTAGGCTTGTCGACCATATCTACATCAAGTCTATATCGTCCGGGTTTCATATTATCTTACTATTCGGATTCAAGTACGGAATAATATAATTAGTATACCAATAGTTGGGTTCATTAGATTACAGTTTGGCCTCCCAGAAAACATCCTCAATCTTCTCCTCTTTCCTTGACGTTCTTTTTTAAATAAATTTTTATTAAGAAGTAAAAACGGATTTAAACTAATTAACAGGAAATTTTTTGGGTACCAAAACACCTAGGAGTCCCTTAATTTAGACTTCAGCGATTATTGTTACAATTAATGATCTCTTGGCCCAGTTGGTTAAGGCATTGTGCTAATAACGCAAGGATCAGCGGTTCGACTCCGCTAGAGATCATATGTCACTGTGGCCGAGTGGTTAAGGCGTTGCCCTGCTATTGACTTACGGTTGAAGCAGCTTAGGCAATGGGTTTTACCTTCGCAGGTTCGAATCCTGTCTGTGACGATATTTTTTTCTTCATTTGTATGTAAATCTGTTACGAAATTTTATTACTAAACTGTTTGGTGATCACACACAGGAGGAAACCTTCGCTTTATCATTTAACAAGTTCATTTAAAACTGGCTTTGACTCATAAATATAATGTAATCAGAATATTATATTGACAGAATACTTGAGAGAAGTCCGTTTCACTCCGCTGAAAATTCCTTTCTGAATACTCAATGTGTTAACGAGTTTTTATGCAAATAGTTGTATGAGCAATATAGTTTACATCACTTAGTTTTTCATAACGTATATCAAAACAAATCTCAAATCTTATGTAGATTTCCCGCTATATGAGATCAATAATCCTGGCATTTCAAAGGTTTTTGTGCAGTTATTTCTTCTGCAGCTGTTTCATATGATTTTATAAGGAAGTTTTCCGTTCAAAGTATTCACATTTTCAACAAGAAAGTACTATTCTTCAAGCGATATTATGATGCCTTACCTTAAATCAAATATGGTAAAAAGGTAGCCAATAAATTAGTAGAGCAAGCACACAGAGGTATTCTCTCTTCACCTTAGCATCACATAACTTAAACCAGTTAAAATTCTTTCAAGATATTTCGGAATAATATCTTTTGTTTCTCCTGTGAATCAATTGGCAGAAATAGCACATAATTTTCTGGAAATGGTCTTGAAATGACGACATATACTAGGTAAAATCAATTGGAAAACATGAATGGTAATTGTACAGAAAATAAAACAACGGACTCTAAATTTACAGAATAAATGATAAAAATAATACACAAGAGTTAAAAAATCTAATAATGATTTAACTTCCATAATCTGACTTTACCGGCTTCATTACCAGCACAAAGCATTTCACCACCAGGACTATAAGCTGAAGACGTAACGCGACCTAAAGGAGTACCTGAAGTAGGCCAATTCTTGAAGACAGTAAAAGAAGGGATATGAGCGATTCTAAAGGCATCCTTCTTAGCTCTACTACCCATAGAGAGCATTTGACCATCAGGTGAGAATTCTAGACTACTAATTGTGGTGGTAAGTTGGTCCAAACTGGCAACCGACTTATAACCATTTATGCTATCACTTCCTAAAGCCTTCTTACGATCATACACATTAACAATACCACTGGAACCACCAATGGCGCACCACCTGTCACCAGCACCACCTAAAGCAATACTCGTAACACCAATACTGGTTAAATCAACCCATCTGTTTATGAACTTTCTTTCTCCTGTACTCCATTCCCAGACTTCACCAGATGTATTGACAATGGTTAACTGTTCACCAGTGCTACTCCAAGCAAAATCAGCAATAACACCTTCAACCTTAGCACCGGCAATCCATTGCCCACTTGTAGTTGAAAGAATATTAACCCAACCACTGCCACCAATCAAACCAATAAAGCGACCACATGGGGAAAGATAAAACTTTTCCATACTCTTTTGAGTTTGTTCATGTCCATACATTCTTGTGATCTTATCAACACCACCAGTTTCAATATCCCAAATGTACATATATCTTCTACGACCAGCGGCGAATACTCTTTTACCATCGGTGTGGAATTGTGCGGTTTGAAAGGGTGACTCGCGAGCGTGCAATGTAGTAGCAACAGGATTCGTCTTACCATCAACATGATACATACGAAGTGTACGATCGTAACCACTTGAGAGCAGCAAAGGGTGTGTAGGATGGAATGAAAGTGTCTGAATAGCTGAATGTGAAGGAGCAGAGTGATTAGCATCCTTTAATCTTGAGATATCCAAAACACTAGGGGGAAGAAGTTTCGAAGTTGACTTTGTTGAGTATTTCGCAGCGGTTTGTAATAATTGAGCCAGAGGGTTGGTGCCCTTCGAAACAGTGGTTTCAGAATCACTATCCATTGAGAAGTCAGATTCATCCGAGCTATTATTGTTTCTATTATTATCGTTCGCCCTTTCAGGAAGAGCCCATTTAGGAACAGGATAAATCTTTTGAAACTGTGCTCTCAATCGTCTCGTATAGTCTTTGCCGCTGATACGGTTATCGGATTCAGTAATCCTTAACTTTCTAGTTCTATCTGTACCAGTAAGAGAAATACTTAAATTCTCGTCATCACTATCAACCCAAGCAGCTTTACCACCATGGATTTCTAAGACATCATTCTCATCTTCGCTTTCACTCTCACTGGATTCTTCTTCATCATCAGATCTTCCCATATCAACATCACCATCATCAACAAAGAAAAGTTGATCATCCTGCAAAGCGTTAATAGCACTTCTACTTTCATTTGAATCATCTTCACTATCAGATTCATTTTCCCCTGAACTTTCATCGGAAGTCTCAAAACCGAAATTTTCTGGATCAACCTGTCTTAAGCCCTTTTCAAACCCCCCAAGATCACCAAAAACAGCATTTTCAAGATCCAATTCCTCTTGATCCTTTTCAGGAATTATTTTAGCTTCCTTGGTATCACTTCCTTTCACCATTTTATCGGATTAATTAGTAGAGTTATAATTGTATTTGCAAATTAGGAATGGTTCTTTCTGCTGAGGTTATTTTTTTCATATTTTGCTTTTTTTTTCTTTTTTCTCTCCCAAGAAGGGCTAGGGTATCACGTGCATTAAATTTTGGTGGTTATTTTCAAACGTCAAAATGAAAAAAGATTTGAAGATCTTAAATAAATATTGATATAAACAAATTTCTGTTAAAGTCTTTCGAAAAGAAGATGAAGACCAATGTAAGTTATTATTAGTACATATTTGTTTTGGTTAATTAGTCTCTAATATTTAGTTTTTCTGTTCAATAGTTTTCTGGCTCTGTAACGGCTGAACAAGTCACGAGGCATCTTAGAGATCGCAAGGCGGACTTGATTGAACTCATTCCATTTGCCAATTCGCTGTTATCTGGTGAACTTAATGTTTACTTGCCCCAAAAAGAATTCTTTGTCCTAGAATGGTGGTTTGATCGTATGGGTGAAGCTAAAAATTCACACTGCAGAACTAATAAGGATTTCTGGCATCTTTTTACGAAAACTTGGAAGGCTCTTGAATCCGATAGAGAAGTCAGTTCACGATTATTTCGATATGCTAAGTTTTATGAAATATTACTTAAATCTTTAGAGGATTTTAGACATGAGAACTCTAAGGATGGTTCTAAAGTTAAAGAATATCTTTCCAGCGTGCTCGAGGCTGTAAATACATTATGTGCATCAGGAATCGTACTGAGAACGAACAGTACAGATTTTGCTACGACTTTGATGGGCGAATTCCTTCAATTGTCCCTTGCTTTGATCGAATCGGGCGACTTTGAAGAACAAGCACTTAATGTATGGGTAACTAGGTTTCAACAAATTTTCAAGTCATCGTTGTATGGCCTTACCGATAGCAAAAAACTACTAAACTCGTTCAACACTAAATGTATTCATTTAATATTTACGCTCCTTGGTACACAAAACACACCCGAGTTTTATTCTGAATTTATCAAGGATTTATTGATTTCCGTTACTTTTCGAAAGGAATCAGCTGATGATAGTTCCGAAGCTGTTGAAAAATTAATTAAATTGGATACAGTGCAGAATATCGATAGCACCATCATTAGTGAGGCTATTCCTAAGATCTATACTATTGCTTTAGAAAGTTCGAGCAAAATCTCCACTGAAATCCATCAAAAACTATTTGATATTTTCAATAAGAGTTATCCTAGTTGTACTGAGGAATTGCTCAATATTGCGCTTAAGCATAATGCTAAAGTAATTTCAACATCGCTTGTGGATATTATGAATAGAGAACTTTCTAAAGAAACCCCCAATTGGAAGCTATTATCCTTTGTTATTAGGCTTGATTTTGATGTTGTATTACAAGATTTTAGCCCAATTTTTTCCAAATTAGAGAAAAATGATGAAGATACACTATTAATGGCTAAATGTTTAGTGACAGGCTATTCTCAAGCCAGAGATTTAAATAAATTTTTTGAAACTTGGAGTGAGAGCATCGGAGACGGCGAGAACATTTGGTGTAACACAGAATTATTAGAAGCCGTTGCAAACAACGTTTCAACCTTGTCCGCTTTCCAAGTTTCATCGATTTTAACAAGTTTACTAGATAAGCTAGACTTATCTCTCGAAAAGCAACATCAACCTAAGAAAAGAAGAATGGACGATAAACAAACCTTCGTTAATATTCTTTTGCCTATTGAATCATTACTTCTTGGTATTATCAGATCTACTTCCATGGCCATGATCAATAATCCAAAGTTAATATCAGACTTGACTAGAGTTCTCAAGTTGTCTATTGGCGAAGACAGCCATTTATTATGGAAGCTCAGGTATCTTATATTCACGGTAAATCGAGGAATTTTGGATAGTAATTATGAAGATATTATTAAGAATTCGGGTAATGGGGAAATATTATCAATTGCTGGCGAAAACTATTCAACTGAATTGCTAATTAATTATGCTCAAACAATTTTCAGAATTCGTGAATTTCACGAGATTAGTGAATGGGATAGCTTCATCGTAAATATCCTCAGGTCCCTAGAAATCAACAAATCACACACAACTGAAAGTCTTAAAATTTTTGCCTACAGATGGCTGGTTTTAGCAAATAATTTATTTAGTAGACCTTGTTTGAGACAACTATCTGATATGTTCATCAATGACGCTGAAGCCATGAACGCTTTATTATCTGTGGATGAGTTCTTCGAGCAAGTGTCCTTGAAGGATAACGTTATTTTTTCTTTGATCAATTACGTGAAAGATGAAGCCAAGATTAACTATGCTTTGGATACTCTTGTAAGATTCCCTATTGAATGCTTCAAGAAGAATGCGCGACATGATCTTCTTGTGGCGCTGATCGAAGCTGAAGGCCAAACTAAAGAGCTCGAAAATCTCTTAAAAATCAGAAATCTTATCAAGTTTATTCTTGAAGGCCCTACCCATTTCCCCGAGTTGGACCTAATTTCTGTATTTTCAGTTTTGAAAAAACCCAGGAATTCGGCTCTTATTCCCGTTACTATTGCTATCGGAGATTTGACCCTCAAAAACTTCAAAGAACTAGGCCAGGCGTCTAAGTTTTCTGCTTTTGCCGAATCTTTAATCAAAGTATTATCAAAGAAGCTAGCCAAAGTTGCTGATCAGAAAGAAGAAAGATTTCCTTGGGAACTCAAGTTATCACTTCTGATATTTTCTAGAATGCTTGAAGTGGATAACAAGACCTTTAGAGATATAGTGGTAGAGAGATTAACTGGCTATCTTACTGATAAACTTGCCAAATTGACAAGCAATTCTAATGATGAAATTCTTCTTGAAGCTGTAACTACTATTATAGAAGATTCTCATGTTATTATCAAGTTATTGGAAAGTGGTCTTGAGGACTCAAATCTTCTTAATATCATCGAACAGATGCTGGCTTTCTCAATCTCGTATATCTATACGAACAAGGATTTACCAGCTTTGCCATTTTACACTTTACTGGCTAGTAGATTATATATGGTCAGAGGAAGGTCTATGACTACTCTGTCTTCCTCTCGTTTATCTTTGGCTATTTTTATGACGCTTAATTCACAGATTCAGGATTCGATCATTTCAAAGACTCTTGAATTTTCGCTGAGTAAACTTTCATCCGACGATTTTTACACTATTTTCTTGGAAATTTGTGAACTCAGTAAAGATTCACCTGAATATTATGATACCTTAGAAGTTTTTGCTGCGACCTTTAACCATGAAAATCATTCAAAAATGGATTTGTTGATTAGCAAACTTATTTCCAGCTTTTCGAGTAATATGAAGAAGATCAAGGACCCTCGAACAGTCACTAAATTTTTGACTTTTGCCAATGCCTTATTAAAGGAGAAATCATGGGTGATCTCTCAATATATTCTTGAGTCGTTGATTGCATTGGTTACTAAAATTGCTTCACCCCTCGGTCCTGTGTTTGATGAAGCTCAGGCATCACAGGGAAATATCGACACTCTGTACGCTGAGCTTACACATATTATCTCATCAATTCTTCTTTTCCACAGACATAGAATCAATGGTAGACACCATCTTATTATTAAGGTGTTTATTTCACTTGTTTCATGTCTAGCTAAGCGCAAAGTTACTAATAGTAAGACATATCGCGATAGCGATAGATTACAACATATCCCTTGGTTATCCACTCCTTGCAGCGTCAAGAGCGCTTTGAATTACTCACGTTTATTGAGTAATTTGTGCGAACCTCCCGTACAAGCCGTCAGAGAAAAGGGTGGGTCTAATAGTCTGGTCTCATCGTCTGCACAAGCCAAACGTGCACTCTCCAAGCATTTGATGCCTTTACTTTTGGCTTATGTATACTACGGATTGCATTACACATTTGTTGCTGATATTAGAGACGTTCTGAGCTCTGGCTTCTATGTTTTATTTGATATCATGGGTTCGGATCAATTTAAAATCGCTAGTGCTGCAATGGATGGCTCTTCTCGTGTATATTTCAAAACATTATATGATGATTATAAGAAGCACGGGAAGTGGTCTGACGAATAAGCCATTCCTAGGTTTTAGAATATAAATAGGGAATTCTTATTCCCTCCAATCATGTACACTATTATTTGCAACATAGCCTGTATACTACTAAAAATTAAATTCATAATTTCGTATGATAAATATTTACTTTCATTATTTTTACATCTATTTATGCCAACTAGCGCGCGTCTGGCATAGGAGAAATAGCTAGATAGAACTAGTTTTTCTCCCTAATTTAAAATGTTGGTTTAAAAAACTTATCCATTATAAGAGTTTTTCTAATTTCTGTTTTATGAACAATGCTACTTCACATGATCCATGTAAAATAATATAGTTCTCCGAGATACAAGTTAAAGTAAAGGGATAAATGATATATATTGGTTGAACAGATACTAATGAGCTACTAACATAATGTTCGAATAAATATTTCATTATTTTATCCAAGAGAGCACATGGCTCTTAACAATGATTGTTTTGTGTAAAAAAGCTCAAATCTTTGATTTAATTTTAGTCTCCCTTTTAATTAGATCAACAACTACGGCGGCCATGCCATAAGAAGATTGATAACCAGCACCTCCTGCGCCGTAATTATGAACTACGGTTCCAACATTTGGAATCTTCTCAATATCAAGTCTGGGCCCCCCAATTCTGGCAGGTCTTAAACCCACATTATGTCTAACGATATCTATCTGCCTGGGATTTCTGCCCTCAATTAAATCAGGACAAATAGCAAGAGCACGTTTGGCCATGCGCTCAGAAAGATCATAGTCGACATTAGAACTCCAATCGTTAACCCAGAATGTACCACCAATAATCGAACCACCTTCAACTCTAGGCATGATATAAATTAACTCGTTAGGATAGCCGGGGACCTGCTCACATACCATCATCTTAGAGGCATGATTACGAACAAGAAGTGTTTGGCCACGAATAGGTTGGACATTCTTATCTTCAACACCACCAAGTCTACAGGCCAATAGGCCGGTGCAGTTTACGATAAAATCAGGCTTTTTACCAGAAGAATGAAATCCGTTAGCTTCTGATATATGGTTCAGACTATGGCGTCTGAAGTTAACCCCTCTTTTAGCAAGTTGGGCCCATAAATAATTGAGGTAGCGAGAGGTACTAATAACCACGGAAAGAAATTTAAAACCGTAATCATAACCTTCAGGGATTTCTTCAGCCGGAAGATCTTGGTACTAAACAAAAAAAAGTCAGAAACATATCTAAAATCAATAGAGAATCCATCAGAAGTGAGAACATTAGCATTGGAATCTAAAAGCTTTTATTTTGGTATCAACTTACGCCTTCTACAAAGTCCTTGAACCAAGGAACAACCTTCTCGGTATTGGGCTCCTGGATATGAAAAATATTTTCTTCTTTAGGCTGAATTAATATAGTCAGTTAGTTTAATATAAAAAAAATCCGGAAATAATATTTTTGATATTGTACTTACCCAAATTCCGGCTTCAGGAACTTCCTTAGCTAATCTCTGAAATTCGTGATAGGCAGCCTTATCAAAATCTTGCAACAAGGTCTCATGAGGTAAAGCAAAACTACTCCAATTAGCACCGGCCCAAGGGCTTGTATATTCAATATCTAAATCACCAGGTAAATGTCTAGCAATCACAGTGATATTATGTCCCTCATTTAATAACAGAAGGGCCGAAGTTAAGCCAGCAACACCAGCACTATCAAAAATGTATTAGACCCGTTCGGTAGAACGGAAAAAGACCCGTTAGATTACAAACAAAGAAGCAACTCATATTTAATTTTACTAAGTATTAAACACTTACCCAATAACCACAATGTTACTCATTTTTAAACAGTGTATGTGGTAGCCAAGATCGGGCGTTTGGAAATGAAGAGATCTTTAATATAATAACGTCCATTTTCAGACGATGAATTACCGCCGCACTTAGTACTTGATCGGGAATGGCAGGCCATTTTCGTCGGCTTTTAAACCTTAAGAGGCTGGGTATTAGGGTTTGATTTGATACGGGCATGGGGAGATGATAAAAAATGAAGGCTCCTGGACTATGTTACATTAAATTCAGATATATTGGTAAATCTCGGATATAAGATACTATAAGATACTATAGGTTCATAAATGATAAAGACGGATCATTAAATTTTATCGTTTGATCTAGGTTAGTCATGTTACCCACGAATGACATGTCCCGAAGGCTATTTAAGAATTGTTGATTATTATACTGATCAGACAGAACACCCTGCGGTGGTTGTTGCCCAATTTGATTAGACTGTTGAGGGCTCATACTCACACCCAGGTTCAGATTATTGTTAGTGATGGCATTATTGATATTAGCGGTATTCCCAGGATTGAGATCTCCCACAATACTGCTGTTACCGACTAAAGTATCGTTCAAGCTATTAAAATTTCCCAGGGCATTCAAATTTGTAGAATTGATATCTGAAAATCCGGGATTCTCGACGTTGATGGAAGGGTTACCAATATCCGCATTGATATAATTGTTAGCCTTATTCAAACTGAAATCCATTCCACCTATGGTATTCATTCCGTTATTCTGCCCCAAAGAAACATTATTATCTAGAATTTCCCCACCATTTACCACAATTTGATTATCTTTCAACGCTCCTGTATTCGCCGTATTTGCAATACCGGTGCTTTGATCTTTAACATTTTGTAAATTATTACTGATATCTTTCGGCTTAGCATTTGTGCTAGGGTAGTTACTACCGACCAAGTTGGTATTGTTAGCCTTACCAGCACCATTTGCCATAACGTTGTTATTAGTTGCAATCATATTATTGTCACCGCCAAAACTATTTACTGTACCTGTGCTCGTATTGATGTCAACTGAATGTGGACTACTAGAAGAAGGAAGAGCACTAACCCTGTTCGAGCTAATTTCGATATTATCCAAAATATCTAAGCCATTATCAGCAATATTAATTTGGTTGTTGCTATTTGGATTAGATGTATTAACATTTCTCTGATTATAAGCGCTGCTTATAATATTCGGGTTGTTCACTGTGTTATTGATAGGGAATCCTTTTCTCAGATTACCTTCACTGATATTATTAGAGGTAGGTTCAAACATGTTCTGTCCAGGCGGTATTTGCACCTGACTGGGCGTGTTTGGTACCCGTTGTCGATTATTAAAATTAGGATCGTTCATAGGCGTTGTATTATTATCAGCACTCAATGAGATACCATTAACTCCGTTATTGTTCGCAATATTGGGCATTTGAACGAGAGTACTCTTTGACGCAGGAAAGTTGTTATTCTGGTCAAAATTAAAATTGCTATTGAAGTCCACCCCATCAGAAATTCCATCAAAACTGCCAATGTTATCTTGTTGGTTGGCATCCTTTCCGTAGTCGTCAAAAATGTTCTCAGTCTGCAAAGATGATTTCCAGTTATTGACTAAATCAAATAGAGGTTTACATTGTCCATATTCGTTCACAAATGTGTCAATCTCCAGCTTCAAAGTTTTCGCTTCATTGGCTGCGTAGTAAAAAACCTGACTAGCCATGTCTCCTTCAGTGATGTTAGCCAAATTTCTTAGCAGATTAGGCAGGCCAAATCTTAATTTAAGAATTCGCTTATCTAGCTCATCTAATTTCTCTAACGCTCGATCAATATCAATATTTTCCAGACAAGTGGTTGGAGTTATTAAAGATGATTCGGTCATTGAACCGACTGTACCAAGGTAGCTTAGATCGTTAAATGTCAGACTCATCCCTTTGGATTTTTGAATAATTACAAAACGTAAACGCTTATTGTTCTTTTAACGAATATTACTGTAATATCAAACGATAATTATCGTATAATAGAGGTAATGATGCGTCTTGTGAGAGTAACAATATGAATAAAGCGATGATAGCCAGGCGCGTGAGGCCGGTCGAATCAATCCACAGTTTGACGGTCTTATGCCAGCCGCACGTGATTACTTCTTAAAGGTACAAAATCCAGATATGCTACCGATACCTAAATTTTACACAATTAGCGAAAAGAATGAAGTGATTAGTGATGAAAAAAACCATAATTTTATTTTAAAGACTTATATACCAATTTGACTCTATTTTTGTGTTTCTAATATAAATGATCATTTTGAAAGATTAGAACCCAAATTTCATGTAAAGTAGTAGCTCAAAGCGCAAATGGAAATAACACATCCAGAAACCCCTCAAAAAGACGCAAGATATATTACCAGAATATGTTAACCGGGAAGGTGTGATCTTGTTTTCCTTTCCCTTAAGGTCACCTTTCCATTTGAATCAAGTCTCCATCCGCATTTGAAGGTTTCCACAATGGAGTCCCATTTATAGCCCACAATGTTTTCTAAATCACTGACGTCAATTGTAAAATAACTAACGCCGATACGTTTAAGAGCTTCTATAGCAATTCTCTTTTCACCAATTTCAATCATTTTCAACCTCCCCGGCTCTCGTTCCATTTCATAGAGTCTACGCCAGGTAACATAATCCTTAGTATGCCATGCTCTGATGATTTCCCATAATCGCGTTTCATATGGAATGTAGGTATCTAAAATACCATAAGAATCCATTATCTCATTGTTGAAATGTGCTAAATGCAAAGCAAAAATACCACAAACTTCAGCTAACTCGGATGAGTTTAGCGGCAGCCTCGGATGAACTTTATAGATCAAATGCTTGATACAGGGAATATATGACTGAAAACTACCAAATAAAACTGTTACTCGCATGGAAAATAAAAATACCGACTTAATGAATTCATCAGGTTGAGATGATAATACAGCCTCCCTTAATTTTCCTTAAACAATTTTGAGATAGTTAGCACAAACCTTTCCCCACATCTTAATCTGTTAATAAATACTTACTCAAAGATAATTCAATATTTTCAAAAGATTGAATCTTATTGTTTTTATTCGAGTCATTTATTTTGATTTCTTTATGAGAATGAGCTGCAAGAACCTCTTCTTGTTGAACTGGGGGCTCATGATTTATATTTGAAATTATATCAAATGCTTTTCGCAGCTCATCAGAATTAGATATTAAAGAGCAACTTTGAATGTACTATAATTTATTTAAGTTAGAATCATATCAATCCCCCAAAAGGTCTTCTATTTAAAAAAAGGAACATACGTTGCGCTGGATACTTTCAAAGTAGCGAATTTGATCTGAGCGCTGCGTCAATCTTAGAGAAATAATTAGGTTAGATAGGTTTTTGAAATTAACACTTATTATTGCAGGCTTGGCAGAACTAAAGAAAAACAAACCTTGTATCCTCACCTCTGCTTAGGAGTCCATAACCCTTGTCTTCCGGTTTCTTATCGAACCGCTTGCGTCGGCTTTCCAGTGTTCCATCACTCGGCGTCATTTTCATGCTTGACTGTTGTGATTCATAACGGCTAGAGTTCTTACTGCCTGGTAATAGATTAGAACGGAATGATGACATGAGTTTTTGTTATTATAACGTTTTATTTCAAGAAAAATAACCAAAGTTATTCACAAGTTTGCCAACGTCTACCTACCTCACGCGCTCAACTTGGGAACTGCCTGATCTACAACAGGCTATGGTATCCAGCAGTAGAATGAAATAGCTGGTGCCCTGGCATCCGCAGAATTCTAACTTTAAACAGAAATTTAAAATTCTTACAGCTTTTACTAAGTTCAATTAAATCTTGAATAAATTTCTCCAAATATCCTTAAGAATTTTGTCTCTTATTACAAACACTAAAATAGCTATTTTCTGTACAAGCTCTCGGAAAAATGTATCCTCGAGTAATCCTTTTTCAATAGTAGTCTCATAATTTTTGATCTTTTAATCTAGCTTCAACCAGATTTTTGAATTTTTGAAGTTCTTCAGCTTTGATTGAATAGCAATGCTCCTTTGACGGGAATGAATGATCTTTGACTTCATCATGATACGCTTTAATGGCAGTAATGTTCTGATCAAGGTAATTAGAATATTTTTTAAGAAACTTCGGCGAAAAGGTGCTGAATCCTCCAAGCATATCCAGCTGAACCAATACCTGGCCTGATGTGTGAGGTCCTGCGCCAATACCAATCGTTGGCACAGACAAAGCATCAGTAATGACCTGGCCTACTTCATCCGGAACTGCTTCTAATACCATGGCGAAGCAGCCTGCTTCCTGTAACGCAAGAGCGTCATCAAGAATTGCTTCAGCCGACTTTGCTGTTTTACCCTGAACTCTGAAGCCTCCGATAGATGATTGCCTCTGCGGTGTTAATCCAATATGGCCCAAAACAGGGATTCCAAATGTTGTGAGTTTTTTAATGGTAGGTACTAGTTCTTGTCCACCCTCAATTTTGATGGCTTGGGCCTTACCCCGTCGAACCATCTGGATAGCTGATTCCATAGCCTGCTCGGGCGAGATCTCGTAAGTGCCAAAAGGCAAATCGGCAACAATAAAAGCTGAGTTAACCCCGCGGGATACTGCTTTAGCGTGGTATATCATTTCATCGAGTTCGATCTCATTGGTATTTGTATATCCTAATGCAACCATAGCTAAGGAATCACCCACCAGAATCATGTCGATACCAGCCTGATCGGCCATAAGCCCCGAAACATAATCATGCGCTGTAATCATGCTAATAGGGATCTTGTTCCTGTGAAGTTTGTGTAATTCTGGAATGGTCACCGGGGCGCGAGTGGTTTTCGATGTAGGTGGGGCGTGGTGAGCACTATAGTACTTAATGCCATAATTAGGGTGAATGGGATCGGATCTGGTACAGGCCCATCGGGCCACAGTTTTATAGGTGTAACCAAGTCCGAAACAATACTTGTTTGCTCTAGAAAACATTGTAGGGGCTAATGGTTTATTGGAATGATGAAAAAGTGCTATCCAGATCGAGAAGTAGGAAAGAAGTCCAGACTTTTTCAATTTTGTCCCCATCTGCACAGACCCCATAGACGCGCATCGCGTTTAAAATACGGCGAACCGAGATCTTGATCGCTGCAAAGATTTTTCAACCCCGAAACATGAAGCCTAGATAGCTCCTGCCAACCACGAGACCTATTTGATCTCGGACACGTGAATAATACATGTTTGTAGATTTTATGTATTTATTTATTATTAGTGGTCCAATATTCGCCGGTAACGGTCGGGCCTGCAGTACGTGACTGTGCCTTGGACCTCGGTACTTCGCGTGTCCCGGATCGGATCAGCGCCCCCAGCTACCCTTTGCGAGCCCTTAGACGACTTCTGGCTTCATTGCACAACACAGCCCATATTGTACGTGTTCATATATCTTATTTAACTATGTTGTCGCTCCGTAATTTCCAAAAGGTCACCAAGGCTCCCGAAACTGCTCAGCTGCCTCTTAAATCCTGCAACGGTGCAACAATATCGCTGGCCTCACTGATCGAAAACAACGTCGACTCACTGAAAGATGGCTCTTATACATTTGTAGCGCCTACTTTATTTAATGGTCACCTCCAGACTATGTATACATCCGCTCCTGCCTTGGAAAAATTTGATCAAATTTATTACGGTCGTAAAATCATCACATGGGAAGAGGATGGTGCCAGTGTCACCTGTGATTTTGTGGTTTCACCTCCTGTGGATAAAGAACAATGGAAAGAACAAGTCGCTTACGCCCCCATGGAAGATTTACCTCCTCACCCTATCCGAACTCGTTATTTGACTCCCGAAGAACTTGAAGGACTCCATTCTGAAGATACAAAGCCTATGATTATTGCCTTGCATGGTCTCAGTGGTGGGTCCCATGAAAATTACGTTCGTGCTACTTTGGCAGCCTTGAGTACACCGGAATACGGATTTGAATGTGTTGTCTTAAACTCAAGAGGTTGTGCCAGATCAAAGATCACTACTCCAGTTCTTTTCAACGGAGCCTGGACCACCGATATTCGTCGGTTCATTAAAGATCTTCGCCAAAGATACCCCAACAGACCTTTTTACATGGTTGGTTATTCTCTTGGTGCCTCAATTTTGGCCAACTACTTAGGTCAAGAAGGTGCTAATACTGATATTACTGGTGCTTGTATTGTGGCTAATCCTTGGGATCTGGCTCAAGCTTCCTATGAGTTGAATGCCTCTTACATGGGCCAAAAGGTGTACTCACCCATCATGGCTGGTAATCTTAAAAGATTGGTTAAGAACCATCTCAAGGTTTTGGAGCAAAGGCCTGATTTTAATGCCGCTAAACTCTTCCAATGTAAGTCTATTTTGGACTTTGATAATAACTTCACTGCTTTGTTATTTGGTTTTGACACTGCCATGGATTATTACCGCCATGGTAGTAGTGTTAACAGATTTATGAGCAACCACACGCCATCGTTAATTCTTCATGCTTTAGATGATCCTATTGCACCCAAGACTTCTTTACCTTATTATGAGACTGAGAGAAACCCTTACACATATATGGTCACTTCTTCTCTGGGTGGGCATCTTGGTTGGTTCGAGACTGGTGGCCAAAGATGGTTCACTAAGCCTATTGCCGATTTCTTTAAGGCTATGAATGAAAATATCGATCACACCAAGAAGAGTACTACTGAAATTATTCGCCCCAAGAGACTTTGGAACGGTGACAGATTTGAAGGATCTGATTGAGTTGGTTTACATTTAGAAAGAATATAATCGTAATTATAGAGTTTTGTTTTCTTATTTTTTTCCTGTATATAAATAAAGTGTATTATTTTTTAAAAGCTAACCAAAAGAAAATTAATCAAAATCTTATCGCAATTCATTCATTTACTAGCTTTGTCTTTTTTAATTGTAATGCTATTATTATTATTTATTAAATTAATTATTGTGCTAATATAAATATGTTCTAAATCTGCCGTTACTAGTGAATGAAGTTAACGATACACATTTAGAAGTGAGTACCTTCGGGAATAGCCATACTACTCTTAATTCCCATTCTGATATCCGCGATGTTATCCTCCCTATGATGAGGACGGCGAATACTACCCAAGCGATTTCTCCATTCCGTAGACTTGAATGCAAGATCACTTTTTTCAAATCTGGATCTCTCTGTTCTCAATACAGATAGTTCACTTTCAGTGTCATTCTCAAATCCACTATCTTCTTTCCATTGCGAAAACTCATTCCTATCTTCATCTAATCTGGCTGAAACAACTCTTCTGGCCGAATTTAAGGATCTGCGCTTTCTGTTAATACTGCCTCGTTGAATATCTTTGGCAGATAACTGTACTGTCTGTGAACGGAGAAGTAAAATATGATTATGTTCAGGCTTCGTTATCAATTTTATTGTTTCGTCTTTGTTGGAGATTATCGATTCATTGGGTAATAAAGGCAGTTCCTTCTGGGGATCAACCAAAGCCAAGCTTTTCAAACTTGAGCGATTTGACCAAACTGATGACGAGCTTTTCTTGGTTGCGTGCTTGATTGTTGATTTTCTGATTAAATTATTAGTTTTATTCATTTCAATAATATCCAAAAGCTTAGAGCTTTCTCGTTCTGTTTGCTCCAAATCGCGGTACATGTCCAAAAGCACGGTATCATCAATGGGCTCATTTTTTACCTTGTTATTCATCGAGTCCTTTAGTTTCGCAGCCTGTATGATTTCTTTTTCCAAAGATGAATCATTTGATGTAAATGACACCTCGTCATTCGAAAGCAACATGGGGAAATTGGTACGTATTTCATTGTAATCAGTTCTGGGATTGCTGAGACTATTTGAAACTCTCAAGGATACTTCGGTCTTAGCTGGCTTGATGTCCAGACGACTATCATTAGTTGAAAAATATCTTCTAGTAGCATTCATAACATTAGCATTGGCAGGCATATTGGTAGGCATGTTAATATCGTCGGAATTGATATCAATATTGGCGAATTGTCGAGACAAGTGATCAACTGGCGCAATGTGGGTTCCTGATTCAGTAAAACTTGTCGAATCAAATTCGGAAGGAAAGCTTTCTTTACTCGAAGTTTTCATTGAAATAGAAGCACTATCAACGCTTGATTCTGAATCTGAAAATGGTGCCTCTTCTGAAGAATGATTACTGTCGCTACTAACAGAAGCGCGATCAAAGCTCTTGTCATAGTATCTACTTTCTTCACTCATCTCCCAATCTCTGATTTCTTGGCGAAGAGATGCCCTCAGTGCGATAGCTCTTTTAAGATAGTCAGCCCATGTGTTGGCAAAAGAAAGGGCTTCGTCAATATCTCTTTGTGTTCTGATAGTGTTGGATCTCGCAAGATTTTTAGTGCTGATCCCACGCACTGATTTCATTCGGCTCGCACCACTGAAGTCCGAGTGGTTAGAGCCCCTGAGGTTTTCCATACTGGTATCTCTGGTGTCTGTACGAGTGACAGGTACGAAGGATCCACTATAATGAGAGCTACTATTATCGCAGGATGAAGGGCAACCCGTCGAACGAGAAACATGATACGATTCAGGAGTTTGAGGGATATTCATGAATTTTCCCGTTAAAGCAATTGAGGTACCCTGGTCAATGCTATAATTAGGATCCAGAATAATTTCTAGATTATCAGAGTTTGCAGTGTAAGCCAGTGAGGGCTGGTTTTGCAAATGGGCCATAGGTCTTCGATTAAGAATTTCTTCCTGGTTATGCTCAATTCTTTTCAATTTCTTTTCAATCCTTTCTCTGTAATCATAGTCAAACCCGTTGAATAGTTGAGCTATTTCATTTTGAGTCCTAGAATTGAAGGTGCTTGATATTTCAGAAGTATTGACAGAACGTCGAATAGGACGGGTGATATTATTGCCAGATGTAAACCCCTGGCTAAAATCAGCTTGTCTCAATCCCTGCTCGTCACTGTTCGATATATCAGGTAGCGGAGGCACAACTGATCCTAAGACAAACCGTTGTGATGATGAGCGCGATTTATTGGCGGGCTTGGATCTTCTAGAAGGAGATCGCTTTGTAATCATCTCTCTCATCTGTGGTCTGAATTTGAAAAGGTCGAATTTTTTAATATACGGCTGCTTTACTTTACTCGAGCCCTTCGAGACCAAGACAGATGGTGCTCTGGATACTGATAAATCTGAAAGTGTTCTTTCGCGATGACGGTGCATTGTTTTCATTCGATCCAAAGTATTGCGTTGAGTAAAGTTCTTCCTCCAAGTATTCAGTGGTACGAGAAAATCTGCCTTTTGTTGATGTTCAAGTCGTTCTTTATTTAAAGTTGACCTTGTTCGATTTAGGGCCTCGCCCCTAGAAGTCCCGGTGTAAGAGCGCATCATAGATGCAGTTTGATATAATGAGCCATGGATTGAGCTAGAACGCGATAACATAGTGTTGTTTCTAGTAACTGATACAGTGGTTTTAATTTTAGTACTTTGATCTTTTCCTTTCCTTATCAAACGATCAAACAGTACAAATCTAGTTGGCGAGTTGTTACTTCGACTTTTGAAAAACCGGCGGATAGTGATTTTATTAGAATCGGACGACTGCTTTTTATTGCGTGCTAATTTGTTTCCTAATCTAGTCTTCTTAAATTTTACCACAGAATCATTAAATTTTTCACGGTAGTGGTAGTTATTGATGTTATAACGATTTTGGCGCTTCATTGATTGTCGACGATTAAAAGAAGACATAGTTCCGTTTGCTTCCTTCGGGTAAACATAGGTGTATGCATTAGTTTTCTTTTGTAAAGAAAACTTTGAAAGAAATCCTTCATTTAAAGGTTTAGAAGATGCGGAAGCGACCATTATTGGGGCCTCTTTAGTCGGCCTGAATGATTTAATAACAGCCATAACAGTTATATCTATCTACCAAAAAAACGGGTTACTGTTAGTTTTAATCTAAGCTCAATATTTTGATAGTTTAAAGTTGAGATTAGTTACTTACATGGATAAGTAAGGAATCTGAAACAATCTAAGAATAATCTTGAAATGAATTATCTTATAAGAATTGAATCAAGTGCAATGATTGGAACAAGTTGTGTGTGTGTTTTGAAGATTAAACACGGTTTAAGTGATCCTTAAAATTAGAAATAGATATTTATGAAATAATAATAAGAAGTAAAATAAAGAAAGAATCTTTTTTCAAGGCAAAATAGCGAAAGATAAATCATTTGAGCCCAGCCCTTGATATAGAGCTATTCGTCGCTCAATCGGAGTGGCTGGCCAGGTTATAATCTGGGGGGTTGGTCTTCCCATCTGACGCGTATCCCAGGGCGCCAGCGCTCACCCCCCTTGCATATCACACTATCCTAACAGAATGTTTGAACTGCCCCAATACGTCATAAGTGCGCAGCAATTCATTTAAAGTTTAGTTTTTGAAGGAGTTGATTCCCTTGAATAGGTAAGAAACGTAGTCCTGTCATATTTTTTTGAAGGAAAAAAACGTGCCCCTGATTGTCTTAATCCAGAATAGGCTTCACGGCTAAGATGCAGAGCCAACGCGGCTGGCATTTAGGTCTATTACCCTCTCTATATAGCCATTCAAATAAATTATATATAATGTGAATTTATAAATAATATGAGTAGTACAGTGAGGTATATATTCTGGTAGGATAAAATACCTACAGTGTGAGCAGTCGTTATTATATATTATCAAAGGCTCGGGTTTGAAGATTGGTGCCACAGAAAAACGATTGACATTCTTATCAGTTGAATGCTGCAGGGGCCTTTTTGTCGTTCTGACTTAAGCATCGAATGTCTACTAGCTAGTAATTATTGTTACATAACGCTATATATGTCCTAGTTGGGATATTAGATTTTCAAGGTGCATGAGATAACTGTCCCAATATGGCCTTTTTTCGCTATTTGATAAATCATATCAAAAATCATCAAATTTTGAAATCAGATAACCGAATAATCAACTTTTATCACTTACTTGTACATCATCCGGTTAATTTTTTAGAATTTGTTTTTATTATTGTTGTATAACAGCAACATATAATGAACACGCCTTGAATTTTTTTTACTTAATCTTATTATTCGTTCATTGATTTTCACCAGAAAAACGCGCTCTTGAACAGCAAAAGAAGCTCTCTAAAATTAGATGTGGCCCTCTAGGAAAATAGAAGATGGCGTGCATCTTAGTTACGGACATGATGGTATGGGTTTATATCTCCCCCACATTACTGTATCTAAGCCTTGGAATTTTGCGCGAAGACATGATTTGGGTTTCAAATTTTATCAAGCAGGTGACGATACTTGTTTGATACCTCCATCGTTAACCGAATCAGATTTTTTTGCGCAACATAAAGGCCGGTCTTTAGATTTACCTTCTAATAAAATCAATTCACTAAATCACACCACACGATCTGGGGCCCATGATTTGATTCTTGATTTTACTCACGAATCTGCTGCGCTTGAGTCAGCCATTACACATGATCCTACGGTCGGGAATCTCATGACCCTGGGCCAGTTGAGTAAACCCACCGCTGGAGATGAGGATCCAGACAATGTTATTGCTTATGTTACCGGAAAACATGGCGGGTATTTGAATGTTACCTTATTAGATTCTGAGGAAGTGTCGCCAACTTTGAAAAGCGATATCGATAATAATGTCGAAGTTAATAAATCCCAAAAACGATCGGCACTTGAGAGTGACTCAAGTTATACAGTCAATGTTCCTAAGCTTGGAAAGACAGGGTGTCTTAAGCTTAACAGTAGTATTAAACAAATTCACTTTGCTGATGTACTTCAGGATCAACCGGCGTGTCACTTCTTAGTGAGGACGTCGGTCTCTACACAGCTAATAATTATGGAATCAAACAACAAGTCTTCTACTATAAGATTACGCAAATCTTATGAGGTACCTTATTCTATCAAAACCATCGATACTACTCGACCTCAGGTGGTAGGGCATTCAAATTCGAAGATTGAGTACAATGATGCCTATAGATCATTTACCCACGTTGACGTGTCATTCAATCCTTGGAATCATAATCAGTTCGGTGCCGTCTCATCAAATGGTTCATGGCTCATTTACGATATTGAGAATAGAGGTATCAAAAGTACATCAAAGATGGGTACGCTGGTAGATGAACGAGATATATCAGATTGGCATAAAATAATTTGGGGTGCTGGTAGGAATAATGTGTTAGTTTGTAACCGAAGAGTATTAAGAAGTTATGACTTGAAAAATGGTACTTGGAAGAATCTTCTTTTCCAAGAATCAGGAACTTCCACTATTCGTGATATAAAAAGGTCGCCGATCAGAGAATATGAAATGTTTATTTTGACTTCCGATAGCTTGATTTGGATAGACATTAGAGGTACAGGTAAAATCATCTTATCGTGGGACCACTTCATGCATGCTAAAGATAGCACTTTATCTATGTCAGTAACAAAAATAGATAATGTTGCTTTCATTTCATTAAACTCGAAGTTGGTTCCTGGTAATGTTGTTTATCAGTTCTCGGAAGCGGAAGGTCTTCCCATATCATCTGATGATCCTTATT
The DNA here is from genome assembly GCA_030560865.1 of Nadsonia starkeyi-henricii. Taxonomy (NCBI): domain Eukaryota; kingdom Fungi; phylum Ascomycota; class Dipodascomycetes; order Dipodascales; genus Nadsonia; species Nadsonia starkeyi-henricii. The sequence continues at coordinate 275,844 of JAKTWC010000003.1, read as the reverse complement.
ATATTCCTGGTAATCCTCAAGATATTGTTCAAGATAGCCAAATTATGACTTTGGAAATTCCCGATTCCGGTGATTATGATGCTCTGCCGAATCCGATACCGTTCTATATCGCCCAGTTTTCATTTATTAATGATCATTCACTCATAATGCAACTGTATTGTACTGATCCGAGTATTGAGCTCGTGTCAGACCATATGAGAGGATTGGACTCTGCTTTCGACTCCGAATATGCTTCTCCCGCGAATAATATACCTTTGACATCTAAGCCTACATCTCAAATTAACGGCAAAACCCTGAAAAATGTCAACGATTATAGAATTGGTGATAGAGTTTCCAGGGGGATTTTTCTACTTGATTTTAGGGGTTGGTATCAAAACTTGTTCATTCTCGCATTTGAATCAGGTATGAAGGACGTAAACATTCTAGCGGAAGACTATGCTAAAGATCTCGAAGAGAGTATGAAAACTCTTTTTAAACGAGCGGATAGAAAGGCTGGCATCGAAACTTTGTATGACCTTGCTCGACCAACTTTGCCTTTTGAAAGTATTGATGAAGTAGCTGAAATGCTAGAGGAGTTAATAAGTCATTATAATGAAACTAGTGTGAATGTTATCTCCTTAGATCAAGGCTTAAACACGATGTTTGATGAATCTGTTAAAGGTGTGACTGGTATGTATCAATACCTTCTTGATCTGTGGGTCAACCCTTTGAAGAATAATACAGATGAGGTTTCTGATTCGTTTAAAATTATAAGGCAAGTAAGAGAAAGAATATGCCGAAAAATTACAATTGATGTTTCGATGTCCTGTATTGGTGTATGGAAGCGTAAAGAGCGTCGTTTGAAAAACGGTCAAGCTAGTGGTATTGCCCAAAGGCTGCCCTTTGTTAGCAAGTACGCCGATCCAAAAAATGATCACAAAGTACCTGATACGGTTAAAATTTTGTTGAGGGAATGGGATGTTGGCAGTGATGTGTCTAATTACAGTTGGAGTAAATTTGCTTCTAGTGAATCGGATGGTACGGGCGGTACTATAGGGTTGGATACAACTCAAAGAGATACCCAGTCTTCTTTCCATCCTTATCAAAGTTCATATTCCCAGAAGCCACTCCCTGTCTCCTCAATTATGCCTGCTATCAAACTGTCAACCACTATTTCAACGCAGCAAGTTGGTGCTGGTATATCTCCAGCCTCTCGTAGCGCTTCACAGCCCGATTTTTCCAGAAGAAGTCAGCCTGTAGCAGTACATCGAACTTCTACGCAAGTTGGATCACAGGTAGCGGGTTTTGGTAGGAGTACAAGTAGTCAACCCAAAAAGAAGAAGAAGAAGTTACAAGGCTTCTGATGAAAGAAATAGAAATGTATTATTTAAAGATATATTCATATAATTGTTAATTGCGTGCCGTTTGTTAAATTCTATTAATAGAATTTAGGCATAAATAAAAGTATTACAGGACAAAAATATTTGTATAAAACTTCCAGGTATGTGATTAATTCATAGCAGGGTTTTCAATAATATATCATTTAGGAAGTTTAGGAAGCGGTCCGTGAAAAGTAGACACATTACAATGACTTTCTGCCTATCATTCTGAATTCTAGCTATTATAGTTTTTGGTCTCCCTTCTCAAAAGCAATATAATGTTCTTTTATAAAGTTAGATTATCAGTAGGGACTATTGAAAGTCGAATTTAATTTTGTACTTCTGTCTTTTTTCTCCGTCTTTGTTTTCTACGTAATACTTACCGCAAGGCTTTCGGGGGTCACCCCTCGTTCACAAAGAGACCTGCACAGTCTTAAACTATCACTATCCAACCCTGTATTTAGTAATTGTGATATATCATATAAATTTCTGTGAATCTCGTTTTTTTCTTCGGAATTGGAATTTTTATCCATGGTTCAGGCGTTCCTGGTGGTGGACCATGATGCTTGGGTTGGGCTCCTTGTTATCGTTGAACACCAGACACACGTGTTACTGGTCCCAACTCTGAATAGTTACTGTTCAGGAGAATATAAGGTTTCAATTCTATATCTTAGTCGACATTACGTTTAATCTCCAGCATTATGGTTGAGGTAAAACTAAGAAATGGTAAAATGAAAATTTTATGGATCTGGGTTTTACTCGTTTCTATTTTTAGTCAAGAAGTTTTAGCTAATGTGTCTGAATCACTTATTATCAACGAGTACGCCCGTGCTAATAATGCATCCTTGCTGTGGGGACCTTACAGATCTAACCTATACTTCGGCGTGAGGCCCCGATTGCCAAAATCCCTTTTGACTGGCCTTATGTGGTTCAATGTAGATAGTTTTGAAGGTGCACAAAATATAAGACATTTTTGCGATCAAAATGATGAGATTAGTAGTTATGGTTGGCATAATTATGACCCTAGATCAGGTGGTAAGCAAGTCATCTCTGATCAAGGGCATAAAATAGAAATTACTACAGACTTTGTTAAAACAGATAACGGCCATTGGGCAGTTAAAGTAAGGGGTGTTCCTATTCCCCAGAAAAATGAAAGTCCTCATAATATCAAAACATCTTTGGTTATTTACACAGGTCTTGAAGGTATGGGATCTGTAAAGTTACTCAACGAGCAAGATCCATTGGGGTTCAAGGGAGAAGTGGCGTTCACTGGTACTACGCCAGACCTTGGTGATTTTAAGCTTTCCATTACTAGAGGTCCAAAAACTAACAGATATCCGAGCACTAAACATGAATTGAATCGAGAAAAGCCCATTAATCGGTCACATTATCTATCCCTTAAGATTCCTGATGACCATGTCTGGAAGGCCAAGGATATTTTCCTTACCCTTTTACAGGACACTATCAATCGAATTGTTGACAAATATTCTGAAACTTTGCAGGTACCTCCTCAAAATACTTTACTCATTGACGATAATTTTTCCATGCCTGGTAATGTTCATTTCGTTCAAAAGACGTTTAAAGGACCATTTGAATTTGAAATTATTTATACTTCGCTGGGTGAGAGTTCCCCTATTACAGAAGAAAACATTCATTCTCATATTGATGCTTCTTTTGAAAAGTTTGATCAGACCTTTAAAGAAGCCTTTGAGATTCAATCACCATATAATGAAAATCCGAAGTATGCTAAATTTGCGAAAGAATTCTTTTCTGATTTAGTAGGTGGAATTGGCTACTTTCACGGCACTTCACTCGTTGATAGATCATACGCCAATGAATATGACGAAGATGAAGAGAATTTCTGGGAGGCTGCATCGTCCAAATTAGAAGAGCAAGTGGATAGTGCTCAAGAGGAAGGCCCTACTGAACTGTTTACCGCTGTTCCTAGTAGATCTTTTTTCCCTAGAGGGTTTTACTGGGATGAGGGTTTTCATCTCATTTCTATTTTAGAATACGATGCTGGTCTCTGTTTAGACATATTTAAAAGCTGGTTCTCTCTCATCGATGAAGATGGTTGGATTGCTCGTGAGCAAATTCTAGGGCCTGAAGCACGCAGTAAAGTACCTTCAAAATTTCAGATGCAATATCCTCATCACGCTAATCCTCCGACTATGATGCTTCTTTTGGCTCGTATTCTCAATAAGATAAAGCAGAACCACCCAGAAGTTGTATCAAGATTTCAAGAAGAGCAGTTTATAGGTCATAACTTACAAGAAACCTCCCCAGAATTTGGCCAGCTCGGTGAAGATTTTCTTCGTATGGCCCATCTGGAAAATCCAGTGATATTGTTGAGTTGGATCCGTGACATTTACCCTAGGTTACAGTTGCATTATGAATGGTTTAGACGCACTCAACGTGGTGATATTAGAGCCTGGGGCCGCAAATCATTTTCCTCAAAAGAAGGCTATAGATGGAGAGGTCGAACTCCTACGCATTGTCTTGCCAGTGGTTTAGATGATTATCCAAGATCTGATATACCTCACACTGGTGAACTACATGTTGATTTGCTGAGCTGGGTTGGCATGATGGCCAAATCTATGAAGGATATAGCCGAAGTTCTGGGTGAAGTAGATGACTATGAAGACTATCTCGAAGCTGAAATTGCTATTGGTAAAAATGTAGTCGATTTACATTGGAATGAAGATGAAAGATGTTATTGCGACTTGTCCGTAGATGATAATGATGATAGTCAATTCGTCTGTCACAAGGGTTATATTTCATTATTTCCATTTCTTCTGAAACTAGTTTCGATTGAAGATGAAGATAAACTTCAAGGGATATTAGATCTTATCTATGACCCTAAGGAATTATGGACCGACTTCGGTATCAGATCACTCTCTAAAAATGATGAATACTTTGGTAAGGATGAAAATTATTGGAGAGGCCCTATTTGGATTAATATCAACTACATGATCCTAGATAGTTTAAAATATTACGGCGAACATACTGAGGCCAATTTTTCGGCTGAGTTTAAAGCCAAGACATCCAAAATTTATTCTGAGCTTAGAACCAATATTGTCGGCAATGTATTTAAACAGTGGGAGCAAACCGGTTCTGGTTGGGAACAGTATAATGAGGCAACTGGTAAGGCTCAGGGTGTTAAGGATTTCTTAGGCTGGACTTCATTAACAGTGATGATAATGAGTTTGCCCGAAACCCTTGATATTTGATTTTTTACGGTTCAATGAATACGTGAATATATGCTTCCCTTTCATTTATCCATTCATCATCCGTGAGTTTCTTTGGTTGCCAATTTTGTGTGTAACAATGATCATGTCGACTCACTTATATAAAATGGGTTAAAAAAGCAAGTTTTTTTCTAGAGATAAATATTTATTTAAGATAGCTACTTCTGGTGTCGTAACTCTCATACAACTTGGCGATTCGAGAGATTCCCATAAATACTTCCATCAAAACAGAAATATAAAATTAGATTACGGTGACAATATTATTTGCCATAATTCCTTAGACTGGTTAATAACTATTCCACTTATAACATACCTTGAAGCCGAAATGCAAATTTCTAACACTAATAAAGCTTGTAATGGTCTATTATGAAATGAAAATTAATAAGCCAATGAACAGTAAGTTATTGAGTGGATAAGGAAGCAGGGCTCGCATAATCTGATACCCTCTGGGCTACATCCCCGTATTAACGTGCGGCGTTTAAGCCTCTTGATTCCTTAATGTCACTTCCGGGGATATAAACTGAGCTGGGATTGTCAACTGCCCGCATTTCGCTCGATCATATGTAACTTATATCCTACAACATTTACCACGTGGTATCCATTTATTTTAAATCCTGAATTCACAATGCCGCCTAAGAGTAAAGTGGAAAAACTAAATATTGATGATGCAGAAGAGGTTATTTTGGCCTACATGAAGGATAAAAACAGGCCTTACTCTCATAATGATATTTGCCTCAACTTACATAACACCATTAGCAAGCCCAATGTTTTAAGATGCTTATTATCTTTAGAATCTAAAGGCTTGATGTTTAGTAAAATTTATGGTAAAGTTCAAATATTTGTTATAACGCAGGAAACCACGGTTAAGTTATCTTCCGATGAGCTATTAGAGTATGAAAATGAATCTCTTGTATTAAAAGGCACTGTGGAAGAGTTAGCGAAGAGGATCAAAGAAGGGTGTACAAGTATGGATCTTATTATCCGAATATTATAATTTTGATGTATCCTTTGCTAATTCTTATTTACGTATAACTTCCATATTATCTTTAGAGCTAGCCGAAATTCAATCGACTCCAACTAACGATGAACTCTTAGATCAGGATAAAATGTTAAATGAAGATATAGATAAATCTGCGAAGAATTTGGACCAGCTCCAAAGCATCAATAAAGCCCCTCAAATTACTCCTGAACAAGTTGAATTGCAAATTAAGTTATCCACTAAACTTTTAAAGGAGTTCAAACTCCGAACTAAAATGGTAATTCTCTCTATTTTTAATCTATTTTTTTTCTGTTTTGATATTGCTTGTGATTTTTGGAGTAATGAAAGATTAGGGAGTTTATTTATTTTGATATTTGCTTACTTTAACCTCTACGTCTACTCCTATTTCAGCGAGTTTTTGTGCTTTATGACAACAACTATCACTAACAAACCACTTTTGAAAAGGCAAAAAACGGATGGGGCTTGATCGAAGAAAACTTTGGTAAATCAAGAGAGTTAAGGGTACGTTATATTAAATAGTAAGATTATTTTTACCTTAGGAAGGATTTTTATAATGATTAAATACTAATTTTCTGGATAGAAACAGCTAGGCATTGATTGGCCCCAAATTGAGGAGTTGAAATTCTAGCAAGTTCAACCTTAAACTAGATTCATTTCCTTCCACCTAAAGACCCAGTTAAATGAACGGAGTGTACTGCCACTTATATATTTATATATATGTATATATTTATATTATACTTCTGTAAATATTTATAGTCATGCAGGTAATCTGAAGCTATTGTTCGCCAACGAGCTCGTAGGTTGAAATCTATAATTATTACAAATGGTTGGTCTCACCGAGCGCACAATGCGTTATATATCGTATTATGTAATATATTTATACACTATAAATTCGTAGGGTTCAGCCTGCACCAAACCCTATATTTTCAATATCTCAAATAGGAAACAGTCACCCAACGCAACCTTCATAATGGTCTATTCCCACCTCACTGGCGGGTAATGAAAATGATCAGTGCAAACTTGGTAGTAATTGCCCCTGGGGGTATATTCATATTTCAGTGATAAATTTTTTTCTTTTTTCCCTTTTTGATTCTTCGCACTCAACGGAATAGTAATTTGACAAAATGGTATGTATACAACATCATTGATGCTTGTTTGAATAATTTCTTATATTTTGAGTTTAATAGTCAAAGCAAAGTCGTTCTGAATATATGACGATTTCTTTGTTTTCATTGGAACCTTTAACTATTCTTTATCCTGCGCTGAACTAAGTGATCATCTTGAGTCATTTTATAATACTACATTTCTTGTTTAATTTCATAGTGAGGTTTTTTCTGAAATCACTTTGGCTTCCAAACATTTTATTCCTCTAAGGTTTCGTTTCGAGTGAAGCGGTATCCATTGTGATTTTTTATTTTAGCCAAATATTTGATACCCGCACGATTTCAATACCTGAATTTATCATTTTTGAAGTAGTTATTATCAAAATGCCTGAGTTTATTCTTTTCAAGAATTTACTGTAGAGCGATTACGAGGTTTTTCTATTTTCTTTCAATATGAGCTTTTATTTCAAAGAATTATTTGATAAGAATTATTTAACTGACTCGTTTCCTCAATGACACAGGCCCCCAAAGGTAAGAAGCCCGCTCCCGCCCCTTTCGCCGCCTCCAAGGCTGGTAAGAAGACTGTTAACCCCCTCATTGAAAAGAGACCCCGTAACTTCGGTATCGGTCAATCTATTCAACCTAACAGAAACCTTTCCCGTTTCGTTAAGTGGCCCGAATATGTCCGTCTCCAAAGACAAAAGAAGATTCTTAAGATGAGAGTTAAGGTTCCCCCTGCCATTGCTCAATTCCAAAACTCCCTTGACAAGAACACTGCCGCTCAAACTCTTAAGCTTCTTAACAAGTACAGACCTGAAACCAAGGCTGAAAAGAAGGAACGTTTGACCAAGGAAGCCGCTGCTATTGCTGACGGTAAGAAGAAGGAAGATGTTTCTGACAAGCCCTACACTGTCAAGTACGGTCTTAACCACGTCGTCTCCCTTGTTGAAAACAAGAAGGCCTCCCTTGTCCTTATTGCCGACGATGTTGACCCCGTTGAACTCGTTGTCTTCCTCCCCGCTCTTTGCAGAAAGATGGGTGTCCCTTACGCTATCGTAAAGGGTAAGGCTCGTCTCGGTACTGTGGTCCACAAGAAGACCGCCGCCGTCCTTGCTCTTACTGAAGTCAAGTCTGAAGATAAGGCTGCTCTTTCCACTCTCGTCTCCACCATCGAAGCTAACTTCGGTGCCAAGTACGAAGACTCCCGCAGAAAGTGGGGTGGTGGTATCATGGGTGCCAAGGCTAACGCCAAGATTGCCAAGAAGCAAAAGGCCCTTGATTCTGCTCTCAGAGTTTAAATTTGATTAGTTCAAATTTTATGTAATTTAGATTAATTTAATTTCTAACAACGATGCACGAAAAAAAAAAATCATTTTCATTATACAACTAAATCTGTAGATTTTAACTTCTATGGTGTTACAGAATCTTAGATCGAATTATCATTAAATATTAAATAATAGCAAGTGTGTGGGATTTATGTTAAACAACTTACCGTAACTATTGTTTGTATTTCTTGAAATACCAAAGCTCCATACTTTGTACTTGCAAGTATAATTTCATTTTTGGCCCTGCTTCCTTATAAAATCCAAAGCTAAGCTTATTGATTTATTTAAGTTAATCTTGTTTTATAGGTTTACCAAAGACTACATTTAATTAATATCGAATCAAAATTGAGTTTACTTAATTTACGAAAAACACAGGATGCTGTCTATATATTTATGTTTGTAGCCATATTGAATATTCACTAATCTTTCCGAGGTTCCCAAACGCTCGGGTTCACTGGAGAACTCTCGGGTTACCCGGAATTTTCCCGCATGTAAGCCAGCCAATAATAACGCCCCAATCATTTTACGCAAGTGCCAATTCAAGTCCAGTGGGTGGACCCTCGTTATTAGTTTGACCCATACCGAAATCGTTAATTGAAGGACCCGAATCAGTTATTTGGAAGACCGAACTGACCTTACTTTCAAAACAACCCTCATATATACACATAATGGCTTTCACTACATTTTTCTCCGATATTGTTTCTTCGTTTGTTCCTGCCGTCGCTTTAGCCGAATCAGAAGAGGTTAGTTTCCGATGCCCATTTTTAGTATAGGAGCTTCATATCCGATAGCATGTGCAATTTCAAGAGTTTATCAAAAACTGTAATATCGAAATATGTCGGCCTATGTCGAAATCAAAATTTCTATGTACCCGTGTCAAAAAACCTGGCTCAAGTATTGAAATGAATATTGTTAAGTCGTTCCGGTCCCACGAGAAGTTATTTTATTACCTGGTAAATACATTCCAGCTATGGTATTCAATACCTTCATGCTGAGTTTATGATTTTGATATTCTCATATTAATATCGGTTATTGTTCTGGTTGGTCATAAGCTCTTGAAATTCACGAAAATCATTATATATCATTTTGCGATCATATTGAAGAAATTTGTTTCCTATGGATCTCCTTATTGACTGTTTATTTTTTAGGTTGCGCAAAGCCCTGTTGTTGAAGAACCCGTTGTTGAAGAACCCGTTGTTGAAGAACCCGTTGTTGAAGAACCCGTTGTTGAAGAGTCCGCTGTTGAAGAACCTGTTGTTGAAGAACCCGTTGTTGAAGAACCCGCTGTTGAAGAACCCGCTGTTGAAGAAGAAGAGGCTACCGTCGAAGAAGATGAAGAAGAAGAAGACGACGAGGACGAAGAAGAAGAAGAAGAAGCTGTCGACCCTCACCCCGCTTTGAGACAAAAGGCTGCCGAAACTGTCTGTCATTCATACAAGCACCACTTTGATGAATGTGTTGAAAGAGTTACCAAGTCTCAACAAGATCCCAATTATGAGCAATTAGAGTACAAGGAAGACTGTGTTGAAGAATTCTTCCACCTTGAACATTGTATTAATGATAACACTGCTAACGCCCTTTTCTCTAAGCTCAGATAAACATGGTAACATCCTAATGTTGTCTTTCTTCATCTTTTTTCTTCTCATCTTCGAAGAAAGTGCATTTTTTTGTTAACCATTTGCAATGAACTTCACGAAATTATATACTCTATGTCTTAATCCACTAATAGAAAGGTCGAAGTTACTGTAAATATTTTGCTAATCATTATTTTTACTTATTAAACCGTTTTGCACCATGATTTTACTATTTCACTAATTGATAATATTGAGTATATATTTATATTTTGGAACTTCTGCTTTTATTAAATTTATTACATTTTACGTAAACACTGTTATAATGGCATACGTTAGGGTAACTTTTCACCCCACAATAACGGCTAACATTAGTATAACGAAGTAAAAAGCATTTGGTGAAATCTTAATTTCTAATGGCTTAATGTAGTATATATATATATATCCTTTATTAATCTCCTCTTTTTTTATATTTTTTTAGAGTTGTTTGTTTGCCTTTAAACTTTATGCCTATCTAAAGGATTTGATTCCAAGAATCAAAACAAAAAAAAACACAAAACTTGGAAAATATGTCATTACTAAATAATTTCTCTTTTTGTTAATATTTGTTAATATTAGAGGGCAAACATATACTTGTATATATTCTAGGAAATACCACTAGTATTTAAGTTGCCATTTGAGCTTAGATCATTCCATTGTGATAGCGTAAATGGCGATTTGGGGCTGAGAAGAGCCTATAACATTTTTTCATGAAACGAATGGGAAATACTTAACCCGAATTCTTTTTAAAAACAATAATTCCAAATTCTTTAGATATTGAAATATTTCTTCTATTAGAAGACTTAGAAACTATATTATTGTGGGGTACACCCTACTGCCCTTGCTTTTATGTATCACAGATTATGCAGCACTCCAGATTAATGTACTAAAAAATTAAAAATACAGAATATTTTCTACTGAAGTCTAATCACCCTAGTAATTAAAATATTATAATAAGAATAATGAAACTTGAAATCCAAAGTCAAATATAGGGCAAAAAATTACTTATTTACTAACAGTGTACGTAATTTTAATTTTACCTACATATATACCTTCAAACGGTAGAGTTGAGACAGCGAGATTAGAGATGGTAACTCATACTTAGGTTGAACAACTAGGGAGACTAGTAGCACTCCAAGTAGGAAAGTAATAAAAATAAGCATACTAGGAGCCTTTTAAAAACCCAAATATTAAGCGGCTCAAAATGCCATGGAAACCTCAGGCTATTAGTTAAATTAATTCAGGAGCATTAAATAAAGCCCGAAACATTCAAAGTTAAATTTTAAGAATAGAAAAGATTGAACATAGTTTTTGTATTTCCGATTCTTTTCGTGTATATGAAAATAATTTTGTGTCTTGATATAAAGGGGTGTTATTAGGATTCATAGTTTTTGTGTCTAAGGACACACAGGGACTGACTGTGCGTTAGCCAGTCTCACAAATTGATTTGAGTCAAATGAAATCTCTGCTGAATGCCAAAACAAAATCCTAATATATAAAAAAAACCTTCCCTAAGCAGTACCACTTGATATTATGGAAACCATGCGGTTCAAAATATATCGTCATTTTATTGGTAATGCGTCTTACTCTTTCTGGGTGAGAACCCTGATAGACACTGTTAAATATCTCTTCTGTTACGCTTCTCTTTATATTACAAAATTGTTGGTCATATATTTCAGTTATTCCAAGATAGAAATTTGGAAATTGAAAAAAATGTTTTGTTTTGTATTATTCTTAAATGATACCAAAAATTGTAGGTGAATCTGACATGAATCGGCATTTTCTTCTAGTAGCCCTATATTTGGTTGAGTGTGAGATGACGATGTACGATTGTGATTTTCATAGTAACCTAGCCGCACTACCAAGTTAATAATATAATCGAAAAGATATTTGATTATGAGATGAGTGTTATTTTTTGAAGATAAGCTTCTATATTTTCAAAACCCACTCAGTTATTAGTAATTGATATATCGTCCAAATAACGGTGATGTTTCGCGAGTTATGATTTTACTGTATCTTTTCTCTGTTGTATCCTCTTTGAGTTTCAAGAGCTTTACGAGTAATTCAAGATATAATTAAAATAAAAAATAAGAGAATATATAAAAAATAAGAAAAACAGCTACATAATTATGGTTTTATAAAGAATGCTCTTCCCACCAATTTTGCGGATCTCAAGAGAGGCAATACTTATTTAGAAGACTTGCCTCTTCCGAGATCTGTCTACAAGATAACTTGAAAAAGGTTAGAGGAAGATAAATTTCCAACTATTAAGGTCGTTTAGAAGCTGAGCTATTAGTTACATAAAGCTGAACTGAAAACGGTTCTGGGTAAGAATTCGAGAATCTCACTATAACCAATTTGATTTGTATCATGCAAAATGAAGGTCTATATAAGGCTACCGCAAGCCTCTAATTGAGGAGCCTTTCGTGGCTTAGGAGGAATTCGGCAGGGAAGGCTGCACAGACACACAGCTACAATGCTTACCAAATACAATTTTGTCTGAAGCCGATGCTGTTGGCCCCTGGCAACATATCCTTGGGAGTTTACAATTCCCATAAAAACCTAACCCAAATACCATAATATAACCGCTGACATAACGGCCAGAAAACCCAGTGTGACTGTGATTTTCCTGTTCGGGATGATGACGAGAAAAAAATTGAATGAATGGGAAGATTTTGATTGTAGTATCACTGCGTCCATTTTCCTCCCCTTTGCCATTTGTTCACTTATAGGTATCTATCAGAAATTCAATATCATTAGTGTAAGTGCCAGTTTATGTTAAAATTCGGCTATTATTCGACCACTCTGACTATGCTGATCAAAGAATAAATATAATTGTTGATATTATATATGATCTAGATCTTTACGTGACTGATGAAAGTACTCTAGATATACGACGCTCCAACCAGAAATGGCCAATTAAGAATATTTCACTATATGGTTATTAAAATAGTATTTTATATGTGAAGCTCTACCCATATAACATCAGCATTGACTATAACGGTTTGAGAACATTTGATGGGGGTTATAATTCGATATCTTGAAATATTAGCAATAATATAACCGTACGATTAGTCACGCAATTATTTACATGTCATAGTGGTCATTAATGGTTAATTTATCTTTTATCTAATTAAGGATTAGTACTAACTTCATTAAAATTTGACAGAGAAATGTCTAAGTCTAAGAATCACACCAACCACAACCAAATCTCCAAGGCTCACCGTAACGGTATCAAGAAGGTTAAGTCCCAAAGATACCCTTCCCTTAAGGGTGTTGATGCCAAGTTCAAGAGAAATCACAGATACGCTCTTCACGGTACCGCCAAGGCCCTTGCTGCTGCCAGAGCCGAAAAGAAGTAAATTTTCTGATACTTTATTCGGACGTTGCGAGTGATTAATGTTTTACTGAAATGAAAGGATGGGAAAAGGAAATGTGGTGGATTCTGTTTGGATGAGTTTTGACTTAGGTTCATTATGATATAAAATTGTTTTGACGTTATTTCATACATTTATATTTGAATACCCTTTTTATTTCTGCACTTAGTACTTGTAATTGTTTTTATTATCACTAATCTTGTTTCTTTTTGTACATTTAAAGCAAATAATATATCTACTTATATTTATATTTATACTTCAATTATTATTACTATTTCATTCCATTATTAGTAGGTTTTTTAGGTTAGGTTGCTTAGTTTCATAGTGTACGTTTGATGTAACGCCTCTCGCAGATAAGACGACCCCACTTATGTTGCCACGGGTGGAACCACACCTGGCAGCAGGAGGCCGCTGCAGCCCATATATATATATCAACATCCTTGCTCAGGTTAATCTTTATTTATCCTAGATTCTTGCCAATAACAATTAACCCGCACAATCATAAATAATCTTATTAATTATCAGTAAAGATACTTGATATTTTAATTTGATCCAGCATTTACTCATTATCCACAACGATAAGCTCATTAATAATCCAATTCATCCTCACAAATTTAGGTTGACACCTGTTCTAAAAAATCATTTACCAAACCATCTGTTCAATAAATATGTCTAACGAAGAATTATCAACTCCATTATCATCAGTAATCTCTGAGGAACTACACTCAGCTGAATCTTCACAAGAGCAAAAACCAATTGATTCTCCTGTGGAGGTGGAGAACGATGGACGCCGCTTATTTATCGGCAGTCTAGATAAAAATGCTACTGAAGATGACTTGAAAGAGTTGTTCTCCGATTTTAAAGAGTAAGTTTATTTTTATTAAGTAGTAAAATTGGGATGGATCTCTAATTTTCTGTGCGTCAACTAAATATCAATGGTTTGAGATTTGAATTCTATCATTTGTCACTACAACTTCGTCTTTGTGGTGTTTAAACAGTGAATTTGCCACAAAATCAATTTGTATTTCTTTCACGGAAAACCATCAAATCTATTCCGTTTTAAGTGATAATATACATTTTCTAACCCCTAATTTTCTAATCGTTAGTTTTAAGATTGAACTGAGTAAACCTAGATTTTTTAGAAAATCAAAACCCTTCACCAATAATGGGTTTGCTTTCGCTGAATTTGAAACAAAGGAAGATGCTAGTAAGGCTATGGAAACCAAGGATAAGTTAATTGTTGGAACCAAGAATATTTACATCAAGTTAGCCACTGCTGCGAATTCGAAGGATAACGAGGAAAAATCTGAATCTCATAAGAAGAGCATAAAGAAGGAAAAGGCTAAAAAGGATTCTAAAGACACCATTGATCCGGATGCTAAACACACACCCGAATCATCAGTTCCAGCTTCAACTACTACTTCGGCCAAATCTAAGAAAGTTAAGCGAGAATCTAATTATTCATTACCTCCCTACAATGTATATGTCAAGAATGTCCCTAGCCTTGCTACACCTAAGTTATTTCTTGATCTCTTTTCCGAGTTTGAACCAAAATGGGCCAGAGTTAATAAGACTATTATTTATAGTAGAAAAGAAGGAAAAGAAATGGAAAAACATCCTGGAACTGCATTTGTAGGATTCGCAGATAAAGCAAGCAGAGATGGCTGCGTAGAAAGTTTTAATCAAATAGAGCTCGAAGGAGTCGCTTTAGAAGTTAACCCCTCTGGTAGGGCTGAGTTCAAGTATTTTGAGGCGGCTCAAGCAGAAACTCCTCAGAGTACTGAAGAAGATCATGAAAAGCCTTCTAAAGCGAATAATGAGTAAAATCAACCCTTGAGTAATAATATATTAGAATCGCCGAATATTTTGACAGGAATCCTCTAAGTAGATCTAATGTTTCTTCTTTCTCGTTTTCTTGTCTTGTTTCCGGTTTTTTATTTTTTATTTTTTGTTTTTTGTTTTTTTTATTTACTGTTTCCAGTTTTTTATTTTTTGTTTATTTTTCAAGGGTATTTGAATCCGGTTATGTACCTTGACAAATTCAAAATATACAGCGTATTCTAGTTCAAATATATCATACTTTTAGTTGGGTTTCTTGATTTTTTTTGATCTAAATTAATTTGATCTAGGCAAAAAATCTACTTATAAACTACATCAAAATCTATACAACAAGAATTGTAATAGAAAATATTAAACTCTAACAATCTCTTTTTATTGGGCCTTTTATTCACTTGCAAGAACCAGCCAAGCTTCAGTGTATTCTCCAAGCTTTGAGAATTTATTTTTGGAGCCACTTAGCATGCACCCACATAGAAAATAAAAATTAGTCTCGCCCTAGATTAAAGAGTGTATGGAAGTAGGGAACTTTGATACACTAATAAAACAGCTACTATATAATTATATTTTCTTGTTAAAGATTAGGCAAAGTAGAAAATAAGATTGTAATGCTGTTCACAGGATTAGGCATTCGGTTCAATGCATATGGTTTAGTCTTGCCATTCAAGCATCAATACCAAATCTTGGCTCGAACGCATCTTGCAAACAGCAACTAGAAGTTTATAGTTAGGGTTAATTTTTACAAACTATGAAAAAAATAGATATTTAACATAAGAAAAATCAAGATAGACTATTCAAATACAGTTTACTGGACAAACCAAAATGAATCATAAAAACAAGAACTTGAGTTGACGCCCAGCACGTCATCCTCGCATAGTTCGTGCTTATTCCCCTAAACCCCGATGCCGTTTAGCGCCTTCTGCTTGTTTTTCACCTACTCACAAATCACAGATCCGCTTATATGCACACTTTTGATTATTGGGTGCATTAATTTTTTTAACATTTTCATTAACTCATTTGTTTTATCTCTATTATTACGGCGATCTGCTCACAACGTAGTGATATATAGGTATTAGAAATATATATATATATATTGGGAGCACGGCCGCCAATAGGTATTATCTAAATACGCACTTGCTCGTTCATACTTCAACACATATACAGAACGTGCATAATAGAAATTATTTCGCGTACCGGAAAAAGTTCATTCTGCTAAAGAATCATCATGGCTCACCCGTTTGCCGAAATTAACAATAGTACTGGAAGACTATCATGTAAGGATGGCTTCTGGGACTACGATGATTTCACAACTTGTGGCAAGCAATTGTAAGTTTCAAATATTTGTCTATTCTTAGTTTTGTACGCAAAGGAGAAATCAACTTAAACTAACTAAGCAACCAACTTTACATAGTTATCTACAACTTGTCCCTTACACAGTACTTCTGATAATTTCAGCAATCTATATAATAATAAAATCAGGTCCTAAATTAATTTCTTTCTTGAATCACCGATCAAGATTTGGACCATCCTGCTCTCCCTTACTTAGCAAGGACACGCCCGAAGATGATTATGAACAGACTGGCTTGATTCCGCCAAATAACAGGGATAGCTACGGTTCCATTAATAATGAAAATACGGACACTATTGATAATAGTCAGTTTTATAAAGGCAGTAAATCGAGCATTATTTTGGCAAGCAGAAATATCACAGAGAGACTGAGAGTTGCATTTGAAGCACTTGGTTTGATCGCTCAAACTGCTTTAAGTCTTTCCGCTAATCTTATCGATGGTATTTCTTCCGAATGGCACGAAGGCCCTTATAAATTAGTTCCTATTATTTCAACACTATTCTGGAGTTATCTTTTAGCCATTTGCATCATAAGATTAAAAAACATTCGCCAACGTACCACCCCCGTGATAAATCTTTGGACTCACTCAGCGTTCCTTTACTTTTTTTCTTTTATTTTGGCGGTACCAACTTTCAGATCTGCTATTATACACCCTATCAGTACTGCATCCAGAAATTATTACATCTGCAACTTTCTTTTGACATTAGTCCTGTTCCTCAATATCGCAACCGCCAAATTTGGGGATAACCTGCCTCGAATATACACCACCCCGGGCATAAAACCATCCCCTGAACCAATTTCAAGTATATTATCTCTTTGCTCTTTCAGTTGGTTGGACAATATGATCTGGAATGGCTATAAGAATTCTCTCAACATGGAAGATATTTGGGATTTGAGAGAAGATGATCATGCCAAATATATTCTCAATCTTTTCCGTCAGTTAAAACCTAAAAACTCTCTTACTCTTAGACTTTTAAAGAGTTTCAAAGGCCTTGCCGCTGTAGCAGCATTTTGGGCTGTTTTCTATTCAGTGCTTATATTTGTCCCCCCTCTATGTCTAAAGAAGATTTTAGAATATGTTGATAACCC
Source organism: Nadsonia starkeyi-henricii (assembly GCA_030560865.1). Classification (NCBI taxonomy): domain Eukaryota; kingdom Fungi; phylum Ascomycota; class Dipodascomycetes; order Dipodascales; genus Nadsonia; species Nadsonia starkeyi-henricii. The sequence continues at coordinate 258,550 of JAKTWC010000003.1, read as the reverse complement.
CACAGAAACGCCGAGAAACGTTGCATGGATCTATGTTTTTGCTATGCTTATTTTTAGTATTGCAACAAATACTGGATCAGGCCAAGCTTTATATATCGGCCGTCGTTTGTGCATTAGATTGAGGGCTATTATCATCGGTGAGGTTTATGCCAAGGCTCTCCGAAGAAAAGTGGTATCCGGTAAAGAGGGATCCCGTAGTAAAGATGAAAATGATAAACAAAACGAAGCTGACGAAGACAATAGCAGTAGATTGGAAGAAAAGCAAAATTATTCCGCTAACCTTGGTGCTATTATTAACCTCATGGCAGTTGACGCATTCAAGCTCTCGGAAATTATGGGTTACCTCCATCTTTTCATTGATGGCATTTTAACAATTATTTTTTCTGTTATTTTCTTATATCAGATCCTTGGTTACAGCGCTTTGGCTGGTGCTTTCACACTTGTTATGCTTTTCCCACTGAATTATTACTTTTCGAAGGCCTTCGCTACTACTCAAAAAGATTTAATGGCCTTAACTGATAAACGTATTGAAAAAACTAATGAAGTTCTTCAGTCCATTCGTATCATTAAGTTTTTCGCTTGGGAAGAGAAATTTTTCCAAAGTGTGAATGATATTCGTACCCAGGAGTTGAAAATGTTAAGATGGCGTTGCATTATTTGGAGTTTCTATGGTACTGTTTGGTTCATCACACCTACACTTATTACCCTTCTCTCTTTCGGTATTTACACTCTAGTTGAAAAGAAGGAGCTTACTACTTCAGTGGCTTTTACCTCGCTCGCGTTATTCAATATTATGAAATTTCCTATGGATCGTTTGGCTGATATGACTATTAATGTTCTCCAATCAAAGGTTTCTTTAGATCGTATCCAAGAATTCCTTGACGAAGAAGAAACAGGCAAGTATGTTCAATTAAGAAATCCAGTTCGAGGCCCTAATTCACCCTATATCGGGTTTGAAAAAGCTACATTCTCATGGGATGCTCTTTCGGGCTCAAATGATTTCAAATTAAGAGACGTTGATATCAATTTTGTAACAGGTAAGTTAAACGTTATTGTTGGTCCTACTGGGTCTGGTAAAACATCTTTGCTGTTAGCCCTTCTGGGTGAAATGGATATTCTTGAAGGGCAAGTATTTTTACCCGGTGGAGAATCTCGGGACGATATTTCAATTAACCCCACGACTGGGTTTACAGAATCAGCAGCTTACTGTTCCCAGCAAGCCTGGTTGCTTAATGACACTGTTCGAAACAATATCCTGTTTGCCTCCGATTACGACGAAACCCGTTATCATGCTGTGATTGAAGCTTGTGGTCTTAAACGTGATCTTGAAATCCTCGAACACGGTGACGAAACTGAAGTTGGTGAAAAGGGTATTACTCTGTCTGGTGGTCAAAAACAGCGTATATCTTTAGCTCGTGCTCTTTATTGCCGGGCCCGTCATTTATTGTTAGATGATTGTCTCTCAGCTGTTGATTCACACACTGCACTTTGGATTTATCAAAACTGTATCACTGGTCCTTTGATGCTTAACCGTACTTGTATTCTCGTCTCTCATAATGTTGCTTTAACAGTTACTGATGCCGAGTACATTGTCGTCATGGATAACGGTCGCGTGAAGGCACAAGGTAACCCAGCTGATGTTGCTGCATCAGGTGCATTAGGTGACGATGAATTGATTATGTCTTCTGCTTCACAACCTTCTTCAAGAATTCAATCTACTGTTGATATGAAAAAATTACCCAGTAATAATTCTGAAGCTGTCACTAGAAAGGCCGATGCATTAGCTAAGAAGTTTGCCGAGGAAAATGGTAATGAGGAAGAAATTTTGGAAGTTAGAGTTCCTGCTGGAAAGCTTATCCAGGAGGAAACCCGTGCAACCGGTAGCGTTAGTCTTTCTGTCTATAAGGGCTATCTCACTGCGATGGGAGATTATTGGTACTGGATTGCAGTGTTAATCGCCTTGGCTACTCAGCAAGGATCAAATGTCACTCAATCTTGGTGGATTAGAGAATGGTCATTGAGTTACAGCGATAAGGCCATTGTTAATGGAACAGCTAGTGCCTTCACGTCGCTCATGAAATCATCCAGCGATTCATCTACTACTGGTTATTATTCTATGTTTGGATTTATAAGCACACTTACATCACCGAGTTCAGGTGAAGTTGCTACCTTTGGGGAGTCTACTGTGGCTATTCAAAGCCACAGCACTCTATATTATCTTGGAATATATGCTGCTCTTGGTGTTCTCTACACTTTAATTATTACTGGTCGTGATTTGATTGTTCTGTTTGGCGGGCTTGCTGCATCTAGAAAGTTATTTAATGAATTACTAGAGAATGTATTGTACGCTAGACTTCGTTTCTTTGATTCAACTCCCTTGGGTCGTATCATGAATAGATTTTCAAAAGATATTGAAGCCATTGACCAAGAGATATCCACCGATGCTCTTGGCCTGATTCATTCTTTATTATCAGCTGTCACGGTTATTGTACTGATTTCAATCATCACCCCTGGCTTCTTAGTGGCTGCTGTTTTTATTGCTTTGATGTATTGGTCAATTGGTATTTTTTACTTAACCACCTCGCGTGAATTAAAGCGTTTAGATTCTATATCTAAGTCCCCTATTTATCAACACTTTGGCGAGACATTAGTTGGCGTTCCTACTATTCGTGCTTATGGTGACGAAAAAAGATTTATTGAAGATAATCTTAACAAGATTGATGCTAATAACCGCCCTTTCTTCTTTCTTTGGGCCTCTAATCGTTGGTTGTCATTCAGAGTTGATTTTGCAGGGGCTTTAGTTACTTTTTTTGCAGGCGCGTTCGTTTTGTTTTCTGTCGGCAAAATTGATGCCGGCTTAGCCGGTTTGTCATTATCATACGCAATTACATTTAATGATAATATGTTGTGGGTTGTACGTCTTTATGCCGACAATGAGATGAATATGAACTCAGTTGAACGCTTGCAAGAATTCATGAATATCGAAAGAGAAGCGTTGCCAATCATTCCCGAATCCCGTGTTCCCTTGAACTGGCCTAGCAGAGGTGAGATTGAAGTCAAGGATCTTTCTTTAAGATATGCCAGTGATCTGCCCCGAGTTATCAATAACGCTTCTTTTAAGGTAAAACCTTGGTCTAAGGTAGGCATTGTGGGTCGTACTGGTGCCGGTAAATCAACCATTATTACAGCTTTTTTCCGTCTTTTGGAAGCCGAAACTGGATCTATTACTATTGATGGAGTCGACATTTCTACGATCGGATTAAAAGATTTGAGACGCGGTTTGGCTATCATTCCTCAGGATCCTACTTTATTTACTGGTACAATTCGTTCTAATTTAGATCCTTTCAGCGAATATACGGACAAACAAATCTTTGAAGCTTTGCGAAGGGTCCACCTGATAGAAGAAATTCCCAGCGTAGTTGATAATGATACTCAATATGAATCTGATTCAATGTCCGGTACCGAAAATGTTAACCAGTTCCTGAAACTTTCCTCTCTGGTTTCTGAAGGCGGTAATAACATGTCTCAAGGTCAACGCCAATTGATGTGCCTTGCTCGTTCGTTATTAAAATCTCCCAGGGTTCTATTGCTTGACGAAGCCACTGCTTCTATTGACTATCAGACCGATGCTCAAATCCAAGAGACCATTAGAGAAGAATTTTCTCAAACCACTATCTTAACTATTGCCCATAGATTAAGATCAATCATTGATTATGACATGATTTTGGTTATGGATGCTGGTAGAATCATTGAGTATGATGAACCCCATACTCTCCTACAGAATAAAAATGGCTTGTTCACAGATATGTGTGCCAATAGCGGTGAAATGGAAGCTTTACAGCAATTAGCTCAACAAAGCTTTGAACTGAAACGCAAACAAACTTAATGAATAATAGAGAAAGGTGGTGCAAATTTGTACTACAAACTGTGTATATCATTTTATTATAAAATCTGATCTTTTAATTGTGTTTTCAAAGTATTTATATTAGTTGCACTATGGGCCCGTTTTATTTTATGTACTTAAGGACCAAATATTATCTATATGCTATAAACTGCGGATTTTGTAAGCTCAACCAGAATAATTACTAAGTACACAAGCTTTGTTTTTATTATTTTATTTTATGAAAATCAGTCTGAATTCAAAGTTTTTACACATACAAATTGTACAAGGTAAAAAATGGTCATGACTCTCTAACAGTAGGAAAAAACAAATTAAATAAACTTAGAAAATTTTTAAAAAAAAATATCGCAGTAAAAATTCTTTTAGGTGGTCCAAATAACTATCTTCTCGTGACGCCTATTCTTTCATCCTTGGATAAATGGTGTTGTGTTTGGTAATTAGCCATATCATTAGATCTTGCAGTACTGTTCGTTGACGACGTGCCCCGCTCGTTTTCCTTTAATTTATCTAATTCAGGCTGCGAGTGTGTTTTCTCGTCATCATAGGATAAAAGATCTTCAGTTGTGAGTTTGATGGCAGTTGGGGGTCTCCTTAGCATTGTGCAATACGCTAATCGAAGTACATAGATGAATTGAAGCAACGCCGGGAGGACCCAAACACAACGCCTTAGCTCATAGTTTCATGGTATTTCACTATCGGTCCCAACCCCAAAAAAAAATTGAATTCAGATTATTTCTGGGACTTATACGCAACCACTCAGGATAGAAAAATCCGGATATAAAGCGTTATTGGGGTACATTAAAATAGTATCTTGAACGATAAAGCCAATATTATTTAAAGCTAATTGTTCCTTAAATATTGGGAGCAATTATTTGTCTGTTTCTCCTTTTTTCCGAAGAACAGAACATATAGCTTACAGTACGCAAAGTAGATAACATCCTTCATCTTGATACTATGGACTTTAATGTTGACCAGGACTCATCTGAGTCTGAAGGAAGAGATTCATTCTTCCAATCAGATATTTCAAAGGTAGCAACTACGTCTAAGCCAAGATCTACGGATCCAGACGAACCAACGTGTAGAATTTGCCGTGGTGAAGGAAGTGAAGATGAGCCGTTATTTCACCCTTGCAAATGTAGCGGTAGTATCAAATACATCCATCAGGAATGTTTAGCTGAATGGTTAAAGCACTCACAAAAGAAGCCTGTCTGCGAATTATGTCACACTCAATTTTCGTTCACCAAGGTCTACTCAAATGATATGCCCACAGAAATTCCGTTTGGAATTTTCATTAAAGAAGGTGGCATAAGAGCACTCAAGTCAGTTTTTTCCCGTGTGAGGTTCGCTGTTGTAATGTTTATTTGGATTTTCTTGCTACCCCTATGTACAAGAAAAATTATAAAAGGATACTTTTGGATCTCTAGCTTCAGTGTTGAAAATCTTGCCAACAGTTCAACAATAATTAATGGTAACAGTAACTATACTAGCTTTGTTACATTTCCAAGCTTTATCGAAGATATACCACAAGGTACATTTCTTCGGGGTTTCATTGTTGACACTATTGAAGGTCAGATCTTTACTATTGCGCAATTACTAATTTTTCTTGTACTATTCCTGAGTAGAGAGTGGATTGTACACAACGGCGAGTTTGTAATGGAATTACAACGACTTGATGCTGAGGAGGCTCAACGCTTTATCGCATTGAACACTAGAGGTGAGGCTCCCCGGGCCGCCGACGATCAAGTCGATCGTCATAGAAGGCGAGCCGATGCTATCCAGGCTTTACTTCGTGATATTGAAGTTCAAAGGGGAGTACAGCAAGACGTGGGGTTTGCTGGCAGAAATGAAGAACTCATGCGAGTTTTGAGAAGAGACGCTCTTATTAGAGCGAATGACCTGCTCCGACATGAAAATTTGCCGATAATCGACAATGAGGATCATACCGACGATGAAATAGACAATGGTAATATCGATCAAAATGGCAATGATGAACATCACGGCCGTGACCTTGCTCCTGATTTTAATTTTGATGACCTTTTGATGAATGCCGCTCCTTTCGCGCCCAACGAAGATGGAATCCCTGCAGCAGAAGTTAATGTTGATGCTGATATTGATGCTGATGCAAATGCGATTGGCGATTTTGAAGAGGATGATGGGGCAGAGGATTTTGATGGTGTTTTCAACATTCTTGGAGCTAGGGGCCCGCTTATAAATGCTGTTCAAAGTATTGGGACTGCTATTATGGCTATTTTTGCATCAATTGGTTTACTCATGTGGTTTCCTTATATGATTGGGGTAGCCACTTGCTATCTCATTACACCCCTCCCTTATGAAATTTACGTGCATCTTTTCAAATCTTCTTTATATTACATCAACAATTTTGTTGATTTAATGATGAGTATTTTATATATCTACTTAAGCAAAATCTTCAAGACTAGCTTTTTCGCCCAGTCAGCTGAATATTATCTGAAGACTGCTGAAGAGAGATCGAATTCCTTTTCGATGACAAAAAACATCGATTTTAGTTCAATTCTTCATCATATGAAATATTTACACGCGCCTTTCGCATCTAGCAGATTTTGGTCTAAGTTTGTTCCTATAATAGTTGGCTATACCGTGCTTATTTTCGCGCTGATGTACTATGTTACCTCAAGCTGGAGATTCGGTAAGGGAAAACAGAGTTCTATTGTTGAACGTTATTTACTGATGTTCCTGAGACAAGCAGGTGCAATTCTCAAAGTTGTGTTTATTATCAGTATTGAATTAGTTTTTTTCCCACTATACTGTGGGATTCTTCTTGATGGTTCATTATTACCTTTACTCGACAACACAACCTTGACTAGTAGATATAATTTCGCAGAGAACCAACCTTTATTAAGTATACTTCTTCATTGGGCTTCAGGTACCTATTATATGGTAATGTTCGCGGTTTTTGTCACTATTTGCAGAGAAATCATGAGACCTGGCGTGCTTTATTTTGTGCGTGACCCCAACGACCCCAATTTCCACCCAATTCGAGATATTCTTAAAAGAAAATTGAGAACACAAGTTTATCGTATTAGTCTTTCTGGTGTTATTTACAGCATATTGATTTGCTGTTGTATCGGTGGTACTACTTGGGTATTACGCCACGTTATTAATGCTAGTTTTTTACCATTAATCATCCCCAACAACAGCGAGTTCTTAAACACAAAGTCCGCCCATATGATTTCTTCCTATTTATTTATAATACTTATATTTAAGTATGTTTCACCTCGCGGCTTGATTAAGCGAATCTGGACTAAATTATTTTCTAGAGGTTGCAATTTATTCCGTCTTTCATCGTTTATATTAAATGTTAATGTTCCCAGTGAACAGGGTACGATTAAATATAATTCGATTAAGGCTTGGATCTCTGGTAAAAAGCCAGAAATCACTGTTAATGAAGATTCGGTTGTTGAAAACACAGAGGCATACTTTGTTAGAAATGGCAGTTTTGTAAGAGCTCCTGGTATTGATGCACTTCCTAGTGATAAGGGCTACAAACTTTTTATTTCAGTGACCAAGGATGATGTTCGTCTTGATGGCGAAGAGGACACAGATAATGATTTGGATGAGTATACCATTGTTTACAGACCTCCTCAGTTCAGATGTAGAGTGGCTGGGTTCCTGTGCTTTATTTGGTTCTTTAGCGCTATCGGAATTGCTGCAGTTACTATTTTATCTTTGCTCATAGGTAGAAAATGTTTTGGCGTTTTATTTTCTTCTGATAGTTATAATGATGTTTTTGCGTTATCGGTAGGTAGCGCCGTAGTTTCCACTCTCATTTACTTAATCGACTACCTGCAGCAGAGATTAAACAGCATGGCAGGCGCAAACACCACCCTCGTTGGTTATTGGTCTTCAGGAGAGATAGGGCGGGCAGCAAAGAGAGGAGTTAAGCTTTTTATTTACTGTGCCATGTTCTATGTGGTTTTCCCAGTATTATTTTCCACCTGCTTGAATACAATTATGGGTGCTTTGACAGTTAGAACCCTAGTTAAATCCCTTCCTTCTGAACCCAAAGTTGACCAGTTTCTGTTTTCCTTGATTCTGGGAAATGTTTCTGTCCAATATTTTTTCATGGATATTCTGCCCAATCGATTCGCTCATTCCAAATTAGCCCGGGATTTTAATGCGCTTAATAATGCAGGCATTTTCGAGTATGATCTTTATCGCGCTATTCATGAAATATTTTTGCCCATAATGGGCTTGGGATTATTCCTGCTTTTTGCCCCTCTAGGCGTAACGTGGGCTGTCGTTAAAGTTTTCTTCCGAAATGCTCCAAAAGAAAAAATAAATATGTTATTCCGGTATTCACACACCGTTCTCTTCGCTGTTGTATCAACACTAGCTCTAATTCACAAATTGAAGGGTTACTGGAGGGACTGGAATGCTCGAGTTAGGGATAATGTTTATCTTGTGGGTGAGCAATTACAGAATTTAGGTGATTGAAGCATTTTTCAGTAAATCAAATGAATCAGACGAGAAAATTTTATTTGTATATATATTGTATGTAAATATGAAACGCCTTGGTGGCAAATTTAAATCGTATATTATTTTTCACCCTTGTATCGGAAGGATTAACTCATTACTCGATGGTTGAAATACCATTAGGACAAATTAAGGACTGCTAAACGAATAACTCCATTATAGTAATTCAAAATCCAAGATCTCTCAAAACATCCATTTCGTCATCAAAATCATCAAAATCATTATCGACTGTTTCAACGGGTTGGGCTTGTTTTGCTAGCGGTGATTGATTTACTGGCTTTCTTTGTACTACCGGCTGTACCCGAGCTCTCTCGCTATAAATTGTGGGATCTTCAAGATCCATCATTAACTGATCCTCATCGTTATCTTCATCTGGATAATGTATCGGGGAGGTTGATAATTTAGCAGCGGCAGGTTGGATATTGTCGGCCTCTCTCAATTCTTCTTCCAAATCAATAAGATCATCCATATCTGGAACGTCATTATCTACTTCAAAAGGAGAAATATCTGCAACATGATTGCTGCTCCCCGTCCTAAGCACTGGTATAGTTACCGAAGAGGCCGATATGAATGCAGAATTCTCATTATCATAGTCATCATCCCCATCTACCGCTAATCTCTGAGAACCTATTTTAGACGTCTTACTTATAACGGAATTCGTTAGGCTAACTTCAGTATTATCATCTTCAAGTTTGTTCTGCGCATCCCTCAAACCAGTAGAAGGTATAAATAGGCCATTATCTTCTGGTGGCTGAGATGATGATAACTTGAAACCTGTAAATGTACCAGTAAACCTAGGAAGAACATTATCATCAACATTCGCGCCTCTGTCACTCTGTTCTTCAGTTTCATGCAACAGTGGTGCGAGCCTAGAATACTGATCCATAATGTTCTGGTCGTTTTGCTTGTCCTCCTCAATCCACTGTCGCCTATACATCTTCATCTTTGCCGTCTTACCTACCTTCTCTGAAATCTGGATAAAATCTTTGAAGGTGGCCCTAGGATATAACTTATGCGTCCACAACTTGTAGAATTCTAACAACTTTGATAAATCCCGATATTCGTAATTTTTTTTTTTGAACTGTAGTTTCTTCACTTTTCGACGTAAATGCGGAATTCCTCGATCCCCCACCAGTTTATCTTCATCTAACTTTACTGAAACTCTGGACCGTACATTAATAGTAACTTCCTCATCAATAGCGGCTGTAGTTGTATACGAGGATGAGCCGTTCTGGTCGCCCACATTAGACTCATTTTCATTGCCATTATATGATGTTTGTTCTAAGCCGTAAGAATCTGGCTCATCAAGTAAATCATTTTCATCGAAAGACATCGATAAATAACACTAATATGCTAGAATTGGGAAGCTGAAAGGTTTACTGGAAAATATAATATATAACGTTTTTAGCGCAAGGGTTTGGGATAGTGAAAGGCGTGTACGCGTCAAAAAACAATAATTGGTCACGTAATTAGCCAGTTACGCGTGACGCGTTGATTACCCTAATTTAAATTGCAGTGCCATAATGGATCTAGCACAACAAAATATATTAGTTCATTCTGGAGAGATTTATTTCAAAAGGAGCAAAAACGAAAAAACGAGCAAATAGAAAAAGAATATATATAAAATAGTTAATTTTGAAATCTAATAATGGTTTAGTTGATTGGGTTCTCAATCCATCTTGCAAACATTTTGTTAGGTCTTTCAAATTTCGATAGATTGTCCTGTGCAGAAAATCGATTCCTGATTTACAGCTGGGTTTTTACAAAAATTAGGATTCAGATAGATCTAATGAATATTACAAGCAGATTAAACTAGATAATAATCTCCTTTCTCAAAAAAAAAATGGAGTTTCTAAATATGCTGAGGTAAAAAGAGTACTCACTTAGCTCCTTTGGAGGAGAGAAGAGACATACCTAATCTATCTAGTCGCTTTATAAGGATAACTTAGTTCATCATCCTTTCTTCTCCAAAGTTGCTTTTTCTTTTTATTTACCACATGCTCTCCCCATTCCTGTACGCAATATTTTTTCTTGAATGTTCTGATGAACCTTGGGTCCCACAACTCTGAGGCAATACCCAGATCTTTACAACATCTCATCATAGCATTACTTTTACAACCTTCTGCAGCAGTAGGGATATTTGATTCATCAAAGAAATCTTGTTCACCACGGGCAACACTTACTAATCTACCATGACAGATCAAACCAAATTCTCTTGTCACGGTGCGTACATTGATGGCCATTTTGTCTCTAGGCGCCAAAGCCCAACCACCGGGCCCAAAGGCCTTGTTAAGAACGCGACGATATTTAATTTCAGGCAAGAATAGAAGCCCATCAGGTGTAATCTCAATATCATTAGAGTCGATACTAGCTGACAAAATATCAGCAATCTCACGTGAGAAAGGTTGAGATCCCATACCACTATAACTCGTGGACCAGTCAACATCAGAAGAACTAGCCAATGAAGATACAGAAGAATCTTTATTATTACTGTTCCCATTAGTTATCCCACTCGAAGAGGACGATAATATCTGGTTCTGAGAGCTTTCAGCGAATTTTGATGTCGATAAACTTGTAGCCCAAGGATCACTATTTATCGGTATAGTACCAATTTCAAAATTTCCGCCCGTAGAACCTAAATCATTATTCTCTGCTGCTCTAGAATTATTGGATGAGCTCGAAACCCGAGGTTTTGTGGGTTTTTCTGCTAAAAACTTTCGATAGGTTGTAGAGATTGCTCTATGATTCAAAAAAAGGCGAGAAGGTAAAACAACACGCTTTAAAGCAACAGGTAAAATATTTGGCATGGTCATTATACTAAAAATTAAGACCAACGATTATTAGCCCCTCTCCAATGTCAGATAATATAATAATGGACCTATTGAATATTTAGAACAGTTAATGGATGGCAAAAGTGATCATAATGTAGGCTTTTCATCCACACCCGGGTAACTACATTCATTACAGTTTCTTTTTATTTATTTAGTAAAGCCACTCGAATAAGATTTAAAAATCTCTAAAATACCATTAATCAATATAATCTTCAGTTTTTCTGATTGTATTTTGTGGGAGAATATAGATCAAACGTATCAGACGTACCTTGTTAATATTGGTGTCAGATTCTTATCTCCTGTTACAACTAAAAATGAGTTTGTGATACATTTTAATCAGCTATCCTCGGCGTGATCCAGTTACCAGAGAGGTAAAATAACATCAATGACTCAAAAACAACGCAATGTCACTATTATGAGAGTGTTTTAGAGGGCTTGTAAATAATATGGGCTTCGTACGATCTCTCACAAGGCTGTGAACCCCAACAGGGTATCAGCTCAAACGGTAGCCGGAAACATATTACCCGGCTTTATTGACCTAACCTATTCATGTAATGATCGATCGCAAGACCGGAAGCCACCAACTAGCATTGGAATTCGTAAACAGCATCATTATTTTAAAGCGCTTTTAAACATACGATAAAGATATGTCCGAAATTAACTGGAGAAAAATTAACATCGATCAATATGACCCTGATAGTTTTATGAGTGAGGAAGAATTATTACCGCCGGTACCCCCGGTGGATGCCGCTGATTATGCCAGCTTGGCACAACATGTTCGTGGATTATTATCAAAGGGTGATATTCCTCAAGCGCTTGTTGCTGCAATTGACAGTCCGCCATATGGTGGCGATGTAACTGTTAAAGAATCTCACTTGAAGACAGTTTTAGATGTTCTCACTGCTACAAAATCCTCTGATATTACATCATTAGTTGAATCCCTGTCACAAGACCAACAAACTACGTTGATAAAATATCTTTACAAGGGAATGGGTTCAATTTTAGGTCAATCTAACGGTAATGCTGGTATTCTTTTAACCTGGTTTCAAAAGACTATAGATACTACTGGCCCTGGCCCAATTGTTAGACATATCTCCGATAGACGTACTGTCTAATCGGCCTACGTATGATTAGGGCGGGGCAAAGTCTTGTTCAAGTAATGACGTCCCTCCAACACTACATTTGTTATCTATTTATTTTTCTGCCTTTTATAGGTGATAGTGCGTATATTTCACTTATTTATCGCCTACATTATCTACCTTGTTAAGCCTTTTTTTGTTATTGAACTAGAATTACAAGTGCTTTTTTTGCATACTCACGATCATTTGTGAAACAGTTGAAAATTTGTAGTATACTTAAGCGGGTACAATAATGCCTGATATATAGCACATAATTAGCAACCAGTAAAATCTTAAAATTGCTTTCTTCATAATTAAAATATATAAGTTACACGTATCTACCAGGTAATTTTCTTCTAGTTGAAGAATACATGCAGAGTCCTGGTATCTTTGGCAAAGTATGCTTCATATTCAGACCATTTCCTCAATACTGGTAAATCTATGGTCAAGCTATTCGAAGACTGAGTCTTTTCGAGCGTTGTCTCGAGCAAATATAATTTACCTTGAAGTTTATCAATCTCCAAGACGGATGCTTCAAAACATTTTGTGGAAGGGAAGTCAATAGCGACACTGAAAATTGACTGTCTACCGGCTTCAAAATCAGTAACCTTGTATTTTAGAGTTGATAACTCAATTCTGGGTGCTAGTGTTCTTGTAGACGATTCCTTCATGTACATACTATCAGTTAGCGGAGAGTAAACAGGACAGGACTTGGCTTGACTCGTTTTTGATGATTTCTCCACAATACGCTTCTTGTCTTCCTCTGTAATCTCTTCAATAAGCGCGACAGGCGCTATAATATCTTTCCCTCTAGAAAATGAACTTGGCGGTTGAGGAAATTCAATTTTGTCAACCTCAGAACCCAATGCCTCAATTTTCTTATGCCCACCGCTCGTGAGATCCTTTTTATGCTCAAGAAGCGCATCAGCAGTTTCATCACCTAAAACGGTTCTTGCAAAATCTTCGACGCCTTTCATCACACTATCAGGCTTAATTTGGGAGGCCTTTAATAGGGTCTTATAGAGCGTACCTTTGGATGCTAATTTAGGCAGAGCAAACTCACGCGATAGCTGTACCACACCTCTATCCTCAACCAGTTCGATACATGTTTCAATCAACAAAGCCCGAATCTCGATCGAGTTTAATGCAGCTCTTAACACCTTCGGATTAGTACAACAGTCCCAAACGTAACAGGATTTACCAGCCTTATCCTTATCTTCGCGCTCTTCAGAGACTACGATTGGAATGATCCAATCGCCTCCATTTTGAATATTAATAATTACTTCAGGTCCATAGCCATCCTCTGGTTCTGGAATTTGTGAATCATGGCATACATTTATGAAAAATTTAGTTCCCTGCGCCCGATTTTTAGGAGTTTTGGTGGCAGCTACTAAAAGCGTCTTGATGACGAATCCGGGCGTAGGATCGAGCTGAATATCGGATTCACTACCTGTATCAGCCTCTGGAGAACTGATTCTTTCGGAGAATCGAATAGATTCTGACATTAGAAATAGTGGTTGTTGTACAGAAAAATGCTAGTATATCTTTGAGGAATTTCTACAGAGGTTAAAGGTCCTTAGGAACTTCCAGTTTGGAAATATATAAGGTTTCAACGCATTCGTTGGGACTTCAGATTTCTAGCAGTAAAACGAAATTGAGATAAACCTAACGAAGGAGACTTCCTGAAGATTAATAATGGGAATTTTATTGTTATTGAGAAAGAAGAATCTAGATATATAAATATAATAAGTAATTTACAAAAAAAATAGCTGATAATTCAATAAAATCAATTTTGAAACCAAGATTGAATAGTTTGACCAGTAGTGTAAATCATGGCGCAGAAGCCAAAAATAATCAGAACAATATCAGCAAATTTAGATAATTTTGTAGTAGCCACGCCCTTAATATGCAAAAATGCGGGGTACAAGAAAACCAAAGGAATACAAGCAAAACTTCCAATGAGTGCCACAAAACGATCTAAGTCATTAGCACCACCCCAGGCAATAAGCGCAGTAAGTATTACAACCACAAATCGAAACACATTTTTCTGCCATTTGATTTTGCTGTTAAATTTACCACTTTTGGTGAAAATGCCATTCTCCATAATTCTAATGGCAGGGAACAATTGTAGCGGGGTGCTCAATAAGATAGCAAATGAATAAAGAAATTGCACACCATTAACAAATTTAGACTCTTGGGGTAAATTCAAAATAACCACCGTTTGAGTACTAGAACCAAATGCCATATAACAAATAGACCCAACTGAAATAAAAAGCGATGCAATACCGATCATTACTCCCCCTAAAACAGGCCCGAACTGTGAAGGATCTTTCATCGATTCTTGGATTGGAATAATTAAACCAATACCCTCAAACGTGAAAATAGCCGTACCGATAAATAAGGCCCAACTATCCTGATTAAACAGTTTGATGTCGGCCACTCCCTCATGAACAATAACACTACCACTCCAGTAATATAAATAAATCAGTCCGATAAGAATAAATAAATCAGCTATCAAAGCAGTTCCTGAAAGACGAGCCAAATTTCGTACCATAGAAAGGGGCATAAATACTAAAAGCTGGATAATAATAAGACTTTCAATACGTACCAATTTATCAGAAACAGCAAGAATAAAAGCTTGCAAGTTTTGTGATGTGAATACGATATAAGCAGCAGAGAAACCAATTTGTGAAATGACAATGGAGGAAAGAATAGTTTTCCGCATTACAGGCCCATAAAGGACCTGTCCAATATCACCGAAACTATGTACCCCAGTAGCATTTTTACTCTTAATCAAAAGCAAAAAACACCAATAAGAGAGTGATGCAACAAAAATCAAGGTAAGGACAGAAAAAACCAGACCACCATTTAAGAAAGCTTTGGGAAGAAATAAAACCCCAGTTCCCACAAAACTCTTTAACAATAATAATACCGCCTTTGTGGCAGTTGCGTTAGCATGTGAAGAAGATGTATGTTTTCGCTTTTTGGGGTGTGCAATTAAAGGCGTGTCTTCGGAAGAAATATCATGATTAGGTTCATTGGAATACGAGTCACCACTTTGATAATCATAGTTAAAATCGTAGATATTATCCTCATCATCATCATCGTCTTCCTCTAGTTCTTCACCAGCAAAATGACCATAAATACTTAAAAACTCAATAAAATTTCGGGTCAAGAAAGTGGGACGAATAAGTTGAGGCTCACCAAGTTCAGAATCTTCATCAAGATGATTGGCTATTTTGTTAGCCAAAAAATTACGCCTAAAGCCACCTGGTGCGCGGATACTTTGAACATCAGTAAAGTCATCAGTTGGATCTTCATCTCTTGTTGCATTAAAAGACTGAGATCTACCCCGCTTTTTAAAAATATTTCCTTCCTCGTGTCCTCGTTGCCAATTGTAGAGTTGTCGAGTTATATCACCACCTTGTAGCTTCAACGAGTCAAACTTGGATTCAAAATGATTATTAGACACACTGCCTGGCTTACCACCATCACCTAAAACTGAGCCAGTATCAGCTTCGCTCACTAAATGGCGCCCTACAACTTCAAGAACTCTAGGATCAGGGTTATCAATATTAACCGAATGAATGGAAGGCGAATTACGGTATGAACCTACAAAAGCTCTACCATCATTACCATAAAAATGACTAGTGCTATTCACTGATCCAGAAATCATATTTGAAAGGATCGACACAGGACGAGGTGACAGCATGACAGGTTGAGCTCTACTACCCTTGCCACGAACACTGCCCGAACTAGGGCCCAGGCCTCCAAAATCAAATGAATCAGGATTGCTATGTGAGTATGGAGTTGGGGTGGGATTCACAGTGGAATGTGATTCTCTTCTAGATCGATCGGTAAATGAGCCATGGGGAAATCGCGCACTATCCACAATTGGCGATGTGCCGGCCGAGTCGTTGCAACCTGGGGAACCATTCCCTATAACAGGCGATCCTAACCGCATCATGGCAGCCTCCCTATATGAAGCTGCAACGGAGCCAATGCTATTTCGACCAGTCCGCCTAGTACTGCCTTGGCCATTTGTACCAGGAATATTTGTATTGCTAGACATACGCTGTCAATAAGAGGAGATACTTTGAGTGAAGGACAGAAAATAAAAACACAGTAGTGGAGGAACTTCAAACAAACGAATGAATAGCCTTATAAATCTCTATCTAAAAGTTAGAAAGTTTCTATTAATCTAGTAGATAAAATGATTGCTTCTTTTTTGTTGTAAAATTTGAGAGTATGTGGTAAAAGAAGAAGATTCGAGCAGGATGGAGGCGCGTGCCAATTGAGTCCACCTCGATGTGATTTACTGATAAGCATGGCCCTATCTCTTGAGCCGCACGATATCGCATATTGGCGAATAGAAACCATCAAAAAACAGAGAGGAGCGATAAACAATAAAAATGCTGATCCATATTATAATAAAAAATACAATTAATACACACTATTAAACTAAGTTACAATATAGGCAGTAAGCAAGACATGCATTTAAAAAATTACATAAATCCACGGAACGTGCTTAGTTTAGCATTATTATTAGTGGACGTCGGTGTTGAAGCCCTCTGTTTTGAGTTGGACGCGGCATTCTGAAAGCCACCACGTCCTCGGAACCTGACCTCTCCCGTACGACTCACCGGTGGTTCCTTTGCTTCCTTTGTATTAAACTCAGGAGCCTTATTAGTCCCCGCAGTCGGCGGATAGCTATCATCACTCCTCTCAGAGTGATGACGATCTCTGCTGGTGCCTTCAGATGAAGATGAAGATTTATTTCGAGCACCAGACGGCAGTGAGCTTCGCTGATATGAGGAGAATGATGAGTTATTACCCTTCGAACTATTGGGTAAACTGGAATACGGTTGATAACCCAGTAAGGATTTATTATGCCCAAGGCTCGACTCGCTGTTATTGGCAGGGCTATTTTGACCGTATTCAACAGCCGATAACTTGGCTTCACTTTTCAAAGCATAAGATCGGAACTGTTGATCAAGATCACAGTACTGCTGACTTATTTCTTCATATGCAGACAAAATCTGAGCATATCTCTCTTCAGAAGCCTGTTTAATATCCTCAATAATAGCACGCACTGACGAGGGTGTATTGCTAGCCCGGGACTTCAGGGCTTTAATCTCATCTCTTAAATCAGCAAATTTTATAGAGTAACGTTTCTCTAGTACCACCTTTTCATGCTCAATGACTTCTTTATCAATTCTTAACTTCTCCAGTCGCACGTAAAGGGCGTTAATCTCATCCTGGGAGAGTTTAGAGCTTTCAAATGAATCAAAATGGTTAGACTTACCCTGACCAGTAAGGAGAGTATCTTTATATTTCTCAAACTGATTTGCTTCATTCAGCAGTGAGGTGACTTTTAGCTCTAAGCGATTAAGTTTAACTTCCTTTTCAAGTGCAGCATTGTACAACAGGTCGTTATTTTCCTTCAACTTTGCCATTTTTACTTCTGTCTCCAAGAGGTTCTCCTGAAGCTTATCACCCTGACTTTTAAGGTCACGATTTCTTTGCGTCAATTGGGTCTCATATTGGAGTCGTTGATTCTTATACTTCATGGTTTCTTCGCGGAATTTGGTTAATTGATCTTCTAGACGTAGAATACGACCACGCAAGCTTTTATTTGTGGTCACTAAATGTTGAACATCATCAAAGTGTCGCGTTGATTTCATCAGTTCTTCTTTCAACATCTTTAGCCTAACCTGATTATGATGATCAATATAAACCACAAAGTCCAATTCATTCTTTAGTAGATAGTATTCACGCTCAAAGAAGTTCAACGAGGCCTTCAATTTTTCATTGGAATTACTTGAATTATTTTCATCACCATTAAAAGCACCACCAGAGCTACTATTGACTGGAGTAATCTTCTCATCAATATTACTAGGCAGATATCGCCCCCCCGTAGACTTGTCTTGAAAATTAGTCACTACTGAAGTTAAGGTAGCAGCAGACTTTGGCAAAGAGCCCGAACCGCTGGCAGAGCTAGATGCGATAGCCATCCACGGTGGAGACATCGGTAATTGCAAACCCTCATGATCATGCACATTGGGACTAGTCACAGAAACAGCACTGACAGCCTGAGTAGCCTCTAAAACTTGTGATATACTAGCGGGGAATTCAATAGCTGAAGTGGAATGTGATTCATCCAACCCATCTGCAGTGGCTCTATCTTGAGGCAAAGAAGACGGCGAAGAGTAAGAAGAGGATAATAAAGAAGAAGATGCTAACGATAGTACCGCAGGGTTGACAGGGCCTTGAGACGTATCGTCCGAGACCAAGCTTTCTTTTGAAACCCTAGGGCTACTTATAGGCAACATATCTAAGCCAGGAATACCGTTAGAATTATTATATTGGATACTTTCCTTACGTGAATAGTGCTTTTGATGCGCATCCAGTAAACTATCAGCATCCTGATGAATAGGAGATAGCGTATGTTGAGATAGCGTATTCGTTGATGTTTGCGAGTTTGAAACCCCTAGTGATGTAATAGAAACAGCTGATGGAGATGGTGGCTGAGTCAGACTAGATCGATGATAATAAGCCGTGGTAAAGGGGCTGCCAAACCCATATCGAGATCCATCCGACACATGTCGTGTCAAACCAGATTTTAGTGAAGAGGAATTTGTTGAAATTTTAATGCTGTTATTTCGGCTAGTTCTAGGAGTACTGTCATCATATAGTAAACTCTCCTTAGGGATAGGAGACTCTAATAATGAAGGTAAATCCTCAAATGGTGTATTGAGATTAACTTGAGGCGGCTCGGGTAAATCGAAGAAGCTAGCATGCATTGATAAACAGAATACTGTAATCTTCTCTGTTTCACCCATGTCAACAAATCGAGAAGTATCCTTCAATTCCTGGTTTAAATCAAATTTTAACAAGTATGGGTTCAAAATGTGACGTTCGAACAAGGGTTTAGCTGATAAGTTTATAGTATAATCATCCCATAATTTCATGGAGGGTGTAGAATAATTGCGCTCCTTCATATATGATGAAGGGTTGCGCAGGAAGTCAATAAAATTAGCAGGGAACAACGCATACAAAAAAGTGAACAGACGCTCACAGTCAAGAGCCGGCAGATTAGAATTGTCGCCACCTTTAATCCCCTTTTCCGCCGGTAACATATCCCACCCATGAATCGTTATTGTAGTCTCAAGAGATGACGATAAAAGAGCTAGCGAAGAAGTTTCCAACTGTTTTTCAGAATCGAAGTTACGATCCCGATCAATGCCGCTATCAAAACTATCAGAGAAATGCCTCTCATCATTATTAAGCATCTCATCACGGTCATCAGCCATAATTTCTTGCCAGCAGGCTAAGCGACTATAAATGGCAAATAGGTCATATAGGAGATTCTCCTTGGCCAGCCGATTACACACATGCGGAATGATCATAATCAAGATGGTTATGCTAATAGAGACTGCCGCAATAGATTTATCCTGAAGCAAGCAATTATATAAATTGTCCAATAAGGGGGTTTCAATGATTTTCCAAATACATCGGGGCTCTTCACTAATAATAGCTGATAGTAAAACCAGAATTTTGATTCGATAGTGTTTTTGAATAAAATAGCGGTTCAGCGTATCAAAGAGTAGAACTGGATGATTTTTAAAGAAATGAACTAAAAGGGTTTTGACATTAAGTCTAATAAAACGGTTCCTTTCTTGGTGTTCTAGGTCGGTAGCATCTTGACCGTCCTTGGCTATATTCTTGATTGATAAGAATATTTCCACTAATGATATAGCTAGTTTTGGTAAAATACCCTTTGGAGACGTTTTCGAAATATCGCTTGTAGATTTAGCATTATTACTGTTGCTGAGAGACTGATTCGCATTGCTAGTGATACCCGAGTTATTATTATTCACATTCAAGCTGCTATCATTATTGTTTCCATTGTTGGGACCAGCAATATTGTTGATACTATTATCATCATCAAGGTCACGTACCATTACGGCCTCAAGAAACTTCCGAGCAGCAGTAACAACATTATTAGTGTAACCCGCAGAATTGATAGCCGGCTGGAAAAATAGATCAAACCAAATGAGAAGGTTTTCAGTATTAACCAAACAAGGTGCCAAAATAGTTATTGACTTAAGAAACGTTGTCTCCTTGACATTGTCACCCGAAACTAATCTTTGATAAACATCAAGTAATTCTTCGTGCAAACGAGTGGACTCAGCAGGATGGATATCCTTGTGATGTTCTAAAAACTCACCAAGTACTTGTTGAATTTTAGATTCATCGCTGTCAGATTTTTGGGAGAAAAATGTCTCAAGAACCTTAGATAAACTTTTTAACGAGCTAAAGAGAAAGTTTAAAAATGTTAATATAGTTACAAATGTCGAAGGCTACCCCTGAACCAAAAAATATGTTTTAGATATTACATACCCAGGCATCTAGCCGTATATATATATATTGGTATATAAATATATATTAGATATTGTGATCAAGACTAGCACTCTTAATTTAAGTAATATGGCCCTTTTTCCTTTTCTGATTCAGAATAATGATACCTTTGACCAAAGCGGAAACTCAGAAAACAATGCGTGTTACTGAATCGTAATATGTTAGTGAGTACGATGAGATAGAATGCGTGGTGTTCGGTGATGCCTGATTAAGAGGTGCGATAACCGTCGTTTAATAATTGGGATTAAAACCCAGCCGGAGTTTTCCACTCCCTGATGACGTCGTTCTATCCTAATTTACAGAACCCGATTTGATGAATAGAATATACAAATTTTGCTATTTAATTTAAATCAAATGCTTAACACACAATTTGAAGAATATCCTATATTCAGAATGAATATTTGTATCAAAGAAGCTCTCGAGATGGATTCCTGTGGTTAACTGTGATTATTGGATTTGATGATCCCCCCAGAACCCTAGCCCTTGAAACTATGCTATCGTTTAACCCGACCTCATACTAAACATCCTCTTAATCAAGATCAGGCAAACTTTCAACAGAAAAATGAGCTTGTCAAATTTAGATTTGGTTAATATATGTGATGCCATACCATACCCTGGAACAAAGACATATCAAGATATCGAGGATAAATGCTATCGGTTTTACTCTCATGACGGTGTTCAACTGGGCTTGATTATCCCCGTAGTGGTCAGAGCACTTGGTGAATACAGACAATATTTCAGCATCGATGATGAAAAACGTACTGTACACCTAGATGCTACCTTGGATACAGAGTCCTCCAGATCAGCAGCCATTGCTGAAGTTGCAATGGAGTGGAAGCTTAAGAAATTGTTCCATAATTTGGAAGGATGGCGCGATGAACTTTACGCTGTCTATAATCCCACACGAACAGTTTATTTCTTGATTGAACGCGCTGTATCAGTATTATTCGGCGTGTCTACTTATGGGGTCCATATCAACGGCTATGTACCAGCCAATCCCACTAAAGGTACCCCTTTGAGATTATGGATCCCACGTCGCTCTTATACTAAAGCTACATTCCCTGGTATGCTTGACAACTGTGTGGCTGGTGGCCTAGGATACCCCCACGGTGTTTACGATACTGCTATCAAAGAGTGCGAAGAAGAAGCTGGACTAACAGAAGAGTACGTCAAAAGTCATTTAAAACCCACTGGCGTTATTACATATATTTATAGAAAAGCGCCCGTTTTCGATTCGGAGGATGGAATTTTACAGCCGGAAGTAGAGCACATCTACGATTTAGTGATGGAAGAACATATTACACCACAACCTTGTGATGGCGAGGTAGACCAGTTCTTCTTGATGGAATTGGACGAAGTTTTGGCTGAATTAGCCAAGGGCTCCTTTAAACCCAATTCGGGCGTTGTGACCATTGACTTTTTAATTCGCCATGGTCTCTTAACGCCTCAAATGGAAACCAATTACATGGAGATCTGTTCCAGAATCCACCGTAGAATTCCATATCCTAGCCTTTAGAACAGTTCTTTTCAGAGATTATAATTTTCTATTAGATACCAGTATATTTTTATTATTATCAATAACATTATTTCTAAAACCATTATTTTAAATCATCTATCGTTCCAAGTTAATGCTGTCACCAAATTTAGCGTAAAGGTATTTCTTCAAATCATCCATATCGTTATTAACCTCATTTATTTTGGTCTCAGTTTCTTCGATAGCAGTATCAATATTAATAGTATCTTGCTCTAATCGCTCCAAAACTTCAGGTTGAGGCAAGAATACAAATGTATCACCAATTCTATATTGTACAAGCTCTTCTTCGTCAATTAATTCCATTTCCATGGTCACATCATCCAGGTACTCCTTTTCCTGCTTTTGGGACTCATACTCTTCTTCCAAATTGGACATACGAGTATTCAACTTAGAAAATGCATTAATCTTTTGTTGATCAACCCAACTTACTTCAGTGTCTTTGTTTTCTTGTCCTGGGGGTAGCTATAAATATTTAGAAGAGTGAACATTCAATGTTAGTTATGGTCCTTGCCAGAAAGGAGCCGAATGATTTTTAATGTTTGACAAGAATATACTCTCGAAAAATTAAACCTACCATCTGCATTTTGTTTTATAATATTATCTAAATAAATCTAAGGATGGTTTACTGATTTACTCCAAAAAGAAGTGGTACTCTGATTTGATTTATTGAATGCGACAGATGCAATACTGAAAGTTTGAGTGCTTGGCCTGTGTAGGTGCAGTCAATTGTACCCAGCGGCGACTGATGAATATGAGCGATCTGGTTAATTTCAAATTTATGCCGCATGAATGTTATCCTAACCACTATGCCAAACCACAACTAGTAAATTTTTTTCAGCATTTATTATAAATTAACCTGAGTCAAACTATATGAATATTATTTATGAGGGCTATCAAAATTCCACCCTAAACGGGCTAGAAAAAAAACGAAAGTAAAAGAGAAGGCATAAGAAAAATCAAGATAAGACAGCAAGCTAAAAAAAGCCACGCCTCAAGCGAATTGAATTGTCGCTTAAAGGAAAAAAGATAGAATGAATTGTCCCGAATTCTGCACATAAAAGAACTTTATATGGCAAGCCAACCCGGAAACACTACTGAAGCTACATAATGTCTTCCATGGTTGACAGCTGTTCATCTTCTTCTATGTAGAAAGGGAAATTTTGATTGTTTATAGTTGCATCTTGTTTAAGCAAGACTGTAAGATCGCTAGGGCCACTGAAGGCAAATCCACGTAGCAGAGTAGTATATTCATGGGAAATATGAGCACCCAGGCTTAACAATTTGCTTTTCATTGACGATATAATTCTAAGCAAAAAAGAGAAATATGTTAATATATAATAATTAATACATCTTGGATAGCGATGAAATAAATAATTAAAACTCACCTTGCAGGGGTTTCATGCCCCTTTTCAAAAATTACAATATATTTTTTGAAAGCTAAAGAAAAAAAACAACGTAATTAGTATTCTTCCAGAAAACCCAGAATGGCAGAAATAAATAAAAGAACAAGATAAAAACAAAATCGCCTTTACATACCCTTGGAGTCTACTGTTGAATCGGCTCTTGAGCCCAAATTATCCGCCACCAAATTTACGTTCACTGGCGCGGGGCGGCGATAAGACTCGGGAATGATGGCCGGGCTAGCTAGAACCATACAGGCTGAAAGCCCAACAATAGCCATCAATAAATAAGGTAATCTTAGTAGTTGCATTGTTTGAAAGATTTTATTATAAGTCTAAATAATTGTTGAAGGTGACGCTTTGAAGAAGGCAGGAAGCCAAGGCTTTCCGATTTTGAGTCTTAGGTAGCTGCTACCTTGGGAGCTGCAGCTTGGATTCTTATCATACCTCTCAGGCTAAATGTGTGTGTGGGTGGGCGAGATAGCGACAACCAGGAAAACGAAACTCTGCGCCACCCAACAACTAATTTGCCTGATGAACGAAGTCTGAAACCTTTTTTAAAAAAAAACTAGCTTAAATTAAAAAACACTTATTTAAGATTATATGCTACTTAATAAATTATAAAAACAAGTATCTGTAAAGCATTAACAAATAAGTAATGTTTTAGCGTAAACTAAAAATATAAATAAATGTAAACACAAACAGATAATCATGAAAATGCTCTTGAGCTCTATAGCGAACTTAGTTAGGAGGATTGAGTACAAAATCGCAGAAATATTTTACCGAACTGAACATTTCTTTACCAGCAGGGACGATATATCTCTTAGGCAATAAGAAGCCATAATTGCCAGTATCGCGAAGTTTAACCTGGAATGCCCAAATAGCCCTATGGTGATACATGTAATCCAGAGCGGATCCACCAGGGCTAATATTCTCACTATCCAGACAAGCCGAGAAAACATCATAGTGTTTCCCTGAAGTCAAGCGAATTGCTTTGGCTATGCCAAAGGCAAGTTCTTGCAAGTTCTCTAAATCACGAGGCCGGGCATCACACGAATAACTGTAAGGGTACAGAACCTCTTGCGAGTAAGCATGCCAATCAAGGAAACCATGAAGGCGATCACTCGTTTGATTAACAAAATTAGCTAGATGTAAAGCTTCAACAGCTTGAAACGGTTCAGTACCAGAATATCCCTCACTACAGGGGGTACCGCGCGATTTACTCCATTGGAAATCAAACGAATGATCAATATCAATACCCCGACAGAAGGGGAGTCCGGTTTGTTGACGATTTTTACGCCATAAACGATCCGTTTCCCACGAGTAAACATATCCATCAGGATTCACAATGGGAATGAATTCAAAGTTAAGGTTATCAAGGTATTCTGTGATGCGATTACTGCGATCGTATCTAACCACTAGCTGGTATAGCGAATAACATACCGAAGAGACCGAAATCCATTCACGAGCGTGGATTCCACCGGTAACTAGAATGGTTTTCTTGTCTATCTTATTCGGGTTCACATGAACATGTACAACCTTGATGTCTCGACCCTCAGCAGTTTGGCCAATAGAGGAAACAGTAACAAAGGAGGGGAATGCTTCGGCAAGAAGATCGTACCAATTATAGATAGCATCTAACGAACGGTAATCACCAAAAAAAATCTCACCTAAGGATGCAATAAATGCTTCGCGGTCCTCAGAGGATGACAAAGACGCTGATGAGAATAAAGCAATATCATCATTTTTGTTGATAGGATAAGTATTGTGAACAGCTAATTGTAAATCAGTAATAAGCTCAATGTATGAATCGGAACCTCTCATACGTTTAGGTAACATTCTTAATAAATCATTGATACGGTTACGAGGTAATCTTACATCACCCTGATTTTGAGTATTGGCCCAGACGTCTAGTAAAAGGCTATTTGTAGCCTTGATAAAGGCCATCCGGTCTTCAGAAGTCCGGTAAGTAAACCTCAAAACTACTTCATCTTCATATTGGGCCAGTAAGTTAATGTCCAGCGCAGAAGGATGCTCGCTGCTGAGACTGCCAATATTACACTCGTCGTTGATTTTCAGGGGGGAAGAAATTGGAAACAATGAGGATAAGAAAGGAACCTGAGGAGCATTCGAATATAATGCTTGTTTTAAACGATTCCAAGAATTAGGTTCAGATTCCTCTAGCATTCTTTCAACACTGCAGGTTGATGACATTGGCGATAATAAAGCTCCATCGTTCAAGTCAACGCCGAGAGGAGAGTTAGGCTCGGCGACCACGGGTGAGATCACACAAGCGAGCAGGATAAGTGCCAAAACAAATGGGAACAGATTGGACCGAGCCATTCTACAGACCTGGTATAATCGAGGTATATATATTTGCAAATACTGTAAGAGAACAAGTGCGTCAGAAATCTAATGGGGTGGAAATAAGAAGCGTGAAAAAAGGGTGAAATTAAACGCGCGGGGACGGTGTCGTAATAACCCAAGGTTTTTAGCGCACATCAGATATGAAAGGGGTGGGAGCATGCCATGCAAAGCTATTCCATGCAGGGCTAATTGATGGTACCAATAAATGATTCTCTGGTTCGTGCTTTTTAGCCAAAAGATCTACTTAGAAGAATCTAATATAAACAAACTAACGCCTGTGCTCTTTTATTATGCTTTCTTTCGATCCAGATTCTTCAAAACGCCAAAGAAGTAGAGCTTTCTCAAAAGCTTTCTGCAAAATAATCTATATAATAAGAGACGATCTGAATTTATCGGTACAAACTTACGCATTTTTTTTTGGTTGAATCTCGTTTACATATGATTAGAATTATGTTGTCTTACGCGATACTACTAGTAATTAACATTATAATTGATGGCATCCGAGATAGTGACAGGAGCAAAAACTCAAGGACTCAATTCGATAATAAGAAACACATATTTTTTGTAGGTGCTCGCGGATAATATTGAATATTACGTAATCCGACCGTATTATTATTACTGGTCAAAATTCAGAAAGTAAGCCTTTCATTTCGATTGAAGAGATAATAGATACTCTAGTATGAAGTGAGCTAGTTCCCAAATACGTGTTTAGATTTGCCTATATTTCCCGCAGATACTGCGCAATGTTGCTTGTTCTACGACTACTGTAATATCATTATAATCGATCCGGG
Organism: Nadsonia starkeyi-henricii; assembly: GCA_030560865.1. Taxonomy (NCBI): domain Eukaryota; kingdom Fungi; phylum Ascomycota; class Dipodascomycetes; order Dipodascales; genus Nadsonia; species Nadsonia starkeyi-henricii. Next base: position 231,675 of record JAKTWC010000003.1, on the reverse strand, counting down.
TTTAGCTCTTCTCTGTCTTGGGGTCCGTCAGTGATAATTAAGTAGGTGTCTTATGCCCTATCGTTCGACGATCATTGATCAGAGCAATAAAAACACGCCGCTTAGGCTGGCTGAAAATAAAAGAAACCAGCACCAACCAAAACCAACCCATTGTAGAGAGCCCCGGGGACCTTCTCGCCTCGTCTTCTATCGTTCTCTACGCTGAAGGTGTTCGGCTCCGGAGGATACACAGAAGAATTAGTCATCCGAACCATACTAATGCTCACTTAGTACGGGGGTTAGGGCAGCGTGCGTTTCCTCCCAACGCTCGATCAGTTACTGTCAATCTCCCACCCAAGATATATTTACCGAATCGACCAATTTTTCACCACCCCCTCCCACCTCCCCTCGTATTTCTAAGTCCCTATCCCAAATGAATTTCGCCAAGGAAGAAGAGAAGGTCTTAGACCTTTGGACTGAATGGGATGCTTTCCAAACCTCTCTTAAGTTAAATGAAGACAAGCCCTCTTTTACCTTTTACGATGGCCCCCCTTTCGCTACCGGTACCCCCCATTACGGTCACATTTTAGCCTCCACCGTTAAGGATATTATCCCCCGTTATGCTCATATGACCGGCCACAGCGTTGAAAGACGTTTCGGCTGGGATACCCATGGGCTTCCCGTTGAACATGAGATTGACAAAAAATTAGGTATCACGGGTAAGGAAGATGTTATGGCTATGGGTATTGCAAAGTACAACGCCGAATGTCGTGCTATTGTCATGCGTTACGCTGATGACTGGCGTAAAACCATCGGTAGATTAGGCAGATGGATTGATTTCGATAACGATTATAAGACCCTCTACCCCAGTTTTATGGAATCTGTTTGGTGGGTTTTCAAGCAATTATACGAAAAGAATGCTGTTTACAGAGGTTACCGTGTTATGCCTTACTCGACCGCTTGTACTACCCCCTTATCTAACTTCGAAGCCCAACAAAACTATAAGGATGTCTTAGATCCCGCTGTCGTTGTTGCTTTCCCCCTTGTTAGTGACCCCAAGGTTAAGTTATTAGCTTGGACCACTACCCCCTGGACTTTACCTTCTAATGTCGCCCTTTGTGTCCACCCCGATTTTGAATACATTAAGATCCATGATATCAAGGCTGATGAAATTTACATTTTATTAGAATCTTGTTTAGGTACTTTATACAAGAACCCCAAGAAGGCTGAATTCACTATCTTAGAAAAGATCAAGGGTTCTGACTTGAAGGGCTTGCAATACGTTCCCCTCTTTGACTATTTCTACGAAGAATTCAAAGATCACGGTTTCAAGGTCATTAACGATACTTACGTCACCTCTGATAGTGGTACCGGTATTGTTCATCAAGCTCCCGCTTTTGGTGAAGAAGATTATAACGCTGCCGTTAAGAATGAAATCATTAATGAACATAGAACCCCTCCTAACCCCGTCGACGATTCTGGTCGTTTCACCAAGGAAGTTAAGGATTGGGAAGGCATCTACGTTAAGGATGCTGACAGAAAGATCATGAAGCACCTTAAGGAACAAGGTAGAATTATTGTAGAAAGTCAAATTCGCCATTCCTATCCTTTCTGTTGGAGATCTGATACTCCTTTACTTTACCGTACTGTTCCTTCGTGGTTCGTTCGTATTAAGGAAGTTATTCCTGATATGCTCCAAGGTATTGATGAAACTAGATGGGTTCCTAACAATATCAAGGAAGGTAGATTCGGTAACTGGATCAAGAACGCCCGTGATTGGAATATTTCTAGAAATAGATACTGGGGTACCCCCATCCCTCTTTGGGTTTCTGAGGATTTCGAAGAAATCGTCTGTATTGGTTCCATTCAAGAACTTAGAGATTTATCTGGTAGACAGGATATTGAAGATATTCATCGTGACAAAATTGACGACATTACTATCCCCTCCAAGATGGGTAAGGGTCAACTTCGTCGTATTGAAGAAGTTTTCGATTGTTGGTTTGAAAGTGGTAGTATGCCCTACGCTTCAAAGCACTACCCCTTCGAAGGTAAGGATAAGTTTGAAAATTCTTTCCCCGCTGATTTCATTTCTGAAGGTTTGGATCAAACTAGAGGTTGGTTCTACACTCTTACTGTTTTAGGTAACCATCTTTTCGGTAAGTCTCCTTTCAAGAACGTTATTGTTTCCGGTATTGTCTTAGCCTCCGATGGTAAAAAGATGTCCAAGAGATTAAAGAATTATCCCGATCCTACTATTGTTCTTGACAAGTACGGTGCCGATGCTTTACGTCTTTATCTTATCAATTCCCCTGTTCTTAAGGCTGAATCCCTTAAGTTCAAGGAAGAAGGTGTTAAGGAAGTCGTTTCCAAGGTTTTATTACCCTGGTGGAATTCCTACAAGTTCTTGGAAAACCAAGTTGCTCTTTTAAAGAGTGATAACGGTATTGATTTCCAATACGACCCTAAGCTTATCTCCGATAATGTTATGGATCAATGGATTTTATCCTCTGTTCAATCCCTTATTTCTTTCGTCCACCAGGAAATGGGTGAATACCGTCTTTACACCGTTGTTCCCCGTTTATTATCTCTTATTGATGATCTTACCAACTGGTACATTCGTTTGAACCGTAACAGATTGAAGGGTGAAAATGGTATTGATGATTCTAAGAAGGCTATGAATACTCTGTTCGAAGTTCTCTTTGTCTTAGTCCGCGCCATGGCTCCTTTCACTCCTTTCTTATCTGAAACTATCTACCAAAAGCTCAGAGTTCTTATCCCCGAAGGTACCCTTTCTGGTGATATCCGCTCCGTTCATTTCTTAGAATACCCCACTGTTCGTGAGGAATTATTGAACAAGCGTGTTGAATTAGCCGTTGGTCGTATGCAAAAGATCATCGATTTAGGCCGTAACATTCGTGAAAAGAAGACCATTTCTCTTAAGACGCCTCTTAAGTCTTTGGTCGTTATTCACCATAATGAAGAATACTTAGCCGATGTCGAATCGTTAAAGAAGTACGTCATTGAAGAACTTAATATCCGTGATTTGATCCTGACCTCTGATGAAGCCAAGTACAACGTTATCTACCGTGCTCAAGCCGATTGGGCTGTCTTAGGTAAGAAGCTGAAGAAGGATATGGGCCGTGTCAAGAAGGCTCTTCCCCTTGTCAGCTCTGTCGAAGTTGAATCTTACTTATCTACCAAGAAGATTACCGTTGACGGTATTGATTTGATTGAAGGTGATTTAATGGTTTTACGTGATTTAGATGAAAAGGCTGTCGCCACTGGCCAAGAATTCAACACTGACCAAGATGTTCTTATCATTCTCGATACCCATATCTACGAAGATCTTAAGACTGAAGGTACCGCTCGTGAATTCATTAACCGTGTTCAAAGAATGAGAAAGGCCTTAGGTCTTGAACCCACTGATGATGTCCAGGTAGAATTTAAGATTCTTAAGGATAGTGAAGTTCTCGGACTTGAAAATGTTCTTACTGTCCAAAAGGAATTCTTGCAAAAGACCCTTCGTCGTGATCTTAAGGAAATTGAAGATGCCGATTCCCTCAACTTAGAAGCTCTTAAGGAAAATGAAGAACAACATAGCATCCAAGATGTTACCTTTGTTTTAAGATTACTTAAGCTTTAAATAATTTCCATATAGTCATGTTTTTAGAGTTCAGATAAACTAGCTTTTTGCCGTTCCCCTTATAAATAATAAAAAGTTATAAAAGTTAAGCATTCTCATAAAACATATATATTTATATTGGGACCCTCTTCCTACCTGGTTTTGAGAAGTTGTAAATGGTGTATCCCGGGGTTAGTGAGATGTTTAAATTCGACAACGTTGGGACACTTGCGTGGAATCGCTATCGGCACCGATAACGATTCTACGCATCCCTTGTTCATCACTTGGGACCCGTATTTCCCTCCACTTTTGAGCATCATTACTCCATTACCGACTGTTACTAGAACCATAATTATCATTATATACCCCCCTTTTCATCTGATATACTACCACCAATACAACCTTCCCTAGTGTAAGTATTCCATTTTTATGAAATATTTTCTGATCTTTGTGATGCGAAGCTGAGTGGTTTGGCTTCTCGATAGCTCTGCCACACACAGACCCAGACACTTCGGCTGAATAACGAAAAAAACCACCGTGCTGAAGTCTAGGAACTAACCCAACCGTTGCAATATTTTATTGCTATCTTTAATTTTTTTAGTGAAGATCTTCAAGTATCCAAATTAATATGCGCTCTCAATTTAAGGACGAACATGCGTTTGAGAAACGTAAGGCCGAAGCTGACCGCATTCGCCACAAGTATGGGGATCGTATTCCCGTTATCTGCGAAAAGGTTGAGAAATCCGATATTGCGGCCATTGATAAGAAGAAGTATTTAGTACCTCGTGATTTAACGGTAGGTCAGTTTGTTTATGTTATTCGTAAGCGGGTTAAATTGGCTCCCGAAAAGGCTATTTTCATCTTTGTAGATGATGTTTTGCCCCCAACAGCCGCCCTTATGAGTACCATTTACGAAGAACATAAAGACCAAGATGGGTTTTTGTATGTCACTTACTCTGGCGAGAATACCTTTGGTCAATAGGTTGATTACCTGGCCAATAGGCCGATTACCTGGTTAATTTTTAATCAATTGCCACTTATTTATTTTTATCTTAGCTCGATTTAATTTAATCTATTTTCCTTTTCTTTTTCCTCCTTTCATATTTCATGTTTCAGTTTTAGCCAATTTTAACTTGTCACTTTCTAATCTATATTGTTTTCTTTAAAATTAATCCTCAGTTTATTTAATATATATCATGGATTATTAGTCGTTATCTATAATTTGAAACCAACTAATTCAGCATACTTTTCAGTAGAGAAAGACTTGGGACGTTCAATGGGGGCACCAAGAGCACGATCAATGATCAATTGGGGTAAAACGCCAAAGGCTCTAGAAACACCAAATAGAACAGTGTAGAAAGACTGTTCCTTGAGACCGTAGTATTGTAGAAGAACACCGGAGTGAGAATCCACATTAGGCCAGGGGTTTTTAGTCTTACCGTGCTGAGTGAGCACACGAGGGGCAACCTTGTAAACAGTAGAAACAATTTTGAATAAATCATAATCAGGCATATGGGAAAGACCAAATTCACGTTGAGCGGTATAACGGGGATCAGTTTTACGGAGAACGGCGTGGCCATAACCGGGGACAACACGACCAGCGTTCAAAGTATCCCAAAGATACTTTTCAATAGCTTCTTCCGAAACATCAGAGCCTAAATTGGCCTTGAGTTCTAAAATCCATTCGAGGACTTCTTGGTTAGCACGACCATGAAGAGGACCAGCAAGACCATTAAGACCAGCAGCTAGGGACAACATGGGCGATGAAAGCGCAGAACCGACTAACTTGGTGGTGTGAGCCGAAACGTTACCGCCTTCGTGATCGGCATGAATAGTCAAGTAAAGACGCATAAGTTCAAGGAATTCAGCATCAGCACCGAAACCTAATTGAGTGGCTAAGTTAGCGGCGTAATCGGCTTCGGGGTTAATTGGGGCAACGACACCATCCTTGAAACTATTACGGTATATACGAGCAGCAATGGTGGGTAACTTGGCCAACAAATTAATAGAGTCATCGTAAGTGTATAACCAAAATTCTTTCTTGTTGACGCCGCTTTCATAAGCCTTGGTAAATGTTGATTCGGTTTCTAATGCTGCCACAGCCATTGAGAATTGAGCCATAGGATGTAAAGTAGCGGGACAGTTATCAAGGACATCTTCAACATGTTTTGGTAACTTAGAGCGAGAGGCAAATTCAGCTGAAAGGGCTCTAACTTGTTGTTCATTAGGAACTTCACCGGTTAATAAAAGCCAAAATAAGCCTTCAGGTAAAGGTTCAGTACCACCGGGGGCCTTGGGTAATTCCTTTTGGATATCAGGAATGGTCTTACCGCGGAAACGAATACCTTCTTCGGCATCTAAAACTGAACCTTCCCATACAAGACCGTTGATGCCACGCATACCACCGTAGGCTTGATCAAGAACAACTTGGCCGATAACGGTAGAGCCCCTTTCCTTACGAAGACGTTTGACTTCGTCAATTCTTTGGGGTAAAAGTTCAGCGAAACGATCTTTAAGAGACTGGAGGAAGTGAATAAAAAATTGGCAAAATAAAAATAATTGCCATAATAATTTCATATAGTTAGTAAAAATTACAAAAAAAAAATAACAATTTCCCAAAACTACATTATGGTTTAGGCCGGGCCATCGGGCCAAAATCAAACCCCACACCCAGCCGTATGAAAAGCTAAAAGCTGAGCTGAAGAGGCAATGGCCAGTAAAAAAAACAACATCCAAACAAGTAAAGAGATGGTCCAGATTTAGCGGACATTATTTTAACCAAAAGGTGGTAAATATGTCAAAAAAAAGTAATTTATCTCTAGAATAGGCCACCGGATGCGTCTGTGCCCAAGCCTAATTGGCAGCGGTGACTAAAAATGGCGGTATAGATAAATAAATAAACAAACAAAGCCAGGGTAAGATACTTACGATTTGGTTCGACGAGTAAGCTCTGAGGCCAAGGCGAGAAGCGGATGCCAGGCGGTTTAACGCGCTGGCGCGAGCGAAAGTGGAAAGTGACATAGACATAATACACTGATAGATCTCCCTTTAACGGTTGAAATTAATACTAAACCAAAGAGGGCCTGCCGTAGGTAGAGAGGTTGGGGATCGGGCGTAATATGTAACAAAATGAATTAGACTACGGGCGGATAAATCCCATGTGTATTGTTATTGTGCATGTAGGTGTACTATATGAGCCGAAGCTTATTGCGTAGTAAATGCGCGTTGAAAACACGGGAGCGGGTGACTAATCACTATTAGGCTGCGTTTTGTTCTGTCCGGTTTGCGTTTGTTTTGTTTTTTGTTTGTTTTCTTCCCGCGATTTCCCGCAGATTTACTTCATTTCCGCCGCCCTTTGGTGTTTTCTGTCCCAACAGGCTGTGCGCCCGACTGTCCATGGACCGCACATCGACGCCAGCTGCCGTTCGCCGGGTCATCGTCCCAATGGGCCCCATTATGTCAACACACCGTTTTGTCACATGATTAAACCGTAGAGGACTCAAATATCCGCGCATAGGGCTCCCATTTGAACTCATATAACGCCTAATTCAGATCTTCGCCGGGTAAATGCGTGCACGCCTCGCTTTTCAGGCCTGGAGATCAGTATGGGTGGGGCCTTAATCACCAAAGTACCAGAATCTGAAGCACAGGGCTAATTCACCATTCCCTATTGCTGCCTTAAGGTTATTACGACCTCGCTTCACAACGATACCGATTACGCGACTCGGATTTTGCATTAAACCTGTTTACTCAGTTATCGGTAGATTTTTAATTAATTGATCGCTAAGTAAGGTAATTTGGTTTAGGTGGCTTCGTTTATATCTCCCGTTTTCTTCGTTGGTACCTCCATCATTACAGTTTGAGAGATACCTACACTTCGCATCTTGTCTTTGTTCTTTATTCGTTTTTTTTCTTGACTGTTGTTGCTTATCCTTCACTATGATTAACACTAGCGCACGGCCCACGTCCTGGAGCCAACATTCCGCGAATCCACCTTTGAATTCCGGCTCAGTTTCATCTGCGTCTAGTTTGAATCCTCAGAGCAGTGCTTCATCGGGTATTTTACCGCCACAAGCGCGTACATCATCCATGTTGCTCAATCTTAATGCTAACTTATCCGCCGCGAAGCAGGTTAATTTGCGTCATTTGGACACTGTTTCAGTTGCTGAAATTGCCCGTAAGGACTTTCTTCAACTTGGTCGCGAATTCATCGAAAACCATATCAATAAGGATGCCAAATTCCCCGAATTGGATCGTAATATTTTACAAGCTCAATCATCTGAGTATATTTTTTCACCCACTAGTGATATTGGTCCCTTAACGCCTTTCGTTCGTACTGAGATCATTAATATTCCCGACGCGATCTTTGAACAGTATAATCAAACCCAATGTTACACCCGTATGGGCCTTATGGCTGATATTCAACGCGCTTGGATTACCGTTGATAACCGTCTTTATTTATGGAATTATATGAACGGTTTTGGTTTCCAAAGCTTCGAAGAATTGCCTCATACCATTCTTTCAGTTAATTTAATCAAACCCAAGCCTGGTACTTTTATCGAGTCTGTCAATCATGTTCTTCTCTTGACCACACCCTTGAATTTATACATTATTGCGGTGTCATACGATGAAGTAACTAAAAATATTCAGTTGTTTAATACCGGTATGGTGGTCTCTATAAAGGGCCTTGACGTCACTAAGATTGTCGCCAGTAAAAAAACTGGTCGTATCTTTTTCGTTGGTAATAACGACGGTACTAATATCTGGGAGTTAACTTACAGTAATGTTGAAAGCTGGTTTAAGGCCAAGTGCTCCAAGATTTGTCACACCAGAAGTGGCCTTATTTCGGCTCTGACGCCAAGTGTAGGTATTATGGATGGTTCTTTAGATAGCGTATCAGGTACCCCAGGTTTGAGTTCTAGCGGTGGTGGCGTCATTAATAAGCTTAATTCAGTTATTGGTTCTATCATCCCCGGCGCTATTGAGACTGAGTATATCACATATGTTACTATTGATGATACCCGTAATTTACTCTACACCCTTTCCTCTAAATCGACTATCCGTACTTATCACATCACTGGTAAGGATGAACTTCAATTAGTTATTACTTATACCCTGCCCCAAATTTTGTCTAATTTGCACATGATTAATGCTACCTCCTCATCTTCTAACCCAGCATTCGGTTCTACCGTTTCTTCATCTGTGGGTCATCATCATTCCACGGCTCACAATTCAGCATCTTACAGGATTAACAATGGTAGAAGTCACCTTGGTGGTAGTTCAGCTACAACATTACTGAGCAAGGGCATGTCTATCGTTTCCTTACAAGTCATTGAACGCACTGAAAGTGCTCAAATTTTCTTAGTGGCCATTACCTCCACTGGTTGCCGATTATACATCAGAGCCGCGCGTACCTTTGGCTTTGGCTTTGGCGGCGTTGGTAGTATGGGACCCAGCAGCATGGGCCATAGTATGGGAACTAGTTCTAGTTCATCCCATGCCAATGCTGAGAACATTTTACCTCCTAATACCATGCAAGTTACTCAAGTTAGATTTCCTCCCTCAACTGATGTTAATGTCCCCGTTTCGCAATCCAAAACGTTATTGTCAACTAAGGAAACCTCACGTGTCATTCAACCGGGTCATTTCTTTGCCGTTGTCCCCGATGCTGAGAACCCTAATATGGGTGACAAGGTATTTGTATCTTCATTGGATACCGGTCGTATTATGCATCAATACTTTTCTTCTTCTAGTAATGCATCATCATCTTACATTGAGAATGCTTGCTTTTTGGAAATTGAAGGTTTCGTACAAGCCATTGAACTTATCACACCCCCTTTTGCCGCTTCTGACAAGCCTCAGGGTTTTGCTAATGAACCGGCTTCCCAATACACAATCCCCCCGACTCAAATAGCTATCTTGACTAATACTGGGGTTCATATCTACACGCGTCGTCATTTGTATCAAACGTTTGAATTATTAGGTTCGGACATTATGACCTTCTTTGATATTTACGGTCGTACTGAGACTTGTTCTAGTGCTCTCAGTGTCGCGTGCCGCGATAGCAACGGTGTTGCTAGTGAACGACGTGAAGTTGCTAGGAAGGCTTATATTGAGGCCGGTGGTAAGGCTCATTTACAACTTGATGATGACTCTTCGTTTAATATGGGATTAGGCGGCATTAACATGAACTTAGGTGTTAATATGGCTTCTCTTACTTCACCTAGCATTGTTAAGCCTGTTTCTTCGTCGCTATCATCACAAGCTGGTATGCTAGGATCCGGTTCTGCTACTTCCGCTACCGCTGACAAAATGGATTTGGTGCGTCTTTCGGGTCGATTTGATGGCTTAGCTACATATATATCCCGTATTGTTCGACCTATATGGTATCAACACGTTTTCAAAGCCAAGACGCTCAGTTCCGCGACATCTAGGGGTACCAAAAGCGTCATTAGCGACATGTGGTCTTCTACTGGCTCAGTTGCCTCTGGCGCTAACAAAGCATCTAATACGACTTTAAAGAGGTTCAGTTTGAATTTGAAAAAATCTGATTTGGAGGTGGTCCAAATCGCGTTATTTGAAATTGCCGAATTCCTCGAAAAAAATAAGCCTTTTATTGATGGACTTAGTGGTGGCCCCAATGATCGTGTACTCGGTTTAGGATCTCGTTCCGAGGATATTGCCCTTCAAGCCGAGCACCGTTCTTTCACGGCCTTAGTTAAGTTGAACAAAATAATTCGAGAAAGCATTGCCTTTATTCTATTGTTGAATAACGAAACCCTGGGTTCTCCTCATGGTATTGAGGGAATTTTGGCTTATTTGCCTGAAGAATCTCGCGCTAAGATTGCCACTCTATCTTTCTGTGATCTTGTATCATCAGCCCAGGGCACTGAGTTGGCTAAGGAATTAGTCACATGCGTTGTCAACCGATCAATCGCTGAAGGTGGGTCCGTTGAAGCCATTGCCACTCTTTTACAAGAGCGTTGCGAAAGTTTCTGCTCTGGCCAAGATGTTATCATTTACCGCGGCTTTGAAGCTTTGCGCAAGGCTCATGACTACAGTAATGATTCGCATTTGAAGAATGAAAATCTAATTGCCAGCGCTGAATTATTTGAACGTGCCGCTGGTACCATGGGTGTTGAAATGCTTGAAGCTGCTATTAAAGAATTTAAGGCTCTTGATTGCTATGCTGGTGCTATTCAGGTTGCACTTGCTGTGGCCACTTCCATTGATAGAAGTAACGATGCCTTGAGCTTTTTAACCGAAGGTAAGCCCGAAGGCGACTTCAGACAATCTATTTTTGATAGTCGTGTTAATATTTACCGCTATGTGTTTGAAATGCTAAGCGAAGTTGAACGTCGCGCACAAGAAGCCGTTAATAAGGTTGGTAAGGTTGACCCTAATGCTATCACGTTTAATAATGGTCAAGCGAATGTTACCACTGAAGAAAAGTTGAGGGATAGTACTTACGAGATTGCCTTCTCATCTGATGACCAAGTTTTCCATTTCTGTCTTTATGATTGGTTCATGGAACAAAAGCTGGATAATCGTTTACTGGAAATTGATACCCCTTATATTTTATCGTACTTAAAGACCAACTCTAAGCATAATGTGGATGTTGCCGTTTTATTATGGGTTTACTATCAAAAACGTAGTAACTTCTACGCTGCATCAGATGTTCTTTATGGTTTAGCTTTAAGCGAATTTGACTTATCCCTAGGAGTTCGTATCGAGTTTCTAGCAAGAGCCCGTGGTTATTGTAACTGCCCTTGTACCCCTGATTTAAGACAATCTTTGATTGAGTTAGGAAACAGTATCCGTGAATTATTGGATGTGGCCAGTATTCAAGATGAAATTTTGAGCGCTGTGTCTAATGATACTCGTTTTGTTGATAACGAAAAGAAGATAGCTATTGAATCCAAGTTAAATGGTAAAATTCTGAATATCAGTGAACTTTTCAACGAGTATGCTGATCCTCTGGGATACTATGAGGTCTGTTTCAGTATTTTTCAAGTCTCTGATTTCCGTGGTAGTGACGAAATTATGAAGTGCTGGCAAAAGCTTATTCAAACTACACATCAAAAGGCCGTCGATACCAGTTCTAGCTCAAGTAACAATGTTGCTGAGCCATTTGAATTCGTATCTAACGTGGTTCAATCTTTAGGTCAACAATTTTTATTATCAGAATTTGTGTTCCCCCCTGATCAATTGATCCCGCAATTAGAGATCTACAATCTTGAGAATGCTCCTAGATCACCGGTTGGATGGGTCATTGAGACTTTCATCAACACTGGACTCTCTTACGAATGTATTTATATTATTTTGAGTGATATGCTGGAACGTCGTGAATATCCCTTCGATGACGCTGTGGCTATCAAGAAGCTTTCCTTAGATCTGGTTTATCTTATTGAAAAGTGGATTGATGAAGCCCGTAATCAGGATGTCGGTCATATTATGTCTAAGGAACAATTGGCTAAGCTTAAGTCCACTGTGGGATCCGTTGCTGTGGCCGATATTGAGAGAAAGTTAAACTACTGATCTGTCTGTATTATTGATTTTCAACTATGAGTCTTTTTTCTGGAATAGTCTTTGATATCTCCATTTTATTCATAAATTTCTTTTGTTTTTTTTAATTTTCTTCTATATATTTATTTCGCTTTTAGTTTAATTTTCTGTCTCTTGTATAATGTAATCCTGTTTATTCTATTTTTGACCTCCTGTCCTTTTCGTAATCAAGCGCAAGGTGCGGCGCATGCGGTGCGAATGGCTCCGATACACGCTGATCCTAGGGGACCCCCCTCAAACACACATGGCTCGTTGTATCTACGATTGCTCCCTCGGCACCGGTTATAACGATAGCAGTATCACTGAAGTCAGTAAAAACAGGAAAATGGCATCAATTGGTTCCTTTTCTTCATATGATAAAATGTCAGACGCAGAAATTTCTTTTAAAGGTGCTGAAAATTCTAAACGCTCGAATTATCCCGTCTATAGCTCGAAGCCAGTTGCTAAGAAGGTAAAAAAGATCTATGAAGATCGGCTACGACAGTTTACTTCGACGGGAGAGTATTCAAAATTTAATTTGCCTGCATTCTATGATAGAGCACGGACCGATAATACCGATGATATTCAATTGGAAACCTACGCTGTTCCTGATTGTCGCCGGCCGCTGTTTCATGATGCCCTCAAGGAAGCCCAGGGAAACTGGAAGCCATCAAAGAAGGGTGACACATTTGGGCCAAGTTGGACTACACACTGGTTTAAAGTAAAATTTAAAGTCCCCAAACATCTTTCTACTTGGAAAAATGCCACCCAAGTATTATTAAATTGGGATTGTGGCAATGAGGGGTTAATCTTTACCGAAGATGGCGTAGCCCAAGTTGGCCTTAGTGGTGAAGAACGCCGTGAGTGGATTATCCCTAGTGATTGGGCTAATGACGGTAAATGGCACACCATTTATATTGAAACAAGTTGTAATGGCATGTTTGGTAATGCTGACCCTAATAACAATATACAGCCGCCTCAGGATGATCGCTACTTTTCTCTTGTTACCGCTGATATTGTTGTACCTAATCTTCCGGCACGAGCCCTCTTTGTTGACTTTTGGATTATTGGTGACTCTGCTCGAGAATTTCGTGATGAGAGCTGGCAAAAACATAAAGCGAGAGAAGTTGCTAATGAGATAATGGATATTTTCGATCCTGAAAATCCTGATGAAACAATTGAACAATGTCGCCAACTTGCTAAAACCTATTTAGGATCTCAGATTGATTCTCCCAAGGTTTTCAGAGGTGATACTGTTCTAGATAAAGTTATAGCAATTGGAAATTGTCATATCGATACAGCATGGCTGTGGCCGTATGCTGAAACCAGACGAAAGATTGGTCGGTCTTGGGCAAGTCAATTAGACTTAATCAAAAGATACCCAGAATATCGTTTTGTAGCTTCCCAAGCCCAACAATTCAAATGGCTGGAACAAGATTATCCCGATTTGTTCGAAAAAATTAAACAAGAAGTCAAAACCGGGTCTTTTATTCCAATTGGTGGCTCTTGGGTGGAATGTGATACTAATATGCCAACAGGTGAGGCCTTGGTACGTCAGTTTTTACTCGGTCAGCGGTTCTTTCTCTATCACTTTGGAGAAAAATCTCGTACATTTTGGTTACCTGACACTTTTGGTTACAGTGCTCAGATTCCTCAACTTTGTCGCGGTGCTGGTATGGATCGGTTTTTGACTCAAAAATTATCCTGGAATAATATCAATAATTTCCCTAATACTACTTTTAATTGGGTTTCCCCTGATGGAACTCAGGTTTTAACCCATATGCCACCTGATAATACATATACAGCTCCTGCACATCTTGGTGATGTTGCAAGATCTTTGAGACAACATAAGAATCTAGATCTCACACACACTGGACTTTTGGTTTATGGCCATGGTGACGGCGGTGGTGGACCAACAAGTGAAATGTTGGAGAAGTTGCGTCGCTGTCGTGGTCTAAGTCAAACTGTAGGCGAATTACCTAGGGTTAAAATGGGGCCCTCTGTTGATGATTTTTTCGATAATATTGAATCCTCTACTGACAATGGTAAAAATTTAGTAACCTGGAATGGTGAACTCTACTTCGAGTTTCATAGAGGAACTTATACTAGTCAGAGTGATACCAAAAAGGGTAATAGACTTGCTGAGATTATGCTCCATGATTTGGAATTTATTACAACATTGGCTTCAATTCAAGGTGCTTCTGATTATTCTTATCCAAAAAAAGAAATTGATGATTTATGGGAAAACGTCTGTTTAAATCAGTTTCATGATGTACTTCCTGGTTCATCAATTGAAATGGTTTATGAGGATGTCAAAGTAATTTATGCCAAAGTTATGAAAGTTGGTGAAAAATTAGTGAGAGAGGCTTTGAAGGCCTTGGATATTTCTGTAGATCTGGTTGATGCTACTAGCGAAATTGTTGCAATTAATACCATGCCTTGGGGAAGATCAGAAGTTGTCAAGGTTCCTGCTGATAACTTCCATCGGCTGGTGACAAGTGGTTCTGTTCAAGAAAGCTCTGGTCAGAAGCTTGATCCAGCATTAGGACAAATATTCGTTCACCTAGAAGCAGATGAAAGTGGGTTTGCTAAGATTAATACCTTTGAAAGGTTTGATTCAAAACCTATACCTTGTGCCACTGTAGAAGAAGTGGAAGATGGTGTTTTTGTGATGCAGAATTCCAGACTTCGTGCCACTATTGTAGGTGGAACAGTTACAAGTCTAATTGATCTGCAAAACGACCGTGAGGTCATCGCTTCATCTCTAAATGGTGATGGTGATGAAGTACGTGGTAATCAGTTTGTGCTTTTTGATGACCAACCCCTCAATTGGCAAGCTTGGGATACTGAAGTTTATAGTATTAACAAGCGCAAAAACGTACCTGATGGTAAAGTTCGTATTATTCACAATGGCCCTTTAAAAGCAGCAGTTGAGGTTGAGCAAAAAATCAGTGAGAAATCAAGTATTATTACTACTATATCCCTTGATGCTTATATTCCTCCCCGTGAAAATAGCAAAGTTCCCAATGTTTCTTACTTAGAATTTTCCTGTGAAGTGGACTGGCATGAAGAATGTAAATTTCTGAAAGTAGAGTTTCCTGTGGATATTACTTGTGAGTACGGTACTTACGAGTCGCAATTTGGTTTAGTACGACGTCCTACACATTATAACACATCATGGGACGTGGCAAAATTCGAGGTTTGTACTCACAAATGGAGTGATCTAAGTGAGTACAATTATGGTGTCTCAATATTGAATGACTGTAAATATGGGTTTAGTATACATGGTAATGTAATGCGCTTAAGTTTATTGAGATCTCCCAAGGCTCCTGATGCTAACGCTGATATGGGTAAGCATTCATTCAGATACGCAATTTTACCTCACAAGGGTCAATTGAATTCCGATATAGTGCGGGCTGGCTATAACTTTAATCATCCTCTAAATTCCTATTACATTCCACGGAATGCTTCAACAGCTATTAACACTGATAAACTACTTAAATCAATTGGATTCGAGGGTGATAAAAATCTAATTCTCAGTAATATCAAGCGGTTCGAAGATGACAAAGATATTTCTCGTGGAGAGTTAAAAATCCGTTACGATGGTAAATCAATTATCGTTCGGATTTATGATTCCCTAGGTACAAAATCTAAGGGCTTTATAACTCTTAAGTATGGATTAAGAATCAACAAAGTTTGGAAATGTAACTTACTCGAGGAAGATATTGAAGAAATTCAGCAAGAATCAATTATTTCTACTACCAGCAATGATGGTGAATTGATTAAAATTCCGGTTGGTTCAAAACCTTTCCAGGTTTGCACCTATAGAATTGAGTTGGTGTGAGTTAGCTTGAATTAGTCCGGGCTAATTTGACTGGTTTATTTGTGCATGAAATGTCACTCTTGAACCGTTTCATATTTTATATTTGTTTCATATTTGCTTTTATTTGTTTTTATTCGTTTTTATTTGTTTTCTATTTTGTTGCTTTCTATATCATTATTTTACATACTAGGCTTTTGGCTGAGGATGAGGAGTATTTTTTTTATATTATTTTCAGTTTAAATAAAGCCTACCACAAAAGTAAAATTTTAACAGGAACTGGTATGTGTATATGCATCAGCATGTACGGCGCTCGAGTCGTTATCGGCAAGTATAGCATGTGATGCATGTGATGCCGAATAGGCGTTTTGGGGAATTCGAAAAACGCTACAAATTTTCTAAATCAACTATTCCCCCCAGGTTATATTTTATCTTTGCTGGATAGAAATGTCTTTGCAATGAGGGGTAAATACATGTATAGTTTCACTCTTTATACTATAGTGCTTTCTGGGAAGCCCCGTATATTAGAACTAAATTATTGTCTCGAATAGAGAATTCATATTCCCGACGAATACGAGTATGCATTATCCTGGCAAATACGTTCAATTGTTACATCATAGTAATATGTAAACGAGCGATATACTGCCGCCTCTCACATACAGTGTTTACCATTCTTCCAAAAGACTAATATGTAAGGGAAGAGGGGTATTTGGCTAAAACTTAACACCTGATTCATTTTGATAATATTACATGGCTGCACAACGTCATATTTGAAAAATCTGTAAGCCTTTTGATATTTGGTAAACTAAGAACAGCAAGTAAAAAATGTATCCTTATCGGGGGTGGCTTCGAGCCTCGTGTGGCGTGAAGGTGATTTGCATTTAGGATCTTCCATTAAATGCCATATCAAGCCATTTTTTGTTTTTTTTAATGCACGAATTCCAATCAAAAAATCTGAAGTATATAATATATTGCTCTAGGTGAATCAATTCTTATAAAGGTGATATACTATGTACTACTGCTGCAAGTGCTTCTCTCCTCACCAAAAATAGGTTTAGGAGCTCATGACTTTAGCTGCAATTATGCTGCTGATAACGGTTGCTACTTGGATGTTGCTGAGCGATTTCCAATGGTTTCATTTATATTTCTATATCTATCTCTCTCTATATATAATATTTTTATATATATCCTTATATTTACTGTTTTTTTCGTAGCTTCTAATATACTGAATTTTAGAAATTTCGGCTTTCTCTTTTTAAGTTAATACTTTACTTTATCAAAAGCTACAAACAAAAATGTAAGGGCAATTTTATTTTATAATATATTTCACTATTTTTTTGGATTTTAATATTCTTGAAATTTTTAGAGAAGATAAATTTTGAGAAAATTTTGGTTTTAAAATAATAATTTGTGATTCGAGTTGTTTTTTACTTACTAACATTGTTAGTCTTTAATATGTCTACTCAAGCCCCTTTGGCGGTGAACGAGCCTCCCAAGGAGAAAACACCTCAAAGTTCCCCGGAAGGCGAAGTAGAGGATGATATTGATGCCTTGATCGAAGAGCTTCAATCGGATGGAGGCGGAGAAGACTTTTTCGAAGAGGAAGCTGCGGCTGGACATTCGAGTCGTCCAGTACCGGAAGAGCTTTTGCAAACTGACCCTCGTGTAGGTCTTACCTCTGATGAAGTAACAAGACGTAGAAAAAAATATGGTTTAAATCAGATGTCAGAAGAGAAAGAAAGTTTACTTCTTAAATTCTTGTTTTTCTTTGTGGGTCCAATTCAATTCGTCATGGAGGCTGCGGCTGTTTTGGCTGCTGGTTTGGAGGATTGGGTGGATTTCGGCGTTATCTGTGCTTTATTATTACTCAATGCCTCAGTCGGGTTCATTCAAGAATATCAGGCTGGGTCAATTGTAGATGAATTGAAGAAAACACTTGCACTTGGTGCTACTGTTATTCGTGATGGACGTGCGGTGGAGATAGAAGCTCCAGAAGTTGTTCCAGGTGATATTCTACAGTTGGAAGAAGGTATAATTATACCCGCTGATGGTCGATTGATAACACCAAATAGTTATCTACAAGTTGATCAGTCGGCGATTACTGGAGAATCGCTTGCTGTTGATAAACATGAAGGTGATCAAATGTACGCTTCTTCTACTTTAAAGCGTGGTGATGCGTACATGATTGTTACAGCTACTGGCGATAATACCTATGTAGGTCGAGCGGCTGCATTGGTTAATAAAGCCGCAGGCGGTACTGGTCACTTTACTGAAGTTCTAAATAATATTGGTACTAGTCTTTTGGTTCTCGTTATTCTCACTCTCCTGGTAGTTTGGGTTTCTGCTTTTTATCGAGGTGTTAAAATTGTTACAATCCTCAGATACACGTTGGCTATTACTATCGTGGGTGTCCCCGTAGGTCTGCCTGCTGTTGTGACTACCACTATGGCTGTTGGTGCTGCTTACCTTGCAAAAAAACGAGCTATTGTGCAAAAACTTTCTGCAATTGAGTCTTTAGCTGGTGTCGAAATTCTTTGTTCTGATAAAACGGGTACATTAACTAAAAATAAACTTACGTTGCATGATCCTTACACTGTGGAAGGGGTGGACGCAGACGATCTGATGCTTACTGCTTGTTTGGCTGCCACAAGAAAGGCTAAAGGTCTTGATGCGATTGACAAAGCATTTTTGAAAGCATTGAAGCAATATCCTCGCGCAAAAAGTACACTTACTAAGTATCGTGTAATTGACTTTCATCCATTCGATCCTGTTTCCAAGAAAGTAGTGGCTGTTGTTGAATCCCCCAGTGGAGAAAGAATCGTTTGTGTGAAAGGTGCGCCTCTTTTTGTGTTAAAAACAGTAGAAGAAGATCATGAGTTACCTCCTGATATTGTTGAAAATTACAAAAATAAAGTTGCTGATTTTGCAACACGCGGTTTCAGATCTCTCGGAGTAGCTAGAAAGAGAGGAGAGGGTCAGTGGGAAATTCTGGGAATTATGCCATGTATGGATCCGCCTCGTCATGATACGGCTCGTACTGTAGCAGAAGCACAACATTTGGGTCTTTCAATTAAAATGCTTACTGGTGATGCTGTTGGTATTGCTCGTGAAACTTCGCGTCAATTGGGTCTTGGTACTAATATTTACAACGCTGAACGTTTGGGTCTCGGTGGCGGAGGTACTATGCCAGGTTCTGAGGTTTATGACTTTGTTGAGGCTGCTGATGGTTTTGCTGAAGTATTTCCTCAACATAAATATAATGTGGTAGAAATTCTTCAACAGCGTGGCTACTTAGTAGCGATGACTGGTGACGGTGTTAATGATGCACCTTCATTAAAGAAGGCAGATACTGGTATCGCAGTTGAGGGTGCCTCTGACGCAGCCAGATCTGCTGCTGATATTGTTTTCTTAGCTCCTGGTCTTTCAGCCATTATTGATGCCTTGAAGACATCTAGACAGATTTTCCATCGAATGTACTCATATGTGGTTTACCGTATTGCGCTATCACTTCATCTAGACATCTTTCTTGGTCTGTGGATAGCAATTCTTAATGAAACACTCAACATTGAACTTGTCGTTTTTATTGCTATTTTTGCCGATGTAGCTACTTTAGCGATCGCATATGATAATGCGCCTTACTCACCAACCCCAGTAAAATGGAATTTGCCCAAACTTTGGGCAATGTCTATTGTTCTTGGTATATTCTTGGCAATAGGTACTTGGATCACTCTAACAACTATGTTCACCAAGACTGGAGGTATTATACAAAACTTTGGCGTGCGTGATCCAATCCTGTTTTTAGAAATTTCGCTTACTGAAAATTGGCTAATTTTCGTCACACGTGCTAATGGACCATTCTGGTCTTCAGTTCCATCATGGGAATTATCCGCTGCAGTATTTATAGTCGATGTTATAGCTACTTGTTTCTGTCTTTGGGGTTGGTTCGTTGGTGGTCAAACATCTATTGTCACAGTTGTCAGAGTGTGGATTTTCTCTTTTGGTGTTTTCTGTATCCTCGGTGGACTATACTATCTTATGTATGGCTCAGTCGCGTTTGATAGATTAGCACATGGTAAAAGTCCAAAGGAGAAGCCTCCTACACGTTCTCTCGAAGATTTTGTGGTTGCCATGCAAAGAGTTTCCACGCAGCACGAAAAAGGTTAGAGAATGTAGAAGAGTGGAGTGCATTCTTACTCTTTATCCGATATGCTCATTTGCGTATCTTATTTATTTTTACAAATTCTTATTAGTCTTTTTATTAATATTACACTCATCCCAAATTTCCTTCCTTTGGTTGAAATTAGAGTATATATTTGTTTTTTAATTTAATTTCAAAATTTTATAAAAACTGAGTTTCTATTAGAAGTAAACCTATTGAAAACCAAAGCTATACCGTATTTTCTTAAACTTTATTATTATTATATCTCTCCAGAGCCTTTGCCCGACCCTTGTCCAGCACGTTTTGCTTCCATTCATTTTGATCTTCAATACCAGAGCTCACATCCTTTACCAACTTGAATATTAACCCCAAGAAATTTTCTCTTCTCAGCGCGTTTTCCTTTCTCCAGAGTTCTCTCTTGAAATTCTCTTGGTTCAACTCATATTCACTAGCACCTGTCTCACAAAGGATATTTCTTTGATCCCTAGTTAAAGCCAATACGTTAAATCGCAGTTCGGAACTAGGTGAAAGTGAGATTCGGGTTTGAAGAGTCTTTTCAATTAATTGAGAAAGTGATAAAGGCTCACTTTCTTCAGAATTCTCTGTTATATTGGTATTTTGGATTGAAATAGATTCAGTTTCGGTTTTGTTTTCGTATGGGACATTTCTACTCTTGGAAATATCGAAATCCCCGTGATAAATAGCAGCTTGTTTTAGACCATCAAACTCAAATAGCTTACCTCCGATAGGAACATAAGCTACAAAGTGAAACAATCCATCATTTTCATCGTCATCGCCGAATTTTTTCTCTGCTTCTCTTCGTCTGCGTTCTTCTTCCTCTTCATCCAAAAACGGCACCGGACGGGAGAAGGAATTATGAGCCATACGGATGTTAAATGAATTCGAGACTGCCTCTCCAATCAAATCAGGTGGAAACTGTTCTGTGAATTGATAGAAAGAAGAAAGTTCTTCGCCAACGTTTGCTTTACCAATCGTGTTCACATTATTTAAAAGAATCGATAAAATGGCCTGTGTAGCACAGGCATTTTGAATAGTCTGATGACTAAAGAACAGCCGTTTATTATTTTGATTAAACCCCCATTTTTCTAAATCGGCTTCAGTTACATATCTACCAACTTTTAGCTCTTCATTTTTCATTTTCTTTTCGTCATTCTTTCTGTATTTGAACAAAAAAATAAGCCCAAATAACGGTTGAATGGCATCGAAACTGCTCCGATCAATGCTAAGAAGTTCTTGACATTCGATATCTGAAACTCCAAACTTTTCAATCAGTTCTGTGAATACCCCAGCGTCTGATTCTATAGTATTCCAGCCAGTTGAAGTGGACATGATTAATTGATTCTAAAGTTTTTGTTAGCGTAAGCTTCTTTAGTAAGTGGCAAGTCAATTGCCGCCCAACAGTCCAGTTTATGGGAACGGATGCGTTTCTTGCAATATCTTAGGCCCTAACCCGGAGCCTCTTCTGATATAGCTGACTCTCAAATGGCTGAGCATTCAATTTCAATAAAATCTTATCAAATAAACAGACTATATTTCAATAGTTTCTTATCTTGTGTAAATTGTAACTCTCACAAAGATTTTCTCAAAGCATGTTAAATTGGCCCTGTTTTCATGCTTATTCTGCTTTTGATCATTGATTTATCGTACGCGCTTCATCAGGTAAGCTTATCCGACCGTCTCCCATTAAACGCCAAGCGCTGATAATACTACAACTGTTTTATAATGTATAAGCGATCATACGTGATTAGTAAAACAGAATTGGCTATCCAGTTACTGAGGCCTGTAAATCTTTCAACTTTACCTTCAAGTTACTCGACCTATATATCTCCAACTACAGGTACGCCTTTTAGAATCGACTTGGGATCTCAACTCATTTCAGCGCTTGCTCAGTTAGAGAAGTCATTGTTCCAGTCATGTACAAGAATTAATGTACAAAGTTTGCGGAGGTGGGTGGTGAGTTATGTTCTCATTTCAGATGAACGGTTGGAATATTGGCTTAAGTATATGATTGCAATGATCAAGTATGATAAAGAAAGCGAAGATGAGATTGATTCGATAAATGATGGTTGCAACAGCATAGGTAGGAGACTTGGTGTCATGTTTCTTTTTGATGATATATTTTATCACGTTAGAAATATGGATAAAGCGACTCCCGAAGGTGGTATCAGTATATGGGCAAATCTAGCAAGCAGAATGAGAGATGATCTGAAAATCATAGTAGCTTGGGCACGCGAGTCCGACTTAATTCGCCCACAGATAGACTCCCTAACTGATCTATGGAGGCATAGAGGTTATTTTAACTTGATCTATGACCGAGATGAGGAAGAGGTGTTAAGGCAACTTTTTTGTTGTGGTATTTCTTTAGCAGAGCCAACGGCAAATGATTCCAAATATATCTCTGTAGGAACTATACCCATTTCCAGTGATCGAGGAGATGATGATGTTGATATTGACAAGGTACCGGTTACTGCAAATACCAAAAAAGAACTTATGGATATTCTTTGCGGGTATGCCGGTGATAATTGCGGTGAATTGTATTTGCCTGATAAAGTTCAGGAATCACAAATTATTCAATTATTTGGTGATAATTTCGAAACGCGGCAGCGGAGTATATCAGAGTTAAATCCGAAAACCCTAAAATTCAGTAATATTTCAGATGATGTAAAATCAGGGATTAATAATTTCTACAGTGGTTTACTAGTGTGGGATGGGACAAGTCTCTGTGAAAGAGGATATGAAGAAAGTGGTGGAAATTTTAGCTATGAGGGATGGACAGAAGGCTTTTACAAGAAAAACTGCCTTGTTATTGATGGGCTTGTAGAAACAAATGATACTACGGGAACAAATTATGGGGTGCCTTATTCGCAAATATCAGATATTACTTATGATAGAGAACTCAGTCGGAGCCCGCGATCTATGTTAGTCGCAAAACCAAGATTGTTTCCGCCGCCAAAAGAATTTTAATATAATGCGTTTTATAAAACAGTTTTACAATTATTATTAAATAATTTTTGTAATGCATAGAGATTGTTTCTTATTCATAAGATCCAGATGAAAAAAGACCACTAGAGAAAAAATGGGAATCAAATGTTAGTATATATCAAATATAGAAATTTCACAACACGGATTTCACTTACCCTCTTCCCGAATGTCTTGAGAAATAATCATAATCAATACTGACAGCATTACCGAGCATAACAGCTCTCTGATCTAAAGTCAAAGGCCCGCCAATTGTAGTATTATTTCCGTACTCAGATTCTAGGCCTTTAAAAGAACTAGGATCCATTCTAAGTACATAAACACCAGTATCTGTAAAAAATTCTCTCCCAATACCGACCCAGTTACGATCGACTGCACCAATAATTGCTCCAGCTTCGTCGTATACGGGAAATGAAAATGCTAAAAAGCCTGAGTCTACTGTTCCAAATTGTCGGTATTCTTCTTGAGCTTCTGTGAGATAAAGATCATACCGACGCCGCCAAAGATGCCAGCTTTGCTTTGTTTCACCTAAAATAATACCCTCGTTATTCCCAGTGGGTGGTAAAATAGATTTGATATGCGAGTTAATGAACGAAAATGGACGGCGAATTGTCATCACATGGTTTTGGTATCGATCCAAAACTCTGACACTAAAAGGTCTATGCAATCGATAAACCTGTCTCATTACCGCCTTCATTATTCCAAAATCTTCTTCCTCTAAATAACCAATGTGATTACCAACCGGATCCATAATCGTATATCGGTTAGCCTGTTCAAACCCTAGAAAAAGGTTCATGAACTCAACCTTACGCTCAAGGACAATAGTAGGTTGTTCCAAAATTCTAACTAGGGCATCACTGGCTTGTAACACTCCGCCGGGATTCGGGACGCTCAAATTTTGTGGGTAGTAATAGTCGTATGCTGGTTGACCTTGATTTGTCTGTTGATTCTGCGATGGGTACTGGTACTGATACTGTTGTTGATAGTAAAACGGGTCATTGTTTTGTGGAGCATTGTTTTGGTAATAAGGATCTTGTTCTGGATTCAAATATCTCGGCTGTTTCTTTCGTCTGAAGCTTGACGCCCGTGGCGGCTGGTGCTTATCACTGTTTAGAGACGAGTAAGGGCGACTTGTTAGCAGAGTGCTAAATTGAATTCCCGAGCTCAACCGTGGCAGGGAAATTTTCTTAATTGAATTCTTACTGAGGGCGAGCATCCAATAATGCATGGGTGTTATAATAATGAATGACTAGGTTTAGTGTTATCTGTTGCGATAAGTATCGAATGACCGCAGTTTATGTAGATATATATAGTGCTCTTGTGTACTGCGGGCCTGTGATATACCGCATTTAGTCCCAAGATTGAAAAAATATACCGATATTCGGTTTCGACCATACGCAAGAAAGAGGCAGGGATATAATACTAGCTTGAGGGTTTCTACAAATAATTAAACCCATATTCAATTATGATTTCCCGATTAAGTTTATCTCGTGGCTTATTCTCTAAGACAGTACAAAAGGTCAATAGCTCTGCTTTAAATAGTCGTGCCGTCCACACTGTTCCTACCTTGACAAGAAAGGTTGATCTTGCCAGTGAAGGCATTCCCGGTTTATATAGTGCAAAGGGCTTTAAAACTGCTTGGACTGATTACCAAAGAGTTACGCTCGACAGACTAAGTGAGCTAACTGTTGAAACCGAAAACGAAACTCGTTCTCCTTTCCATATCATTCAAAATACTTCTAAGAAGATTGAATCAGCTTTCGTCTTCAACTATGCATCTCAAGCCTTAAATAATCATTTTTACTTTGAATCTATCAACTATGAAAATGAGGCTATCACAAAACCGAGCCCTGAGTTATTGAAGAAGATTAATGAGTCCTTTGGTTCTTTAGAGGATTTCAGACTTGACTTCTTAAGAGCTGCCGATGAACACTTAGGTAACGGTTGGGTTTTCTTAGTTGAATCCCCTGAAAAATCCCTTTATATTTTAGCCACCAATAACGCCGGTAGCCCTTACACCATTGGTCGTTCGCAAATCTTAGACTTTAATACCCCCTATACTAGTGAGTCGCTTGAAGCTCTTGAGCAAATTCGTGATGGTGTTAACACTCAAGAAAAGGACTGGCCTTGTCCTCTTTTAGCCGTCAATGTCTGGCAATACGCTTACACTCCTGATTACTCTGTCACTGGTAAGGCTGATTTCTTAGAAAACTGGTGGAACAAGATCAACTGGGATGTCGTCAATAAGAGATTATACACCGGCCCTGAATAAGTAAATTCTTCGTTTATAGCGTTGTAATTTCCTCCTATTGCCTTTTCTATATCTTCGGTCTAGAGTAGAATAATAGTATAATGTACATAGTATTTTAAATTTCATTTATTGTCAGATATCCTTTTATCAAGCTGTCCTGGACTAATAATACACCTCTCTTTCATTGTAAAGATACTCTCCTGTGGTAACACATATGGCTCTCTACTAATCATCATTGAATTCATCATAAACGGTTCCGTTAAGAGAATTCTCACCACAATCTAGTATTATGTTGGTCAGTATTGAATCCGACGACCAGTCAGTCCCGGTCGTATTGATTAGTGACTTTCAATGAGTGTTAGTATTGGCTATCCTCACTAATTTAATGATCTTTAAACTTACGGTAATAAATTCGCACAGAATTATGTTCTTTTGTCTCTGAAATAATAAATCTTCCCTAGCTCTAAACGGATGAAAATGTAGTTAACATCAAATAGTATTTATTGACTTATCGGTAATTGTTTGTCTCTTGTTTCTCCATAAATAACATACCTTTCTAACCTTTCAAGCAGCTGTGTATTAGATGCCTGTTCGTTTCTTTCTTTTAATCTTTTTTCACGCTCACCGGCTATTTTGATCAATTTACCTGATAAGGCTCGGTTTCTCTTGTGGAGAGAAAAGTTATCTCGCTGCTTTTCGATAAGCTCTTGTCTTAAGCTATTAATACGGTGCGCCTCCTGTGATACTTCACTGGCCAAGCGGTCGCGCAAAGATATCAATGGTATCAGTGAACTAAACCAAAAGCAATAAATGTTAGATTAAATATTTCTTTGGGCGTAGTCAGTTTCATACTTCATAAACTCGTACCAACCTTTCTGATCGTGTCATATTGGTATTATGATGAGCTGCCTTCAGTATAGGCAAAGTCTCGAGTGACCTAGAAAAATTATTATGAAAGGTGTTAGTAAACCCGCATTGTATAATAAATTTTATTTCTGGAATGGAAATAATACTTGGGCTTAGAGGGGAATACTCATAAATCAAGATACTTACAGTTCTAAAACCTTTTGCTGTAACAAAAAACTATTAGAAAGAATATTAACTTTTGCTATCAGCTTATCGATATCAACATCCTTATTTTGAACTTTATCCAGTTGATTCAGGGCATCTCGTGTTGATTTCGAATCAAGATTAACTTGCTTGATTGCAAATTGTAGTTTCAAGTTAATATTCTGTTGATAAAGATTTAATAGCACTCTTTCATCGGCTGACAATGTTAATCTACTGGACGAAATCACAGGTAAACCGAAGTGTAAATTCTCAGCCGAGGAAATAATACCTACTGAAGAATCTTTAATATCCTGTAAAGAATTTGTGGATTGAACAGTTGATATAGACATATTTACTATTTCTCCGTTCTTCAATTTTCTTTAAACCCGGTTTGTCCCTTCTGATAGTTCAAACCTATGTATCTACTGTTTTTCATATGCAGTTGCCAATGATGATACGGGGCATGCCGAGGAGATGCATAGGAAATTTGATTATTCTATTACTGTTGATTGGGGCATGTGGGCAAGCCCATCTACTTGATATTTACTCTGTGATAAGGGAAATAAATTATAAATACCGAAATTGATTATACTAAAGATACAAAGTGTGGACATAAAAAATTGATTATGGCCTCTAACTAGCGAGAAACTCTATAAATAAAGAGTACGCAAAACCGGTTAAAAACAAGTTTCCCGCAATTATGAAGATGCTTTGAATACATTGATTTCATCACTTCTTCATCCAATTTTAGCGATTTTTTAAGTGGTTTTTCTAAATGATGTTCCAGGCATCTTCACAGCCGTGACAGAACTTACTACAGGCGACAGATGCTGACAAGGGGTAATTGGAAACAGCGATCTTTTCATCGACAAATTCATCAGCGAATGTATCCTTACCTCTAGCCATGGCACCAACGAAAACACAGATACTTTCATCATCATCTAACTTTTCAACGTAGTCTTGGATCTTTTGAACCTTAGAATCGAAACTTAAGGTTACCTTTCTACACTTGGTAGGTAAATGTTCAGTAATGGGATTCTTGATGACTTTGAGAAGCTTTTCTTCGGAATTAACGGATCTAATAGAGAGCTTGTGTAAAAGTTGAACCATAAGGCCAGAGAATCTCTTGAAAGTTCTGGGAATACGAACACAGGGGTTGACTTCAACCAAAACATTTCTGGCAGTGTGAATATAAACTTGTAACTTACCGGCCTTGTTAATAGGAGAATCCAATAAAGTTAAAAGACATTGATGCGTGATATCGGGTCTGGCGTCAGCGATATCCTTATTCATTTTTTTCAAAAGACTTTGGTGGTCATCACAATTCAATAAAGCGTATTTGTCACCTCCACTGGAAGAAATCTTATGCGTTTCTAAACAAGCTTGTGACAAGACAACAATAAGTCTTTGAGTGTTCTTGTCTCTCGAATTCACTGGCTTAGGGGCAACAGGAACCAAGTTCTTATCGTGCATTTGTGACACAGCCTTCTTAGGGAAAGGGGCAGTAGGTGTAGCTGAGGTACTTTCGGTAGACATCTTCGAGGGTATATATGCTGAAAATGATAGTAGATATTAGAATATTGTTATCTAATCGTTGCGGGGTATGAACGTGTGGATTAATAAGTTGTTGGATGTAAGAAAGCACGAAGAAATTGATTCAGATATGGCTATCGGGTTGAGTAAAAACGCTTCGATAAAGAAATAAACAATAAAGGTTGATAGATTTAATTTCCGAAAATGATGACGTCGTATGAGGTTCAAAGGAGAGATAAAAATCAAGTCTGAATAAAGCAAACTGGGTCTAATCAGGTATATTATATCTTGTTTTGAATAACTATTAAGTAGAATCAGTCAAACAAAAAATGAAAAAAAAAAGTTTCTTTCATTGGGAGATGGAAGTCGTTGAAAATATGGCCGAAACAAATCATAGTGGTGTGCTGAGTAAGCGTTATGCTGTGAAATCACAACGATATAATTACCAGCATGATTACAGTTAATTCAATCGGTGTTTTATTATAATTTAACGGCATATTATAAGATAACAATTTTCATAATGGCAAATTTTTATGAGTATATATTCATTTGTTTTTTTGTTCCGATATTTTATTTTATTTTATTTTTGGTTTTATCTCGTTTTTTAATTAAACCTAGGTAAAATATACAGATATATATATAAAACCTATTCAAAATGAATTTTTATCGTAGTATTAGACATTAATAATCTAATATAGGATATATGTAGTGGATCTGTTGTGTAATTTATTCAATCTTTATATTTCAGTTTTTTTTTCTCTTTATTAGCTTAATTATGTATTACTCATCGGTGAATTACTTTGGAACTATTGAAAAACTACAACACCATCAGAACTCGAATCTGTACGACCAGGTATAATTAAATGAAGTATTCAAGCCCAAATAATGATATAGGCTCAAATAAATAACTAGCTAGTGAAAAGTGATCAATAAGAAATTATTCATTGCATTCTTTTGCAATCATCAGCTTCACCCTACAGCCATGAATAATTGATCCATCAAGAGTAATTCTAGCACGATATCCATCGATGGAGTAACGAAACTGAATAAAAGAGAACCCTCTAGGTGTATTGTTATATCTTAAGATTCTGTCAACACGTGTAACTATCCCGAAAGGTTCAAAAATACAGCGTAACTCCTCGTCTGAAGTAATTATAGAGATATTGTAATTTCTAAAGTAGAGACGGCAATTCTTCTCTGAGACATAAATTAGTGATCTATCTGGCTTTATCATTGGGCAAGGAAAATAGGGCAGATATGATTTGTTGTAAGTGCTGGTAGACCAGGGGTGTAATAGAGATACTGGTAGTGGCAAATTAGAATCAGAACAAAAATGTATAGCTTGTGGAATTGAGATTTTTTCCTTTATTGAAATATACTCCGGTGTGAATGCAAACTCCGTTGATGAATTATTAGACTGGTTTATCCCAGTTGACCTATAATCCGGAAACTGACAGGGTTGTAATAATTTCAGAGGGCTTTGATTTTCATACAAGTTCAGAAGGCATTTGAGATTGCTAAAATTAATTACTAATGGCACTTTTTCATTATCGAATACATAGTTGTTAAAATCTTGACAAATCTTTGTGGCCATCCAATGGCGTCGAAACTCAGCCAATCCTACACGTTTTCCATTTTGGTTAAGCTCGGAGAAAACAAATGTTATCGATACCTGCATATAACTTTCGAGAAAAATATATAAATCCTTGGCTTGAAATTCTACAGGTAAGTTATTAATCTCAATTACTCTTCTTTTATCTGGAATAGCTTCCCAATTATAATTGCAAGAAATGGTGGATTGATGCTCTTGGATTTGAATTCCATTATTATTGGGTGAGGTTGTTGACATCATAATGCAAGAGCTTAAATCAAGATTTTGATCAGAAACAGAGTAATTTGAAATTTCTAAATTTGGATAAATGAATTTTTTGATATTATCATGTAGATGATTATAATTGATCTCATGATTCTTCAAATTTATCGTACTACAGTGTAGAGAAAAAGATAGAAAAATAAAAAAACTTGTTAGAGCGTGAATAAATTCACAAAATTAACATGAATTGGTTTCTTACGGGATTTGGTCACTAATTTTGATTAATGGTGCATTCTTAAATACTGTTAAACTGTTTTCAGACTGAATATACTTGATTAATACACTTTGCAAACCTCCTACCACGATGCCATCCCGGTAGTAAATTTGGAAATAGTAGATTGATCCGTAATGCGAAAACATCGAATAGATATTTTTACCAGTGGTCTTTGGGTGAAATTTACTGATATACGGTTTGTTAAGGTTTTCATCTACTAGCGGTTCTGTGTTATTAGTTTCATGTATATCTGAAACAGTTTCAATTGAACCAGGAGGTGATGAAACAACGGGAATTTGAGCGCTACCGGGGATTAAAGATAAAATATTTTTATTTTGAGTGGCATAAAACTTAGAAGAAGCAATCAAATTACAATTAGATATAGTATTGTATGGGCTAGCGTTTTTATGGATTCTAGAGTGGTCAATATCTATATTGGCCAGGGCGCTTAAGGGTCTCTTTTCAGTACTGATCGAAAACATAATTAAAAACATGCAATATTCACCAAAGAGTCGTCTAAGGAAAAACGAATTTAAAATATTATAAGTACGAAACAATAATATCAGTAATACTAAAGAAGCTTAATACCTCCTTTTGATTGTGAAAGAAAGTAAATTTTAACGGGGGAAGGTATAGAAGCGAAATAACAGCCTTTTGGGGTTGGTCACAATATGCGAAGTGGGATGAGCAAAGAGCCGCTTTCAGCGGATAAGCATCGATTAATGCCTCCAGGTTATGCCCCCCTTGCACGTGTCTTACGTAACTAAGAAATTCACGGCTTGGCAGAAGAGACCCGGATGATGCCGATGCGCGAGGTACGCCTAACGCCTGACTCTTTTTCAGCTAATGTCCCAGCATACTCTAAAATGAGCCATAATGCTTTCAAAGTAGTACGGCTAAAACGACGGTGCGTCCAGGCCCTAACATATAAATACTTTTGAAGTGCAGCAAATTTAATAATATCCTGGTAAAAAAGGTGGCTCCATTACATTTTTTCTTAGTGAAGAAAGCTTACTATTCATTAAAGATACGCTTTTATAGTTAAAGTTAGTTCTCTAGACTATATTTTGTTTCTTTTTTTTAGTATGTCCACTCAAATTCAGGTCCACGTAAGTCTAGTCTCTCCTATTAGGGTAACTCTCTTTAGAAACTATATATGAAATATACAAATTTTTAACTTTTAAATCCAATTCATTCAATAGTCAACCTTACTCACCTTGATTTCATTTCCAATAGAAGCATACACTTATTTCGCTAATAATATAATAAAAGTTGTACATAGGTCCTTTGAAGATTCTTCCGCCCCTGCTCTTGACAATTCGGTACATTCTAACTTCTCAGGTGGTAACTTACGCTCATCCACAACGTCTCTAGCGAGCGAATGCAGTCTCGAATCATCAAATAGTTCATTATCTTCTCATATCCAAGACCATAACGTCAGTCAAAGACGCGCAATCCCCGAATTCATCACTGTATCTATTACGCCGATTGAAACCACGCTGATTTGTTCAACAGAGTTGTTTGAAGAGTTTTTCAGTGATGAATGGTTTAAATTGGTTTCGAACCTCTTTCATGTCAAAATCCTTACGGATCAATATTTTCCTATACAGGTAGATGGCGATGGTCTCAATGATAGTGGGAGTCGAGTTTTGGAATTAGCTTCCCCTCTATCAGTTGCTCAAGTTCCCATTTTTTTCATTTCTACTTACTTTTCCGATTTCATACTGGTGCCGTGGCGAGAAAAGAATAAAGTTTTGAGTGCATTGAAGAGTAAAGACTTTCAACTCTATTTTGATGATGAGTTCTTGGGGCAACATATGTCGCCTGGAGAAGACTTCGCTACACAACCCTTGGGACTTGAAGCAATGCCTGGGACGACGATAGATATCGAAGAAAATAACTATAATAGACACACTTCAAGTGACTTCACATCACAGTCGGTAGACTCTAGAAGCACTGATTTTCACTTTCACCTTGATCTTGATTCAGTTTCTGAGTCCTCAGTGGCTGCTATATCAGATTTATCTACACCGACATTGAATGATAATGATACACATTTGCTTCAGCCCTTTGAGGAAGTAACTTCTGATCAGCAGGCATTTACTTTATTCTCTAAATATGATATTCAGTCCAAAATTGACACAAAAACCAAGCTCTTAATAACTGGTGCACGTGATACCTACGATAAGGATAACGAAAACGCCATCAATCTTTCTATCTTGAAAACACTCAATAATCCTCCTGATTATTTTTCATTAACAGTTTCGTCATTTTCCGGGTCATCAGAAATTGCTTTTTTGATTGATGAGGAGACTGCTGTGAATCAATTTCCGCGTGATTCTTTACTTGGATCAAAGACCGACTTTTTCATCCCTATTTCCTTTGATTTAACAAATCTACCCGAAAACTCTACAGGTATTGTCACGGGTGTTGCCTCTCGACTGTTAAACCAGAATGAAAATATTCACATGAGTTATCTTTCCACCGCACTCACTGGTGTTGTTATGGTTGCTCAGGAAGATTTGGATGATGCAATTGCGGCATTAAAAGAGAATTAAAGACTTCCAAAGTTTTAATTTGTCTTTATTTGTATATTTTCTATTATTTATATTGCTATTTTTTTTCTATTTTAAATTCCTGGATAATCTCCTTAGAGTAATCCCGAGATTTTTGTCTTCCTTTCGCATACGGTTTTTCTTGTTTTTTTCATTTTTTATCCCTGTTTGGAGACTGGTAGGTTATTATCCTAATATCTTCTTTTCATATTTTTTTACTTTTGGTTCTGGTTTGCTTTTGGTTTTAGTTTATTTAATCTTATCTTACATTATTTTTAATTGTATTTTCTTATATCTTATTTTTTCTTCGTTCTAAATACTCTGTTTTTTTCAGCTTTAATTTAATCTGTTCAAGCATGAGCTGTTAATTAATACCTGATTGAATTGAACCGTTTCAATTTTATTTCATCCCCTATTTGGTATTTCTCAGTATTATGAATCAAAAATCAATATTTTAATGTATCTTTCTCATATTAAAACCAGTTCGCTAACCTGGCTACCATTTATCTTTCGTGAATATTCCTCCCTTCTAGATATGTGTATTGTAGATGTGCGCCCGGCTTAGCGCAGCTCACTGAATTTTGGCTCTATAATATATATATAAGCAATATATCATATCACAGTTACAGATATGTATGTCTCGGCAAGAATTCCAGTATTTTAAGCACGCCCTATTTTATTTTACGCGTTTTTCTTAACGCGTCGCGAAAATTTCTGGCGCGAGTTTTACTCTGCGTGGTGTCACGTTACTTTAGTCGTATCTCTTCACGTAATATGACACACCCAATAGAACGCGCTTCTCCCCATTGCGTAAGGCAATACAAACGCGTTAATGAGTTGCGGCGCGTGGTTTTTACTACAACACGTTAATCTTTTCCCTTTTACTCATTTTCTGATTACTATTCTATCCATAGTAAGGTATTTAGTTTCCGGATTTTTCGCGTCGAGGATAACTAATCGAATAAACGCGTCTGTCTCTATATCTTTTCTCTTCTTCCCTCTTGATTTCAAATCTTTCTGCCCATTCTTTCATAACACTTTCTCTCAAACTAACGCTTCACTTTATTTTTAAGATCATTTGAAAGCTCCCTGACCTTGTTAGATTTTTTGTTTAAACAGTTCTTAATCGTTTTTTTTCGTGAAGTTTAAATAAAGGCTTTTTATTGATAATAAAACGTGTGAGATTTAACTAATTAAGCACCCAATTGCCTTTATAGCGCGACAGTAAGGTAAAGTGAGTGAATTAAATCAAAGTTAGTTTTGATCTTTTAATACTACTTAGAGTTGTAATATTAACCTTTTTTGCCTCTGTTTAGAGTACCAATATCATTATGTCGACTTCTAATTACCAGTTCCCGCCATCGTCACCGCCGCCTCTTTCACCTCCCCGTCTTGAAGATGATGCTGAGCCCTGTTTTAAACCTGGATTGTTACCAGCCTTCCATCTTTCCTCAAAGCATGGCTCTGGTCACAGTGACTCTTTATTGCCCGCAAAAGATAGTCCTTTAACCTCTACATCTTTTAGAAAGGGTTTGCTAGACTCTTCTCCTACTCGAGGCAATCATAATAACAGCAAGCCGTATAATGATAGGGAAAGTAACCTCAAGCAGTCTCTTGATGAAATATTTTTCAATGCCAAGTCCAAGTCCCATAATGCTGATAATTTGAATTTTCCTAACCAAAAACGCGGGGGAGAAGATAGAAATAAAATGGAATCATATCCTTCGCCGTTGCCTACATCGTCAGTAGGAGAACGTTCATCGTCACCTATTCGAGAACACCACTCTATAAAGGATGTTGATATTGATACCACAACTAAAGACAGTTGGTTTGGATTTGACAGCGATTCGGATAGTGAGAATCATAGTTCGGCTAGTAGAAGAATTTTACTACCAACGCCTAATACTCGTCCTAAATTAATCCAACCCACTTACGCGCCATCGGAATTTAAAACACAACCTTTCGTTGTTCGTAATCCCTTGTCTAATATGAAGATTCTTAACTTTGTCGCTCACCAGGCTAAAACAATCAAGATCGGTCGTAGTTCCAAATGCTGCAATTTACAGATCAACAAGAAAAACAAACAGATCAGTCGTGAACATTTGATGGTTAAGTATGTTCCAGCTTCCAATAAAGATAAGGATGATGACCAATTAGGTTACTTCTTAATTAAGTGCCTAGGTTGGAATGGTGTTATTGTCTATTTTCCTCCCGGTGTTAGTCAAGCTTCCTCCTCTTTGTCATCTTCAGCGGGATCGTCCACTTTTGCTGCGGTCAATAAGTCGGATAATGAACAAGAATGTATAACTGATTCTAATGTTAAAGAGCAATTTCTATTTAAGGATCAATTGATTCAGGTTGATGCTGTGGCTGGTATTGTTATTGATATTCGTGGTGAACGAGTACTAGTCCAGATCGAACCAGCTTCTAATAACAGTAACTCAGACGGCCAAAATATTGATGAAACCGAAGATGAAAATGATATTGATAGTATTTCCGGCAATATTAAGGATAAAAATCAAGATCGTAAACAGATCGCTACCTCTCAAGATGGTAGAGAATCTGCGAATGGGGAAGATGCAGGGGCAAATAAAGATGATGTAGTGCACTGCGGCAATAAGCCCGATACTGCACCTCGATCTACTAAGAACATGACGGGAACTCAAAACGTGAGACATCAGTCAGACCTAAGACCGCTTGACGGTTCCGAACAACATTCTGTCGTTGACCCGATTAAGTTTGTTACATCTTCCACTACGAATCCTAAGAGTTCTATCAGCCGTTCGGTTGATAGCGATAAGCTTGAATCTGAAATGCACGATGCAAAGCGAGTTAAATTCACTACCCCTACCACTACTACTACTACTAATATAAATGATAAGGTGAACTTGCAAGCTTCTTCGACAATAATGGAACAAAGTCCCATTTCAACCATCAATCATAATAATGATCCCTCTGTCGTCATTGATACCGGCGTATCTGATGCAGTTCCTATTGCCGCTGAATTCAATATCGCCAGCCTTAAGACTATCATCTGTAACCACCTAGCCTTTAGTCGACTCTCCTCGACACCTATTTCCATTATTCAGGGTTCTTCGACATCATTAACTCCTGTGCCTAAAGATCAGCTACGAACTGTAATTAAAAGTATTGAATGTGTTGGCGTAATCTCACGTCACGGAAAAGATGCTGCCGGTAAAATTTTGGAGGAGGAGTATTACTATATTCCAGAAAATGATAATGATGAGGGCCGTAAGTTTATGTTGGCTCAGATTAAAGGGCATGGTGGGTTGAGAAGCTGCCGAAAGACACATAAACAGTACTACTGGAAGAAGCCTAAGATTTGAGATTTTAAGCTTCCGAATTTCTATTTTCTTGAAGTTTTTATTATTTTATGTGCCCGTGTCGTTTTTTTATTTAATGTTCTAATTTTTCTGTATGTATTCTGTTCTTTCCTATTTTTCTTTTGTTGATTTGTTAGTTCCTTAGTTTTCTAGCTTAGCTTGTTAATTTTTATGTTGTTTGTTTACGAGTATCAATATATGTAACCGTATTCAGTTTTACTCAGTTCACCAAAACACAAATTTTGGTCCAAGATATATTGAGAAAATTGGTTATAGAGAAAATACCTTTTACGAAAAGGATATCAGCCCAGACAATCTTTATCCCATATATTATTGGTTATATTTATAAATAATTGAGGAATAATAAAGGTAAGTTTAATCCGATTTTGTCATTTTAAATAATACACACATCCTTATACAAAATAAATTTTTAATGGCGACATTGAAATTAGTTTTAAATAGCGATACTAGGGTTTTAGCAACGTATTATGGGAAGAGAAGATCAGGCTAGGCACATGCCGATGTTCCAAAAAATTGGGGAATTTTCGAAACATTCTACAGAATAGAACTCATATGAAGCATGGAATTTTGGTACAATGGCCACTTTGAAAACTAGTTAGGTCTTCGCGTAAATTAGCCCCGGTAAAGTTAATATAAATTATATAGCTTCGATTAGAAGCGAGTGAAGTAGAACAAGCAGCATAGCAAATAATATGCTAATAAAGGCAGTAAAAGCTTAAGCAAGTTATGCGGATGCTATGATTATTCGAAAAAGAAATTATCAGATATAACTTTAACAAATTGTATATCTTACATCACAGCGGGAGATTGAGGGGTACATAATTATTATGATAATGACGTTAGGATTCAACAATTATCTAGCCATTGTTATGGAATCAACAGTAATATCCCACCTGACATAAGCGGGGTATAAGTGAGTTGCGTTTTTTGTTCATGTGTTATTTGCTATCCACCATTTGAGACATTCTGACACAAAACATGCTGCAGATGTTTGCATGTAGCCGCAGGACACTCTCCCGAAAATTGTGCATAACTAGGATCACGATCCACATGCCTGATCTTTTCCCACATGAATCAGGCGGGCACAAGAAGCCTATGTGGTATGATTGTATTATCGGCTGCATAATGCTTGGATCGTTCCGACGATTTGGTATTCATTACGCGTCTACACTGTATGTACAGCATATATGGCCATCTTCCTTATTGGGCGGTGTGGCTTTCTGCAGGCGGTTTCCTCTTCCTCTATATGATGCTTGAGCACGTCAATTGATATCTTTAGGGCACCAATAAATTATCCTACTATAGTGTGAGAAAAGCTTGAAACCACGCCACTGGTGAGGCGCCATTTAAATGTCCTGGGGCTAGTGAAACAAAAAGTGCCAAGTAGATAAAGTAGGTACGTATATTTAATATAATCAAACATATGGGTGATCTCGCCCTATCATGCCGTTATGACAAATTTAAACAAGTAGATATAGCTGATACCCCGGTTGCATCATATGTAGCCTAAACTAAGCCCAATATTACCCAAGCAAAGTAAGTGGATTGGGGGAATAGGGGTATCATTTGGTAGTCTGCGGAATAAAATAAGTAGCGGATACAAAAATACAAATTTATTCATCCCAAGTGCAACTAAAGAGTAGGATTTATCAGGCTAAAGAGACAGGCCAATAAATTTTGGAAGTCAGTAGAAGAGAAAATAATAACTAGTTTAATATATACTTAAGTTAGAGATAGTTAAAGGATAAGTACTATACCAAGCCAAAAACAAAAACAATAACCAATTTAAATTGGCTTATATAGCCATGAAATAATGGTGGTGACTTGAGCGTGAAATAAAAGGCCAGCTGGCAATATTTATTTTAATGCTATTAGCATTTAATTAATTAATTTAATATGGCGGAGGAAAGATCACGACAAAGACGACGCCCAAGGCGCAAGGCTGTATGCCAATGCAAAGAATAAACTATGCGGCACCTGTGCAGAACATTCATGCGGTCTGGCCGGCGCAACGAGCGGTTGCAGTTGCTTATAGTGCTGAGCGTGCTGCAGCGCTGGCGGCGTTCTCTTTTAGCCCATAATTATTTGCCGTTTGGAAGCCTTAGAAATTATGCGATTGCCGTTCTATCTCGAATTTCCTCCTGCCTCAAATGACCATGGTAGTACATATAGCAGTGTTACTATAGCTACTTCGCACCTAGTTCAGAACCAGGTTTAAGTTGATCCAGGTGGAATCACATCAACGGTCTTATCTTATTCGGTCCAAGCTAATCCAACGCCTTTCTTATTCCTTTTTTTTAAAGTCACCTAGCATTCTAATCGGTGAATACCCCCATATTTCAGCCTTGGCTTGGTCTTAGGTTTATTAGCCTCACCCTATCTAATTTGCTGTCTGTTTAACCAACCCAATTAACCTCCTTAAGTCCCTCGAGCGACTTCGGGCACCTTGGATTTTCTCCGCTTTCGTCTCTATCCGCTTCTATTCTCTACGCCACATCCCGAGACAGAATCGAGTCAGTTTCATCCTTATTTCGTTATTGGTCCTACCTCTATCGTATACCGCCTTATCTTCCCCCCCTTCCCTCTCCCCACCCCCTCCCACGGTGTATCACTTTGTTTGAACGCGCCCAAAGTCGTCAAAAACCAAGACGCTTCTGTGTTTCTGTGTTTCTCTTCTCCTGTCCCATCTATTCACGTCGCTGCCCATAATTCCTTCTTGAGACGATCTGTTTCACGTCTTATATCTGAGGTGCACTCTGTTGTATCTTCCTTATTATCTGGGTTTCATTCGAAGTTATTGAATTTGTGCTCTATAGCTTGATACCCTCCCTAGCACATAATTGTTGCTCTTATAATAGAATCGTCATTAACTCATATGGATTATCAGTTTAAAGATATAAACTCTCAGCAGCATCAACAGCTGCTGTTGCAACAACAACAACGACAACAGCAGCTTCAGCTTCAACAACAGCAACTTCAACAACAGCAACTTCAACAACAACTTCAACAACAGCAGCAATTACTGCAAAATCAAAATCAAAATCAAAATTATAACCAAACGATCAAACAGCTACCTGTACCATATTCCTCTCCTTCTGTAGCACAACCCACTAATACCTCTGTTATACCCCTAATTCCTTCTAATGAATCCTTGTCTTCATCTTCCTTCAATATTACTCCGCAGCAATACTCGCAGCAGATCCAACAGTCCTCTCAACTTCAGCCACAGTCTCAAGTACAACCTCAGCAAGTTTCTCAGAATACTCAAGCTCATTTATTACAAGCAACATACCCGACGCCGCCACATTATCATAATTACTCGGGATCTCAACAACAACAGCGACAACAGCAGCAGCAGCAACTTCAACAGCAGCAACTTCAAATTCAGCAGCGGCAACAACAATATCAGCAGCAGCAGTATCAACAACAACAACAGCAGCAGCAGCAGCTGTATAATAATCAATATCAGTTGTCACCAACATACCCATCGCCACAATCACAATCGCAAGCTCTGTCACAACCTCAATCACAATCGTATCCAAATACAACATCTTTATATAATTATGCCTCTGAATATACAGTACCTTCATCTTTAATTACTAATTCGGCATCCAGTGGTCTTGTTGCTGCCAGTGATATTTCTGGGTCGGTACCTTCGAATAATGCAACGGCTATATCGTCCTCTATGGCTGCTACCCCGGCCATTCTCACTTCTGTAGGTAGTTCTGCGCCAATATCTATTTCTCCAACCAAGGAATCTATTCCACAGTTGGTGCGTACCACGGCACTGCTTTCCACTTTACCGTCTCCTATCAAGGGTACAATGATAAAAGCTGAACCGGGCTCCTACGGTTCGCTAACTACCCAGCTGTCTAGCTCCCCAGGATTATCTGGTTCCCCACATCGCGCTACTTTAGAAATTCGAGGAAACCTTGATGCTATGACTCGCTCTTGGAACTTACATGAATGGAACGATAAGCGTCGTCTTATTCAGTTTAAACGCAGTCAGGTCGGTTCTACTATTATTGCTGAATTCCAACCACTAGACGCCCAGGACTATACACCTAAAATCAATTGCATTAGTTGTATTCATTGGGAAGAAAAGGGTGAATGTTTTATTACTAGTGTGGACTGTTTATATCTTTTAGAGCAACTGGTAGGTAGCAAGTTTAGCGTTGAGGAAAAGAACCGTATTCGTCGGAATCTAGAGGGATACCACCCACTGACAGTATCTAAGATTAAACCTAGCAGTGAAGAATTCTTCAAACTAATCATGGGGTACCCTGCGCCTAAGCCACGAAATATTGAAAAGGACGTCAAAGTATTTGAATGGCGTGTACTTTCGCAAGCGCTCAAAAAGATTATTGGTAAATATAGTGCTGATTATAGACACTCTATGATTCCCCCGGCATTACCGTTTCAACCCCAAATAGGTATTGCTTCCGGTACAAACGATAAACCTGCTTCTATGGCTTTGGGCTCTGGGGCTACATCTGGGGAATATGTAAATTCGTTTTCAATTACTGAATCTGGGTCAAATCAAGGAGCTAAGCTGGGGTCCCCCAATCAGGGTCAAGAAAACCCGACACAAATACCCACTAGTTTGGGTTCTTATTCGTTGCCTATGTCCAGCTATAATTCTACTTTCCAATCCTCCGTAGACAGGCCCTCTTCTCTTTTGACATCATCGATTTTGGGGCATAATTCTTCAGGTCAGACAGCAGTATCATCATCACCACCTGTATTACCTTCATCTACGGCAATATCTATGCCAGGTATGGCGCCTCATGGTAAGACGGCATTTACTTCAGCAAAGGTCAACACGGCCCTTTCAGATTTATCACCGACAGGTTTTAAACGTAAATCCCACGATAATGATAATGATGACGACGATGAAGGGGATTCGTTGGTGAGCCCTATAGCAGTCAAGGCTATGGTTATGGATCAACAACCTCAAGTTCAGACACAATACTCTTTACAACAGAATCCTTCTACATCCTATCAGAACACACAGATGTCACATCCTGTAAATTATAGTAACTCGGGAGTCATAAGTGATGATGCTAGTAACAGTAATAATAATAATAATACCTCTGGAACCATACCGGTTACAACCGCTGCGACTACAGCGACAGTGGCTTATCCTCATTTATTCCCTAGCACGACCCAGTCGTTGATATCATCAGCTCAGGGTACACCGCTTTCTGGTATGGGTAATATGGTTGATAGTAGTAGTGATGCTAATAATGAATCTCTTTATGTTGATGATCCAGTTGGTGTCGGCGTCAGTGGTACAGGTAGTGGAAGCAGAATTGGAAATGGTGGTACGGGTATTGGAGAAGGCAGTAGTACATCGCCAAATTTACTCTATACTCCATTACGCCCTTCCCAGTCTTTGCCTTTACAAAATCGAAAGGATCAAACCTATTCTCAACATCAATCGCAACCACAGTTATTGCACCTATCACAGCCACATCAGTCGTTTGAGATTCAGCCGCTACAATCACAGCATCAGCCGAATTTCGGTATTCCTGGCTATATAAGGTCCAACTATTTACCGGGTAGTAATACTGATGGGTACGCAAAAACGGAATATACGCAATAATTTTTGTAAAGTATTAATAAATAAGAAGCAGATTTTCCTTTCTCCTTCTTTTTTATTCACTTCAGCTACTCTAAGCTTAGTCTTCCTCACTTGCACTGCGGAAATTTTATTCCTCCGAAGTTACTCTTGCAAAAGTTCTGCCGTCTTATGTATATGTAAATTTAATAATTTTTGGTTATGTCTTATTTTTTCTTTTATTATTTGGATGTTTTTATTTTTATAAGTTCTTTTTTTACTTTTCTTGTATTGTTTTTCCTTCTATTACTTCTGGTTTTATATTTATTCTATTTGTTTTTCTCTACGTACTATTAAATTGTCCTTTAAATTCGGGCGGTGTGAGTTTTAACTTACAATTTTGTAATTAATGATTTTTTTCCCTTCATCTCTTAGTAGTTGCTTTTGCTATTTAATTTTAATACTGTATCGCCTTTTAATGAATAAGAAGATGTTTGTTCTTTTAACTTATTAACGGTTTTCCCCTTTTTCAACTTCATTCATTCGTCTATTCATTTTAGCATCGTTTACGTATTGTTTTCTTATCTATTCTTATCTCACCTTATCTTTGGGCTCATGATGGGAGGAGTATCAATGGAGAGAGGGTTTGGTAACAAAATCAAAAGTTTACAAAATATGTAATGCAATGTAATGGTGCGGAAATATCTACATACTCCTCTTTCCGCGTAAAGTGAAACTTGAGGCCAGTAGATTCTCCTCCTTCCTTTTTTCCCGCTTTATCGTAATTACTGAGTTCCTATTTTCCAAATTATGTCTATTAATCTATTCTCCAAGTAAAACTGATATCAAAAAACAAATTATTGGTTTCGGAAAGCAAACTGGGGTAGCCTTAATTGATCCACTACAGTTGAAAACCGATATTATGAGATGTGTGATCTGATATTGAAAGGTTATATAATATCTTATTTTTTAACGATTTATTGCTAACTGAAATAACTTTTCTTAGTCCATTAACAATAGCGGAATTAAAAAAGCTTATCATGCAAACACTTCAGGAAGCCGTTGATATTTAATGCAGTAGGGGTCCACAAAAATGGATGACATAGTTGAGGTAATTAGTGTGGTTTATGTCACTGTGCATATCAGGCTTAGATAAAAACTATTTGAACAATAACCGAATCGTATTGCTAAAAAGGTTCTCTACGGTTTAATTAGAAAGCGATTTTCGTGTTCACATAGGCTTTCTTATTTACAAAAGGCTGTAGTTTAAGGCATAGAAAAAGTAAAAATGTCTCGTAAAATAATAACTTTTATTACCCGATAATATAACCCAAAATACTATAAACCTGAATCATGTAAAAAATATTTTCATACTTAAACCACGGAACAATACACCGTTTCGTTTTTTTGTTTTTGAAAAAGCTACTTTATTAGGGTTACGTACTTATGCAAACTAACCAGTCCGGTATGACCGGTAATTAATTTCTTTTAGACAAGAAAAAAATAAACGCTGGATTTTAAAAAAGTCAAAGGCCTCCAAAAAGGGCAAAAGACCTGAAACTTCACTCAACATGAAAGCTGTACAAAATTTAAAAAAATCAAAAAAAAATCAAAATGAAATCAAGGAAAAAACGTGAATGTCCAATAGCATTCAAAAAGCACGCGGCATAATAGCACCTGGGATAATTCTTTCCACCAATAAGAGCTAGCTTTCCAAAGAAAAAATCCCAACGGCCTGCATCCTACATCCCAATGAAAGTCCCAACCCAAATTTAAGCCCGCGAATCCAATAATAAGGCCGCTCGCAGTGCTTGAAACCAAACCCTCTGAGTATATATATGTACTCAGCCAAAACTTTTACTACAGTTGAGGCTCAAATTTGGCATTCCTTTTCCTTTCATGTATGAATTTAGTTGTCTTTAAGGCCGAAGGTAACTCGGCGGTTATGTACCTCCCTCCGGGCCAGACAAAACCACTCTGATTACTCCAGCTATTAACCGAAGTAATAATGTTATGTAAGGAATTAGTTATAATCAAATGTGGGTAGTTTGTATGAGATTCAACCCAGTAGAAGGTTAAACAGCGGTCAAACAAGTTTAAAATAAATAAACAAATAATAATAATTTACTAGAAATACTATATCCTAAATAATGTCTATTTTATTTTTACTCATTCTTTTAATTTTATTTATTTTTTTATAGCTGTATTGAAGCCTAATTTATGGTGTTTTCAATTTAAGGGGCAATAA
Source organism: Nadsonia starkeyi-henricii (assembly GCA_030560865.1). Classification (NCBI taxonomy): domain Eukaryota; kingdom Fungi; phylum Ascomycota; class Dipodascomycetes; order Dipodascales; genus Nadsonia; species Nadsonia starkeyi-henricii. The sequence continues at coordinate 187,902 of JAKTWC010000003.1, read as the reverse complement.
GGTACCCCACACATATAAATGCCATTACCCCGGAAAAAAAACATAATGGTCGAACACATTTTTAAAAAAAACAAAATAAACCTGCAAAAATAATAAGGAGGGATTGTATTATAATAATTAATATAATACGAAATAGGATGAAGCGATGCTAACTATATGAAATTTACCGACTTGGTAGTCTTTTATTATACTCTAAAGCTGCCGAGTGCTTTGGGGATGAATATTATGATAATTATGGACCAAAAAAAACAAAAAGACCACATAAAAGACTACATTATCATATGGCTGTCTCGAAGGGCTACATTATATTAACTTTAATCATTATTACTGGTTACGAAGGCGATTAGCAATCAGTGACTTCAGCGAGCTGGGATGCTCCAGATACCGATATCTATAACGATGCCGCCGGCTGTCAAGCGAGAGAAAACGAAAGCACGCATCGGAGAGAAGGAAGCCCCGGTGGCATCAGCCGAATTGCTTCAAATCCTAGTTTAAGAGCGAAGGGAGGGAGAAGGACTAGCCAATGAAGGCCACCCGATTACGCACTCCAGCTTTACGGCTAAATGTGGACCCTGGGCTTCCCCAGGCTTTAGGTTTAAGATTTAGGGCCTACGGAAGGATCGATCGAGGATTCACGGGAATTGGCCGGAATGGAGCGCCCAGGTAACCGACACACAAGCAGGCGAGAAGCTGGCTAGGCTACGGCTTGGGAGATGTGAGTGTGTGTGTTGTGTTGTGTGAGTGTGCGTGTATGCCAGGGCCGGGGCCAAGCTATTGCGCGGAAGCCGAGAGCCAGCCGGTGAAAATCTCGGTACAGAGACACCGACGGACTAAAGGCCGAACCACGGGGCAGCTCAGGCCAGCCGTAACGCACAAACGCAGAAAGGCGCCAATGTGGGCCGGTGAGCCGATGTCGGACCCGCCAGTTCCAGCGATCCCAACGCCGGGTAATCTGGGGAAGCGCCAGCCAATAGCGGAGGCTCAATTGCCGGTGCCGATTACTACTGCAGCCTTTGCGCTTGACTCGCTGGCCTGCCACGGCTCTTTATTTATACCCGGTCCATCGCTAACCCCGACACTCTTTTACCTCCTTCCTCTTTTCTTTTCTTTTCTTTCCTCAGATTTTTCTCTTTTATTTATTTATTCACTTAAAAACCTCATACCCTAATTCAGTATGATGTCTTCTCGTGTCGCCTCTATGGTATGTTTTTCTTTTGTATCTGTTGTTGTCTTATTATTCAAATTTGATTCATGGGCTTTGTTTGGCTTCTGCCTGTGATTTCGGTCCTGGTCCCGTGGTACCGTTGGGCTTGTCCTTGGCGTTTGGGTTGCGGTTGCGCATAATAAAGAGATTTGGCAAATAATATATCTCTACAAGGCGCTTGAGTTCATTGAATATCCATGGATTTTTTTTAAAAATTACTATTGTTTCTTTACTTAAGTTAGCGTCTTGGAGGAAATTTATTTGTCTTCCATATATTCCGCGTTACCGTGCCATTTTGGATTCCCCCCGGAATTTACTACAAACCGAGGACTCTAGCCTGGCTGTTTCGTATTGAACGAAGCCGCTGGGTCATCGGTGACAAGCCGGCCGATCGGACTCTCTCTTGACCAATTCGTGATCTCTCATTGGCGAAATCATAATATCCCGAAAATTTTCTTCCCACTTGCATATCTCCCAACTGCGTTGCGCGGTAACCCACCACTTATATTATTCCATCTCATGGGTCTGTGGGTTCTCTCTATCGCTCTTGGCCCGAAAACGCTAATAATGATCCAAGTTTAATAATAATAAGATATACGATTATATTTCTTCCTCTGTCTACGACTAATTACTAACGTTTTTCTTTCTCTTTTACAGGGCCTCAAGAATGTCCGTGGCATGTCCACCTCTACCCTTACCCGTGACTCTGTTGTCGCTATGACCAACTGGGAAAAGAACAACTTCATTGCCTACAAGAAGCAAGCTGAAAATGTTAACATTGTCAGAGAACGTCTTGGCAGACCCCTTACCTACTCTGAAAAGATTCTTTACGGTCATTTAGATAAGCCCCATGAGCAAGAAATTGAACGTGGTGTCTCTTACCTTAAGCTTAGACCTGATCGTGTCGCTTGTCAAGATGCTACCGCTCAAATGGCCATTCTTCAATTCATGTCCGCTGGTATGCCCGCTGTTGCCACCCCCTCCACCGTTCACTGTGATCATTTGATTCAAGCTCAAGTTGGTGGTGAAAAGGATTTAGCCCGTGCCATTGACATTAACAAGGAAGTCTACAACTTCTTAGCCACTGCCTGTGCTAAGTACAACATTGGTTTCTGGAAGCCCGGTTCCGGTATTATCCATCAAATCATCCTCGAAAACTACGCTTTCCCTGGTGCTCTTATGATTGGTACTGATTCCCACACCCCTAACGCTGGTGGTCTTGGTATGGCCGCTATCGGTGTCGGTGGTGCTGATGCCGTCGATGTCATGGCTGATCTCGCTTGGGAACTTAAGGCTCCTAAGGTTATCGGTGTTAAGCTTACTGGTAAGCTTAATGGTTGGGCCACCCCTAAGGATATTATCCTTAAGTTAGCTGGTATTCTTACCGTTAAGGGTGGTACTGGTGCCATTGTCGAATACTACGGTGAAGGTGTTGACTCGCTTTCTTGTACTGGTATGGCTACCATCTGTAATATGGGTGCCGAAATTGGTGCTACCACCTCTGTTTTCCCCTTCAACAACTCCATGGCCGACTACCTTAAGTCTACCAAGAGAGCTGAAATCGCCGAATTTGCTTCCCTTTACAAGAAGGATCTTCTTACCGCTGATGAAGGTGCTCACTACGACCGTGTTGTTGAAATCAACCTTACCGAACTTGAACCTTACGTTAACGGTCCCTTCACCCCCGATCTTGCTACCCCCATTTCCCAATTAAAGGAAGTTGCTGTTAAGGAAGATTGGCCCCTTGAAGTTAAGGTCGGTCTTATTGGTTCTTGTACCAACTCTTCTTACGAAGATATGGCCAGATCTGCCTCCATTATTAAGGATGCTATGTCCCACGGTCTTAAGTCTAAGTCCATTTACACTGTTACCCCTGGTTCCGAACAAATTCGTGCCACCATTGAACGTGATGGTCAACTTCAAACTTTCCTTGACTTCGGTGGTGTTGTCCTCGCTAACGCCTGTGGTCCTTGTATCGGTCAATGGGATCGTCAAGATATCAAGAAGGGTGAAAAGAACACTATTGTCTCTTCTTACAACAGAAATTTCACTGCCCGTAACGATGGTAACCCCGCTACCCACGCTTTCGTTGCTTCCCCCGATCTTGTCACCGCCTTTGCTGTTGCCGGTGATCTTAGATTCAACCCCATTACTGATTCTCTTAAGGATTCTGAAGGTAAGGAATTCATGCTTAAGGAACCCGCTGGACCCGGTCTCCCCGCCAACGGTTACGATGCTGGTGTTGATACTTACCAAGCTCCCCCTGTTGATCGTTCCGCCGTTGTTGTCGATGTCTCCCCTACCTCCGAACGTCTTCAACTTCTTACCCCCTTCAAGGCTTGGGATGGTAAGGATGGTGTTGACATGCCCATTCTTATCAAGTCTGTTGGTAAGACCACCACCGATCATATCTCTATGGCCGGTCCTTGGTTGAAGTACAGAGGTCACTTACAAAACATCTCTAATAACTATATGATTGGTGCCATTAACGCTGAAAATGGTGAAGCTAACAACATTAGAAACCAAGTTACCAAGGAATTCGGTACCGTCCCTGAAGTTGCCGGTTACTACCGTGACAACGCCATCAGATGGGTCGTTGTTGGTGGTGAAAACTTCGGTGAAGGTTCTTCCAGAGAACACGCTGCCCTTGAACCTAGATTCTTGGGTGGTTTCGCTATCATCACCAAGTCCTTTGCCCGTATTCACGAAACTAACTTGAAGAAGCAAGGTCTCCTCCCCCTTAACTTCAAGACCCCTGCCGATTACGAAAAGATCAATGTCACTGACAAGGTCTCCATTCTTGGTCTTGATGGTCTTGCCCCCGGTAAGAACCTTACCTACAGAGTTACCGCTCAAGACGGTTCTTCTTGGGAATCTGAACTTACCCACACCTACAACCAAGAACAAATTGAATGGTTCAAGTACGGTTCTGCTCTTAACAAGATGGCTACCAAGGCTTAAATTAACATTGTTTAATTCAAGTTTTTGTTCTTTATCTTATTACACATATAATGGCTTTTTTAACCATTTTTTTTCTTTTTTCGAAAACGTCGATTCATTTTTTGGGTCGGTAACTATTTTATCTCGTACATATTTTATATAGTCAATTTTTTAAAAAAAGAATCTATTATTTATATGCTCAATGCTGTTTTGCATATTAACTTTATATTTATGTAATTATTTAAAATGAGCTTATAGTCTGGAGATTAGGTTTTTCAAGCCTAGTTACGTTATAACGTCCGCCTATAATTTTAGGGCCATTCCACCGGGTTGCTATAGTGTATCTATGCGTGGAAAGAGAGAGAGATAAGTCTATGAGGAAGTCTATGAGGGATTTCACGCCCGTTAAGTAAACATTACCGAAAACAACTAAATATTATAATTTATCATTACGGTCATTCGTTTCTGCCCCCAGTTCTAAATCACTATCACTTTGACTGTGGTGATCATCATTTTCACTATCATTTCCATGTCCACTTTGATTATTTCCTATCGTATTGGAGTTGCTATCCTCATTGTTATTGTTTATGATATTATTGTTGGTATCAGTGGTGGTAGCAGAACTTGTAGTTGAGTTCGACGACAGGGGTTGTAACTGATTAGTTTCGTGCAAGTAGAAGGACGCGTTGCGTTCGTATTTTTGCCACATCTGAACCATTAGTTCCACGTTCATGTTCTTCATACTGATTTCTTCAAGACCTCTATTAGCCTCCTTTATAACGTCGTTAAGTTTGGCAACATTGTTCACAATACGTTCGAATAAAGCATTTTGAGCTTGTTCATAAGGGTTTTCAATCACCATCGTCCTTGGCGGCGCAAACGACGACTGATTCTGTGGAACCATATTTGTATTGCTATAGGTCGACCTTCTATCGTAGTTACCTTGGTATGATTGTCGATTAGAATCCATTCTAAGTCTTTGATGGTTGAGTTAAGTCCACAGTCAAGTGGTTTAAGGAAAGTACGTTCGTTGAGCTAGTTAGCTATGTATGTATATATATGTATGTATGATGTATTTATGTGTATGTAGTGCCATTTCGCTAGTCCTAGAGCCTATTGTCCCAACTAACATGCAATGCCATCCATTTAGATAGAGAAAAAAATTAACATTTTAAAAAAAACAACATATATATACATATATATTAAAGATAGAATAATGTATACGTGCATATATATATTATAGATATAATAATGTATAAGTGCGCATATATATATTATAGATATAGTAATATATATATATATATGCAACCTAATTTTCTAAGACGTGTAAATGCAAAATAAACAAACTATGAATTTCGAGAGTAGTTGTTTATTTATTTGCTCTAGTTCTTGCAGCTCCAGCCAGCAGTGTTTTTGTCCAATAAAGGCAAAGATGCGCCTAAACACCAACCTAATTCGTTACCCTTAATTGTCTTGGCAATCTTAACTTCACGGTGAACGGGAATTTCATAACCGTGATGAAGAACGGATAAGATAAAGGATAGATCCAAACAGAACTCGGGTTCAGCGTGAATTTCCTTAATAGAGTTTTCAATAGCACTAAAGGATTCCCAGGCCTCAGGACCCTTACAAACTTGACGATTTAAATCACTTAAATCATCAATAGAGAAAGATGAGGGCATACCCAAGGGGAAAGTACGATCGTAAAAGTAAGAAAAAATGTAGATATCGGCATCACGTAAGTAAGATTTGGTTAAAGAGGGTTGATGAATACCATTAAACGAGCAAGGTTCAACAACACAAGTTTCTTCCTTCTTAAGAATGGTTTCAGTTAATTGTCGGCACTGTAAAGCAGAACCTTCGCTAGGACCCACCATGTCAACAGTGAATTTCTGCAGAGCTTTAGTCTCAGGGTTAATAAATTCAACATTGACTCCTTTAACCGATAAAGTAGGAGGAATACAAGGGTTAATTAATTTAACGTTATCAGACTTATTAGAGTTGAAATTAACCCCGGACTTAAAATGGTTGAGGGCAATAAGGTTATTAACTTGCTTACGAGCTTCCATGAGACCGTAACCTAAATGAGAGTGCTGGTAGAGTTCAAAATGTCTTCCACCGAAATCTAATTCATAAACATGATCACCAGGGGACATCTTTTGGGGATGATCAAAGCTGGGTTCAAATACAATTTGAGTCGAGCCACCACCCAAATCGAAAATAGCGGCCGTAGGGGTCTTTTCAGGAGAACCAATATTACCCAACAAGTAATTAGCAGTAATCCAAGCATAAACACCTTCATCAGCACCACCCATAATGGAAATACCATCACCGGGGACAACGGCGAAAGGGAAATCTTTTTCAAGATGATGACGCACTGCATCTAAAATTAGGCCACTCTTGGCTTCACCCAATAATCGTAAACCAGCCGTGGCCTTGACAGCGATAGGAGTACACTTTTGTGAATTTTCGGGGACAGTATCAAGAGCAACTTTAATGAGTACATCCAAGGATTTAGCGGCGGCTTCAGGATCATCAGGGAATGATGACAAACCAGGCTTAATCATCTTGAACTGTTCGTCGAGAAGAACAGGAACGGCTTGGCAGTTATTGAAAGTGTAGACATGTACACGGGAGCCAGTGGAGCCAGCATCGATCATGACAGCATACTGAGTAACCGGCTTGATACCGTCGAAAGAACGAGTACAAGTGGTGGAAGAACCGGTCTGGATTTCACTGACGACCGACACGATGCTATCCGAAGAACGGCCAGCGAACAGAAAGATTAAAGTGATCATGGCCAAGGCTATCAAGCCAAAGCGTACCATACGGGCATTTACGTTAGCACCCATTTCCCTCTAAATTTTCCTTCCTTTTATCCTCAGTTGGGCGCTTTGAACCGAAAAAAAAAACCAAGTGAAAAACGGGATGTATGTGTGTGTGAATATATACAGATCAACAACGACGACAATGAATTTGCATGTGGCTACATCTGGCTATGCGGTGTCCTCCGCCGTTCGGGTGCCTGGTTCTCCCAACGGAACAACTGCTACGGCTTACTACTACGATGAGGTCCTCGGACGCGGGGAAATACGGGCCTTCCGACGAGTCTTCCCTATCTCGGAATAGATAATCTGACCTTTTCGCTGGAATTCTTGCTACTGTTGTTATTATTGTCATTCAAACAACAATGCACCCATCCTCTTCTCGGTCTTCATTCTCTGGCACTCCCTGTTATGTTCATTCGCGCTTCAACTCTGTTCATATGGACAATGCGCTACGGGATCTATCCACCGACGATGTAACTAAGCTAACCCATTCCCGATTGTAAGTTGACCTCTGATCGGGTGTCTGCCATCCAACGAAACCGGGGGTTTTTTTCGGGTTTTTATTTTTATCTTAAACATGCGGGAATCACGCTAACTCAGCTCTAATTATTTTGTATAGTGTTCAGACGGCCACTGGTGTACGGAAATTAGCAAAGCAACTCGGCCGGGCCACAATCCATATTCGGGTTAATTCAATTCTCATAATCACAAAAGCCAGGGACAATTCTTTGGTTTTTTTAACGCGAGAACTCACAGAATGGATCCTAGCGACTTATCATGGCATTACGGTATATGTAGATGCCAAGTTAGCAAATTCCAAGCGGTTCAGCGCTCCCGAAATTATCGCTAAAGACCCCCAATCCTTCGGCTCCAAGCTTAAATACTGGACTCCGCAGCTAACTCTCTCATGCCCCGATGCATTTGATCTTGTCATCACTCTAGGTGGCGATGGTACTGTTTTGTATGCTTCAGGCCTTTTTCAGCGCACTGTGCCACCCGTTATCTCATTCTCCCTGGGCAGTTTGGGATTCTTGACCAATTTTTCTTTCGGAAAGTATAAATCGCATCTTCAGCGAGTATTCGAACATGGGATAAATGTTAACCTCAGAATGCGATTTACATGTACAGTTTATCAGGCTGACGGAACTAGAATTGTAAGGCAGCAGGTACTAAATGAATTGGTAATCGATCGAGGACCTTCACCATTCATATCAATGCTGGAACTTTATGGTGATAACCATTTACTAACTATTGTTCAAGCGGATGGGCTAATCTTAAGTACACCGACAGGATCTACTGCATATTCTCTATCAGCTGGCGGCTCGTTAGTACATCCTGAAATTCCAGCTATATCTGTGACACCAATCTGCCCTCATACTTTGTCATTCCGGCCAATGCTTTTACCGGACTCAATGAGTTTAAAGGTCGTGGTACCCAAACACTCGCGTGCTCTGGCCTGGGTGAGCTTTGATGGCCGCAGTCGGGTTCAGCTAAAATCCGGTGATTATGTTACAGTTACGGCCAGTCAGTATCCGTTCCCAACAGTAGTGAGAAAGAAAACAGACTATTTCGACAGTGTTAGTCGAAGCTTACATTGGAACGTGAGGCAAAAACAAAAACCATTGACGAACAGAGCTCCTCAATTGAAAAAACAGATATTAGATTCTCCGTTGTCCCCACCTATTTCGGGAATAGCACTTGGTCTAGCTTCAGCTAGCCTTGCTAACCGCAATATATCTCCCAGTCCAAATACAGTTAACCCGAAAAAAGAGAAAGCTGAGTTTAGTATACACATTAGTGACAACGATGACGAGGGAGGATACGAAGAAGAAGAAGAAGAAGATGATGATTTTTATTCCTACAATAACGATGTTTTCGATAATAGTGATAATGACGATGACGGACCCGACCTTGTTTTTGGTTCACTTGAATCGAGTACCAACCCAGAATTTGATGTAGGGAATAGCAAGATCTCACTCGGCCGCGCTATTATAGATGATGCATTAGAGGATTCTGGAACAGAGAGCTTTGATATTGAAGAGTCTGACGATATATCTTAGGCAAGCTTCTTCAAATTAACGGTAATTTGTACATGTATAGATAATGAAATAATAAAGTTGATGATTTCCTTTAAATAAACGGAAAAAAAGTTACATTACCATTCATTAAACTGGCCATATGGTGTTAAAGGATTTACTTATAAATGTTCAGAAATCTGAAAAATGTTGATATACTAATAAATAGTAAAGGATATAATATGATTTTCATCGATCATATTATGAGTAATTATAAAATTTACCTTAAACCAGTTCTATCTAATACTATAAAAGGAGCTTGCATATAATAAAATAACTAAAGAGAATGGATTTGTAAGGAGATATTGAGAAGAGCGAGTGCATGAATATAGCGATTTCACAATGTATAAAAATGCGTTCGAGATTTTCTAGATGTTGTTCCATGTAGTTAACACAAGTTGGTATGGAAACCCAAATCTTATCTGGTTGATGCTTAGGAAGGGGTGCATTTCCCAAATAACATAAGTTACCCAGGGCTAAAAAAATGGAAGACTTCTGGCGAGTAAGGGTTGATTTGAATAAAGTTTCTTCCACTTATCAATTTTTTTTTTTAAAATAGAATTTTATTAAAAAGTAAAAACTTATTTAAACTAATTAACTAGAATACGGAGATTCTGGAAAGGCGAGTATGGAGGCTCTGGAAGGGCGAGTATGGAGGCTCTGGATACGAGATATGAACTCAATCGACTTCGGAGGATGAGTGATTGAATATCAAATCAAGGACAACCCATTGTTTGTACGAAATTCAACCAAGAAAAGAACAAAATGAGCGTAGAGAAAAGAGAAAGGAGAAAATTTAATGGAGGAAATTTGTATAAAATATTGAATCACCCATATTGATAAGCTATCCGAGTTGGCTACTCATGAATTAAGGGCGTCTGGTGTAGTTGGTTATCACATGCGCTTAGCATGCGCGAGGTCCCCGGTTCGATTCCGGTGTCGTCCATATTTCTATTAACATGCGCCAGTGGTTTAGTGGTAAAATTCACCGTTGCCATCGGTGAGCCCCCGGTTCGATTCCGGGCTGGCGCAATCTGATTTCCGAAATAGTTTAGTGGCTAGAATTTGCGCCTGTCAGAATATTAACATTCAGCACGCGTGGGACCGGGGTTCAATTCCCCGTTTCGGAGTCTTCTTTTTTTGCATCTTATATTGCTTATTTCTTAACCAAAAGATAAATCACATTTTCCCATCAAGGCACGATTTATTTTGTGGGTTTACCCATCTCTTTAACAAACCCATGAGGTGATATGAGATATGCTCATCCCAAATTCAGTCCTTGCACTTCCTGATATATCTTTTGGAGCCCGGTAATATACTATGGAACTGGCACGCGAAAGCGATCTACACCCATTACCATTTGCTCGAAATATTCCAAATATTTTAAATTAATCACCTGGTTACGGTTATGGCAAATCGGGTATGCTTACTGTCTTCAGCCCCTGTAACGGAATATATTGATAATCTGTAAATTACCTTATTCCCAACTCCCATTTATGAACGGTGGTTGTGTAGTGTTATTTACTCAATCTTGATATTTCAGTTTTCCTTTTTCTTTTGTTAGCTTAGTTCTCCATTCCTCATTGGCGAATTTTTTCTTCTGTGGTCGATTTTGTTTATAATGAGAATCATATCGACTCGCCTAGATAAAAGAAGTAAAAAGTGCAAGTTGTTGATAATGTACAAGATTGGAGGTTGAGGAGATGAGCAAATATCTCAGAGAATGGGAGGTGGGGGGGGGTGCAAGTGAGGGTAAACCAAATTAGCCATACCATAGAGCAAACGCTAAAGAAACTGGCAATAGTCTTGGGAGCATCAGCTAAATAATTGATACAAGTAGGTCGCTTTGAAAAGGTAAGTACGGAGACTCTGGAAAGGGCTTTTTGCCCAATTGATCCAGTCTTCATACACACTAAAACATTTAATTTAACAAAAAACGGTTTTGTAGTGTAGTTGGTTATCACCACGGATTTTGATTCCGTTAACCCCGGTTCGAATCCGGGCAAGACCTCATAAATTTGACTTCGTGGCCAAGTTGGTTAAGGCGTGCGACTGTTAATCGCAAGATCGAGAGTTCAACCCTCTCCGAGGTCGATTTTTTTGCTTTATCAGCTTCACTAAACGACGCTTTTTTAACTGTATGTTAACCAAAATAGGATATTATTTCTCTTCTGTTTTCTTTTATCTCTAGAGATTGAAAATATGTTCTTTTTGTTTTTTTCTATTTGCGCAATTAGGCTTTTAACTGTAGGTTTAAATCTCTTTTCCTAGTTAAACAGTAAATCTTCTCGGGAAACCAATAAGATACATATATAGTAATAAATCGCCCAAAAACAAAAAAAAAGATTATCCCTTGCTTGCGGTTTTTCTAGTTGGTGATATATCGGTTCTTTCTACTCACCTATCCTTGACGCATTATCACCTTAAAAATTTCCACTTACTTTATGTGGAAATAAGCTGTTCGGAGCGGCTTCCGTATCCAAGTGCATGCTCCCGTTCCACTAGATAGATGGATTCAACATCTTTTAAAAGAACAGAAGGTGATGCAATATTTCTTCTAGATAAGATTTAATCCCTTTATATTTCTACTTGCCCATTTGGGGGTTTGATTATTATTACACCTAATTTCCTAGTTAGCAATAGATCTAGCTTGAAACAAAATTACAATGTTTCTTCCCCTCTAACTTCATCAGTTTGTTACTGACTATTCTATAAATATCTTCTTCTTAAAATGATTTTATTAAGTAATATGTTTAACCTAAGTTTTCAGAACAGTTAGTGCAACGTAAAAATTGAGCCTATTGCATTAGACATTTAGGCATGGCAGCCTCTGGCTGATGCTTTATTCTGCGTTCTATTATAATATTTCAAATTCTATTCTTATATTCCAAAGTAGCATTAGACTGGAGTATACCTATGTAATCCCACTAAACGCTTCAACTAAGAACACTAAAATTTATCTTAATATATATTTAACATGATGTACTTCTATGAAAACCTTAGATTTTAGTAACTGTTGAACATTTTCCTCGATTAATAATTCAATATGATTTTAACAGAACTTCCTGCCCTAGCAAAGCTTTTCCCACTTCTTGTATTGAGAACCCTTCAAACCATTCTCAATATACACATACCAGAATCCAGTATAACCTCACTTACAAAATTATCTTTCTTCTACCATTTAAGAATTAGAGAAACAGTATCAATAGGACTTGAGGCTTTTCTTAAGATCGTTAAGTTATTTTACGTTCTGCTCTGGTGCCTAAAGCCTATAACGAAATTCCTCCTGAAGAGCTTTCCACTATTATTCCAATTTTGGGTAAATATTTCTAAAAGAATTCAAAACGTCTTAAGAAATATGAGATTAATTTTCCAAAATTTTCAAATGGTACTAAAGAAAATCTCCGAAAATTTAGAAAAGCTTTCTCCAATTTATAAAATTATGAAGATGATAATCTTCTTGATTCTGTTTATATTTGGAGTATTTATTGAAAAGTATCAGAATATCAGCAAAAGTTGAGGAAATGCTATCACAATGTGGGTAAGGTTAAACCTCGATACTAAATTAAATTATTTACTACGGCATTCATATGTTTTTAAGAACTATTTTTTATTTCAGGAATATTAATACCGCAAGTAAAAATTGTCCTTATTTGAAATATGAGGTTTTAATATTTTTTTGAAATAGTTGGGCGAAGAACTAAACCGTATTTTAGATTAATTAGGTTATTTACTATTTTTTTATGTGAAGCTCTTAAAACCAAATCTTAATTTATTTGGAAATTTTGATAGATGATAGATAAATGTTTTCTTTTAATATAATCACTAAATTCTAATTTTTTTGTAAGAGAAGTGGGTTTCGAGACTGAATAATTACTTTTGAAATGAAAATAAATATATAAAAAATAAATAAAAACGCCTAAGAAGCAAGATAATTCAGTAAATTATGATCTATAAGATGGTAATTTATTGAAATTTACACAAACTCACATCGAACACCCATACATAAGTCCCGTGTATATACTGTATATAAAAACTTCCTTCCAAAAATTATTGGGTTCCATTGACGAGCAATATATTGATTCCAAGAAGCTAGCTTTTAATTTTGAACTTTGACACCAAAGCGATAAAAGTAATGTACGTGACGAAAGTATTAGTGTTTTATATAAGTTAATTAATTGTATCATTTGAAGCATATTTTATTTAGTTCCAAATCATAAAATCTATTTGAATCCAAGATCTCAAGAAGAGAAAAAATATATTGAATAGGCATACAGAGATAAAATTTCTACCCTAGCCTTATACCAGAGGTTGAATTTTCTAACAAAACCAGTACATCTGTCATCAAATATTTTCCCTCTCTTCAATTCGGGTATATTCAATATACTCTTTTTTATGTAACAAACCAACAAACCTGCCTTCCTTTAGAATACAAAGTTGCCGCGTCCCCATTTTGACAAACATCATTTGTGCCAAGGCTAAAGATGACTTGATGTCAATGCTGATAGGGGATCGATCAACTAGCGGCGTCAAATCAGTGAATTTAGTTGGGATAGTCAATCCACCGATATTCTCAGCGTGATAAGTATTTTTTGCTACAAAATCCGCCTCATCAAGCTCGCCCCTGCTAACAAATTTGCGACCAGAAGTCCTTGAAGGCAATGGAGAAGTTGCTCCTTGATCAGCTGGAGCAAAGTTAGCTGGAACGGCACCATCTTGTCCATTCATATAAAAATGCTCATATTTGGCTAGATTACTTTTATCAGATAGCATTTCACATTTAATAAAATCGTAATCAGCAATGCCGATGAAAGCACAGTAGCCCCGCAAAATATCTAAAGCATATTCCAATTCCAGCGCTGGAAGTAGGCCCACTAAAATATTGTTTTTACTCCTACTGACTTTAATTAAAGGGATGCTCCCATCAAGCCCCCTGGAAAGTTGAACGCTATGCAAAACTTGTTTTAACCTTCCAACAGAAATTGAAGTAGTGTCAGTAACATCAAGCATGAAACAAGAAGGAAACGGGGTAATTACATCTCCAACCTCTATATCGACCTTGGTTGTTGATAAATTTGCTGCCCGATTATCCAAGAATGGAAAATCATTCTTTTTGATCAGAAGCTCATAAAGGCTAAAGGGTTCAATCATTTTTGCAGTCCAATTTGCAAACAAGATGGCCACTGAAAATGGCAGAACATGCGTTAAAGAGCCGGTTAATTCAAACAAAATAACCGCCACAGTGATATTCATTCTAGTGATACCAGCCATGAAAGCACCTGCACCAGCCATAGCATAAATACCAGGCACAATGTCACCCAACCCAATATCAAGAAAATTATCAGCATAAATAACCACAAGACCAGCTATGCGCCCAAACAAAGCACCGATTACCATCGCGGGTACGTAGATACCAACGGGTATTTTCATTCCGAATGTAACACAAGTCAAAATAACCTTAATCAATAAAGCAATGACCAGATCAGCAACCACTTTAGGAATACTATGTGGAACCAAAGGGCACAAGCCACCATGATTTGTACCAGGAGTGCACGGTGAAGCCAATTGAAATAGCAATTCTGCAACCGATATCTTGGTATGCTTGTTGAAAAATGTAACAACACCTGTAACAAATGCAATGAGAACAACCTCAAATTTAGGGTTCTGAGAAATGAGTTTTTTAGTTCGAAAAACTTTAGGCCACCACATACAGAATTTGGAGAAGAGCGCGCCGAATATTCCGCCACATATACCTAAGAACACGAATATACCTAGTTCCAGCGCCTTCCACTCACTTGAGTAAGAAACGTCAAATAAAACAATATGCCCTGTTTTGTAAGGATCCCACAGCTTCAAAAACAATGCAGACAGCATAGCACAAAAGAAGACCCTGAAAAGTTGATCAGGCAAAAAGTAATAACTTACTTCTTCTAAACTGAATAAGACACCACCCAATGGACTACCAAAAGCCAAGGCCACACCCGCACTGGCGGCAGCTGATAAAATCTGTCTCCTTTTCAAATCGTTTTGACTAAACTTTCTAAATAAGCGGCAAGAAATATTACCAACACAGGTCGCAAGATGTACATATGGACCTTCCTTACCTAAACTCATTCCAGACGATACAGAAAATATTAACGCAACTGATTTGTTTATCAGCGTGTAAGTTCCTAAAAATCTACGAATGATAAAACCAGATAAGATAGTTTTAACCTCTGGCACACCACTGCCGTAACTATTATAAAAGTCGTGCCTTTTCTCGCTGGGCTCGACACCAGAAGCTAAGCTATCGCTATCGGTTTGAAAATAATTACCTATACCAGGAGATGGGTCAGCTGTGACGGCGATAGACTTATTCTTCAGGGTTAATGTAACCGAAATATAAGCCAAAATTACCGTACCTGCGACATAAGAAAGAAAATCAATAGTGAAACTACCAGAATTTTGAAAAACTTCAGACCAAGTACGCCAATCTGAGCAATCATTAAAAGGATCCGATATATCACAGCATAAACTTTCTCTAGTGAACCAGTTTTTGGCACAGTAACCTCGTTTTAAATCAAATATGACGGCCTCACTGACATCAATGCAGTACGCTAAAATTGAACAGGCGAAGGCAACTATCGTAATAATAATCCAACCTTGAAGAGCATCGTAAGATCTTACCAACTTCCCTCGTAATCCTGGAATTTGAGATAATATTTTACAGCGAGCTGATTCTCTTAAAGAATCGTGAACCCAATCAACGGTAGTAAAGTCATCATAGAATCGACGCGTGGGCCCAGTCCTCTCAGATTCAGGTGTCATGGAAGCAGGTAAGTTATGATCAAAGTTTTCAGGACTTATCAATTCCAACTCAGCATTAATGGGACTTGAAGTTTTATCATTTGGAGTATAAAAATCAAAATAATGTGACTTTACTTTCCTCACTTTAGGAGAACGCATGGATAAGTTTGCAAGATCAGCATAATATGCACCCAAACCATTCGAGTCGTGCAAAGAAACCTGATCATCTGAAGGGCTAGAACCATCAATCAAAGGAGAAAACAGCCCGTTCCTTTTGAAGAATCTCTTTAGTTTTCCTTTGCTTTGGCCTGAAGTCGTCAATGTATGATCACTTGAGGCTCTTCTAAAAGCGTGTTGATTAGAATCCAGTTCTACATTTGAGGTCAGATACGGCCTGATACTTGAGCTAAGATGATTCGCGGCGAGAAGTGGGGTATTTTCATCGTGAATATTTCTAACCTCATCAGCACCAATGATATTATGGGCTTCTAAATTGATGGCGCTTATTCTTGGGATGCCTGTAACCATCGCATCTGGATTAGATGAATCTTGTACGGGGCCATCATATGTTCTAAGAGCAGTAGGTGAGAATTTCTGCAAAGGGTTACAAATAGTTTCATCTATTTTATTATGACTATTTTCATCATTACCCATATCTGCCATATTGTGTTTATCCCTGTATCATGTGTGACGGTCAAGAACCAACCAAGAAAATAGCGTTAAATACACATTGAGCGTATTGCCAGTGACATCATCCTACGATAAGGAGCCCAGCGGCTTTCTTCTTATTCCACAATTACATAATCAACCTATCTACCAGATATACAGCTGTATTTTATCATACTATCTGATGATAACCGTAGTTGTGTATATATGCCATTTTTGAACATGGGCTATTTATAGCAGCATACAATTACTAGAACATAAACAATGCCATGATTAGTTAACGTTACTTAGCATAGCTCTGGCTTTACTTTGCTATAATTTCCCCCGAGAGCAGTTGACTAAGTTGAATATGCGCTTCACACATTAAAATCTCACACTCCCAGAATATTATGTGGGGCCATAAGTGGGAAGCATTGTTATCCAACTTGCCTTGAACTGTTTGAAATATTCGAATTTGTCAAAGCAGATACTGCCATAAAAATAGGCCATTAGATTCCTCAAATTCTATATAAGCATATTTATACCTATCTGGATTTTGATCTGAACCCTTGACCCGAACCCTTTTCACTATGTCTTTCTCAGTGCCATACAACCCCCCTGACCCTTGGGCGAATGAGTTTTTGAACCAACCAAACACATCTTCACATTCTCAACGCCCTCTACCCCATGAATCAAATTACACTATAAATAATGAAGAATCCTCTATTAGGAATCAATCAAACGAAAACAGTTCAATACCCAGTCTTTTACAGAGCGCGGATTCTGCATTATCCCCTAGCCATTCTTGGAAAGAAGCACGAAGAGCGCTAGATGATGACTTTGATCCTCATCGAAAGGATACAATTACTCTTAAAGTTAAGCCAGAAAAAGAAGGCATATTTATGTTTCGTCATATTAGCTACACTATTGAAACTTTAGCAAATTCCCCACACCAGGGCTCGACACTACCATCGGATCATTCTGCATCTGTAATGCAAGAATCTTCCATGAATAGTTCGACCAGCGGAGAAGGGGTAAGCAGAAGATACTCTGAATTTGTTTGGCTACAGAATCATTTGCATATAAAATATCCTTGCCGAATGATCCCTATCTTACCACCCAAGAGCTTAACAGTGGATGGAAAGTACCTTTCAGCCGATGCCAGTTTCCTTGAAAGAAGACGCAAGGGATTAGTAAGGTTTTTGAATAACTTACTCGCTCATCCTCTTTTGGCTGAAGATGATTTAGTTAAAAAGTTTATTGCTTTAAATGATAGTCAGTTTCTAAACTGGAAAAAGAATACCCAAATGAATAATATAAAAGATGAATTCAAAAATCGGGTAATTCCACAGGATTTCATTCAAAATTGGACCGAAGCCGGCAAAACTGAACCATGGCCTATTTTACGACAAGAAATTATTGATGCTTGTGATATATTCACTCATCTAACTATTTTAGTTGATAAAATCGTTAAGCGTATTGAAGAGAGTTCGAGCGATCTCGCGAAACTATCATATTGGATCCAATCATCGATTAGGCCTCTATCAAAACTGTATTCATTTGAGTCCGAACCCGTACCACTTATGATGCATGGCCTTGGTCAGGTGAAAACTTCTTTAGATGATCAAGCCCAGATTTTAAAGGATCAATCGGGAGGCTACGCCATCGGTATATTGGAGGATGCTAAAAGGATGCTCTCAAGTTTAACTAGCGTGAAGAAAATGGTGGAAAGAGTGGAGCGAGAAATAATGAACATGACAGCACGTACTTCATTGCTAAAGGAAAGAATTTCTACATGTGAGACTCAGTTATCCAAATTGGAATCCTATACTAATCGTACTTCTACAGACAGTAATCTATCGAGCAGTGAGCAACGTGGAAAAACTGGGGCGAAAGACTATCTTAATGAGATAATAAAACTTCAGGAAAGTATAGCACAGGACAAAGCTGAGATAGGCCGTATCATCAATCGGGAATGGTTAGTTAGAGAATGTGTTGGTGAGGAAATGCGCATATTTCAAAAGACCCAGTTTGCTATAAGCCGAATTGTAAAAGAGATCGTCAGCGAACAAGTGAAATACAGCGAACTCTTATCGAATGACTGGTCTAATTTGGATCACAAGGTTAGTGAAATGCCTTTAGAATAACAAAAATACATCCAATATTTGAGCGAATTTATTTTTTGTTTTGTTAAGTT
Organism: Nadsonia starkeyi-henricii; assembly: GCA_030560865.1. NCBI lineage: Eukaryota > Fungi > Ascomycota > Dipodascomycetes > Dipodascales > Nadsonia > Nadsonia starkeyi-henricii. The sequence goes on along the minus strand of JAKTWC010000003.1, from coordinate 169,227 downwards.
ATTTTTGTCCATAAATTTTTTGTATTATATTAAATTTAATGTTTTCGACTAATATACAAATTTATAAAAAGCAATAGATGATCATGAATTTCTGGTTGGGCGGAAATATATCTATGCAATCTTCTTACTTGAACTAACAAAGCCAGTACCTCTAACAGTGACTATTAATTCCCCATCATCATCTTCCTTAATCCTTAACTCGATACCCCAAAATGCCTTGATATCTCTTAATAATCTGACAAATCTTTCGTCAATGGAAGCCTTACCGATCTTGACTCTACCAACATCTTCCTTACCCAAGACCATATAAATAATACCCATCTCAAGTTGATTTCTGCTTAAAACACCACCAATACTGATCTCTTCTAAGAGCTTTCTGGCAATTTCAGCACCTAAATCTTCAGGAACGCTACCGGCAGCACCAATACCTTCAACACTGATATTCCAGCCAGCCTTAGTTTCAGCGACTAAAGCGATACCGAAACCAGGCGACAGACCGGAATCTTCACCTCTAGCAACATCTGAATAAATAAACGTTTCACAACCGGTAGGCTTTAATACAGCTCTAGCCGACTCGATCATTCTATTGACAGTGGCCGGAGACACACGAGTGGAGTAAGAAATACCACGGAGTTTCGTTATTTGAGGGGTTTTAGTAGCATGAAGAGTTTGAGGTTGCAATACTAAGTGAGGCAAGTGTAATTTAACTTCACCACCGCCCTTGGGCATAGAACCACGCTTAACGATTCTTAATTCTTGTCTATCGATGCCAAACTTTTGCATAACGGGGAAAATCGATGTACGGATGATATCAACACCTAAATCCTTTTCACCACTTGTGATACCCTTGAAGGTAATATCAGTGGCCTTTTTACCAAAGGGTGCCAACAAAAGGACGGGTTCAATGTAGTAACCTACCGATCTGGTCAAGGGACAGATATGAGTAAATGTGCCACCAATAATCAAACCAGGCTTGTAAAGAATAGTAGTACCAGTGTATGAGATTTCAATTACGGAACCATTAGTTATCGATTCCATTAATCTTAGGAATGAAACTTCATAATCTCTTAAACCAGGTTCGGTATCTTCTGAACGAATTTGGGTAATCTTGACGGCCTTGCCAGATAAAGTGGACATAACCAAACGGCGTCTAAAATCCTCATGACCGGTAAGGACCAAAAGGTTCTTATTAGAAGACAAAGACATGTTTCCTAATATATTGCTCGTATGCTGGTAATTTGACTATACTAACAGATAAAACAATTCTGAGAGATTGAAGAAATCGATCCCAATAGAGAAAAAAAAAAGAAAAAAGAAAAAAAAAACGTCCCAAGCACGTGATCGGTGCTTCTAATCTTTATGCTTCACCACCGGAACATCAACTCATCATCATCTCTATTGTCAGCGAAGCGACGCGCGATTTAAAGCTTGCAATACGGACTCTTGAGAAGTAAATCATCGATTAAGGAAGACTTCTATCTAAATTGCTATATAAATATTATAGAAATAATGTCGGGAAATCAGTCACAACAAAATTCAAACGTACCTAATTCTAACATCCCGTCTCGTAGCGTGTCGTCCCCGTCGTTGAACGCGCACATGAGTAATAACAATCAATATGCTGGATCAATAAATAATTCAGTGGTACAGAATGGGTCTAACTCATCCTTTATCATACCCTCATCATCTCAATTATCTGTGTCTTCATCAATGACGAATATGTCTTCAGTCCAAAATAACTCATCTTTGAACTCACCTGTTGGAAATATGCAGGGTGTCATACCACACAAGAGACCTACCCCACCATTAGCTGGATCTAGTAATGTTTCATCAGTAAAGCGTGCTAAGGTTGGTGGTACTAATCCCATTAACTCGGCGAATCACAATATATCTACACCCACCTCAACAATGCCACCGCCATCTAATGTTGTCTCGTCGAGTGGCACCAATCAAAGTAATAGTAATACTAGTGCAGGTAATAGTGGACCATCAGCCCTGGATCCGGATCAACTTTCGGATGCATTACTTTCAGCTGGTGTGGATCTTAAGGAAGAAGAGAATTTACTTTATTCATCCACCATTGCTGAGAATAACGACACAAAGAACGCCGGCACGCATGGTGCCGCTGGTACAAATACTCGTCTAAATAATGCAGCAGCTGCCGCCATACCACCAGCAGTGCCATTTTTAGACCCGAGACGTCTGAAATTAGATATGAGAAAAAGTTTCACGGAATGCGGGTTAAGGCCCATGCCTGAGAAGGAGGGCAATGAGGTTACTGCTTTAGTATCATTAGCATGCGAGGAATGGATTTCGGGCCTGCTGACGAGAGCTATCATAAACGCTAGACATCGAAGAAAGTCAAGAAATGATATACAAAGTGATATTTCCAAGGCCCTACGAATTATGGCCATTAAAGATAAAGAGTCTGAGGAGAAACGTCTTGCACGCAAATCAGCTCTGGGATTGGATGTTGCAAGCTCTCTAGATGATGGAAAGAAAGGCGCTGATAGTGAAGAGACACAGCATCGTGCTGCTAATGCCACGGCTGCAATGATGACCATGGGTAAGAAAAAATATTCTTGGATGAGTAGCGGAAGTAACTCGCCTGCGGGCGGTATGAGAACCCCCAGCGGAATGGGTAACACAAGAGGATCGAATGATGGCATTAGGCACAGAGAAGCTCGTGAGGAACAAGGGCTTGTTCTAAGAGATTTATTGGGCGTTTTGGAGAATGAGAGAGTTGGTGTTGAAAAAGCAATTGTAAAGGGTTACGCGAAACTTAGAAATTAATTGATCATTTCCGAGTTGGTCGTGAAACGCTATTATTATTTACTAATATACTAATCTATTTATATGTATATATATTTGATGAATAGACCCACTTAAATGAACCGAAGCCGGAACTATTCGAATTAGGCGGTGTATATATATAGAATAGTCAGTTCCCGGTTGATATGGCGCACGGGTTGTCATGACAATGCGCCAATTAATAGAGTGTTTTTGTAAACATCACGTACATCAAGTTGGGATCTCAACCTTTTCGCTTCTGCGGTTTAGCAGGGGCTCAAGCACGTTTAACAGAACTCTGCAAGCCAAGGTAAAGGGTGGCTTTCGTTCAGATCTACCACGATATTCGAATCGTTACGTTTGGCAGTTCTCCATCATCAACTTCATTTTCTAAAATAATGGATTTCTTCAATATTCATGAGTCTATCAAGGCTTATATCGATAACCCTGCCAGCATTATAGCTGAACTATCTTCATTACCTGAGTCCGATTACATGGTCGCGACCAATGATCTAGTTGACTCGGTTGCGGTACATCCTGATGCCATTTTCTACGAAAACCTTTTTAATACACTGCAAAACCTTTTGTTGTGAGTAGTTTTTTTCTATTTTGATTCTTTTATACTCACTGGCACTGTATCAATAAGAACTTACACTAACGTTGATTTGTTTTCATTTGTAATAGCGCATACCCCCGACTATCCAAGGGCTCGCGGGCAAAAGTTGCGGATTTACTTACGTCTAGTATTCGCTACCATGCTTCAATGACACAAACCATAATTAGAGAAGATAGAACTGAATTCTTTGATCAACAACGACGCCGATTGGAGTACTTCGGGTTTTTGGTGCAATGGTTGATTGACAATCTTGAAACAATGGTTCAGGGTAAAAATGGGTTGGCGCCGGGAGGCTCGCTTACCTCAAGAAAACCAAGTGATTTATTTATTGAAACAACCGCTATTGTACTAGATGCACTCAGTGCTTATAGTATACTTTTGAAACTAGACTTGTCTCGACTTTTCGATACTGATACGGACCGGGACGTTTTCATAAGTTTGATTGCCAGACCCGTCTATCATATTATGGAGAATGAACAGCGAATCAAAAATAAAGACGTGAAGGTCTCAGTTTTCCGGGTGCTTTGTGCAGCAATTAAGGAACACGGCCATAGCAATGGTGCGGAAACGACTCTTATACAGCATCTTAATTACTATGAACATCTATCCGAGTATATCGCGGAGTTACTGCATCTACTAGATACCCAGTACAAAACGCAGCAATTAGCGGAGAAGATTCTTAGCAGTATCAGTTCCAGGCAGTTTAGCGCTACTGATACGAAAACCCCCAAATCCTTTGCTGCTTTTATTTCAAAGCTAGCCGAATTATCGCCCGGCCTTGTGCAAAAATCATTATCCACATTGACGAAGCAATTAGATTCTGACTCGTATGCCGTTAGATGTAGCATTATATCTGCCTGCGGTTCTATTATTATAAGCCTATGCAAAGAGAACGAAGAAACCTTTGAGATGCACAAGAGTCAGATTTACTCACTTTTGGATTTAGTCGAAGAACGACTTTTGGATATTCATACCACTTGCCGCTCTAGATCTTTAAGTGTGCTAACTTCTATATGTGATTTACCCTTCAAATTGAATCAAAGAAGACAGGGGTTCACTGAACATGCTATACAATCATTATCCGACCGTTCATCATTCGTCAGGAAAAACGCCATTAAATTATTATCTAAGCTGGTTTCATCCCACCCTTTTACATTACTACATGGTTCACAATTAAATATAATTGAATGGAAATCTCGATTGGAGACCGTTAAGAAGGAGCTGAGTGATGCAATTCCCAATGAAAATGGAGTTATTGGACTGGCAGGAAGAGATCAAATGCGAGAAGATGAGAATACCCTGGAAAATACACAAAATATTGATACTGAGGCTATTAATCGACTGAAACTCGCTAAGCAATATTATATTGATGCCATTAAGTTTATCAACACAGTTGAAAAGGGTATCGCCATTGCCGAATCCTTGCTTTTCTCGCGTACTAAAAGTGAGGTTCCTGACATGATGGATATATTCGTTCTAGCTGATGCTTTCGATATTGTCGCGTGTAAGTCCGGTATACGAAAGATGTTACATCTTGTCTGGACCAAGACCACCAACGACGAAGGTAAGGGTATTCAAAGCCATTTACTCAGGTGTTATAAGTCTCTATTTTTTGATGCGCCTTCAGGTGCCAATGAACATGACGCCGCAATTTTAATTGCTCGAAATTTAATTTCGTTAACTTACGGAACCACTTTACCTGAGCTAACTTCTATGGAGAGATTACTATGTCTGGCTTATGAAGCTAAACTGATCCCGGATCTTGTCGTCAAAAAGCTTTGGGCTATCTATGCAATTAATAAAGATATTTACAAACACCAACGTCGTGGTGCGATTATTATATTGGGAATGCTGGCTTTGGCTGACAATGAAGTTGCCAGTAGTGGTATTGATTTAGTAATTAAGATTGGGCTGGGTGATTTGGGTCGAAATGATCTTAGCCTGGCTAAGTACTCATGTATTGTGCTCGAAAGAGTTAGCGTCGAGTACATGAACAAGAAGAAGGATACTACACCTGCGGCAATTGACATCGTAGATGATAGAATTATTAAACTACCCAACTCGCACGAAGTTATTGTGCAATTGGCTAACATGCTCACAATGTACACAGATGATACTGAGTGGTTTAGTGTTGCCGCACAGGCTATTAATGCAATTTACAGTTTATCAGAAAGTCCTGATATAATATGTGGTGAGATTATTCGACAGAAAACCGAAAGTATTTTTAATAAAAAGAAGACGGAACAAGACCAGGCCATGGATGAGAATGATATCAATAATGAATCTGAAGATTTTGTCAACCATGCTGAAAGAAATGATATTCTGATCTCACAGTTGCTTATTATCGTTGGACACGTTGCCATCAAGGCTATAGTTCATCTGGAACGTATTGAAAGCGAATTCAAGCGTCTCAAGGTGGTCAAGGAGAAGCAAACTCAGCAGAAAGCAAAGAAAAATAAATCTAAACGTATTAGAAATCGACCCGTGCAGCAAGATGAACCAGATGATTTTGATTTGATTAATGGGACAACCGAAGATGATTTTACTGAAGCAATCTCCTATGTTCGAGAGCGTGAGTTACTATATGGTCCCACATCTCTTTTATCTCGATTTGGCCCACTAGTAGTACATATCTGTGAGAGTAACACTACATATCAAAACCCCACATTACAAATTGCCGCCACACTGTGCCTGACTAAGATGATGTGTGTTTCGTCGATATTTTGTGAGCGGAATTTACCCTTACTTTTGACAATTTTGGAACGATCTGAATCAGCCATTATTCGGTCCAATATCGTTTTGTCCCTGGGCGATTTAGCAGTCTGCTTCAATCATTTATTGGATGAAAATACAGAATTCTTATACCGTCGACTACAGGATCCTAATCATATGGTACAGAGAACTTGTCTGATGACGTTGACCTTCTTAATCTTGGCCGGTCAGGTTAAGGTTAAGGGGCAACTAGGCGAAATGGCAAAATGTACCGAAGATGAAGATAAGGGGATTCGAGATTTGGCTAAAATGTTTTTCATCGAACTGGCTACAAAGGATAACGCGATTTATAATGGATTTATTGATATTTTTTCATCACTGTCTAATGATCAGTTTATCGAAGATGAAGCTAAAAGACGTATTTTGAAATTTTTGTTAAACTTTATCGATAAAGATAAGCACGTCAAAAGCCTCGCCGAGAAGTTGTTCTTGAGATTAAATGCCTGTGAAAATGAAAGACAATGGCGGGACATTGCCTTTGTTTTAGGCTTACTGGCCCATAAGAACGAAGATATTGACAAGGCTATTGCTGAAGGATTCCGATTTGTCAGTGGCCGCAAGAAGGCTGCCAGAAAGAGCATGACTGGGGACGATTCTATGGACGAGTTGAATGATATTGAAAATATCAAAGATGAAGCAGCTGTAGAAGAAGGCAACGATGCCGAAGATGAAGAATATGATAACCTAGACGATGACGTTGAAATGTTAGATATGGGTGATGGCGTGGATGTAGAAAATGAAGATGCTAAAAATCAGAGTAGCGACGATGACGACCGTGACGGCGATGATGATGATGATGATGATGATAAAGAAGAAACTGATATCTATAAAATAAAGGGTGAAGATGATGATTAGGCCACAGTTATGCTATAGGTGGTTTTTAGCTTTTCAATAGAATTATACTGTACCACTGAATCCTAGTGTTCAATCTAATTACCTTATTTGAATCTCTAGAGTCTACAATTATCATTTATATAATCTAGGAAAATATATGAAATATATATTTGGTTTTTCCATATCACAGTTACAAAGGCATTACAAGGTAGTAAATTGGTGGGTAACATGGCCGTTACTATAGAGGTTGAACTGCCTTGTTGGGACTAGAGTGAGGTCTTTGATACCTACCCCGGTATGGCCTGAGACCGGACTCCTACCAATAATTATTTATCACTCGCCTTCAAATGATCTCATGAGGATTATTAGTAAGCATATTTACGCGATTTGTCCGGCTTCGTGATTCGTTGTTTCCTTTCTTTCTTCGATTTCTCAAACTCTCCAAATCCCTCGTCCCTTTTTATTTCGTTATCTGGTTAGCGCCAAAACCACAAAGACGCGTGTACTTCCTTATAAAACGCCAACCACACCATTCGCAAAAAGGAAGCAAGAAAAGCTTATTGAAAAAATTCTTACGAAAAATATAGACGTTTATTTGACCTGGGAAATATTATACGTTTATTTTTGTATATTACATTTTTTTATATATATCTATTCAGCCACTCAATCACCAACTACCGATATTTCGGCATTCGTCCCTTTTTACAACCCTCTCCCGATTTACGCGTCTGACTTTTTTCCCCTGAGGCTTATAAATAGACTGCGATTTTCTGATTTTTCCAGAAACTTTAAGTGCATTAAATCCTACATTCTACGCATTCTATCGCCACTGCGCCCCTGCGCCGCACCTCTTTGTACCGCGTACCACATTAGCTGCTAAAAAACGGGTACATTTTTCCCTCCTCCTTTGCGCTGCCCGATTCAGCCTATTATTAATTCACTATTTTTGACTTAATATATTTGATTATTGTGTTTGCCACCAGCCGTGATCCCTTTTCTCGGACTGACTCCCTCTCTTATATTAAACTGCGCTAGCCCTCAGCCGCTCTTTACTCACAACTTAACTCAGAAGACCGTTGTTTAGTCATTTTTATTATATTCATTTATTGTTGATATCGAAAATATAACTCGATATTCAATTTTTTCTACTCTGGCATTTAGCATTCTAAAAGTTATATACCGTTTGGAGAACATGACACCAACCCTAACCCTGGACATCGATCAATGCGATTTAACCGCGAAATCAATCAAACATTCAACACAGACACAAACCCAGACACCAATACAAACGCAAACACCAATACAAACGCAGATGCAACCGCAAACGCCAAAAATATCCAACAGCACGCTTAGTAGTCACCAAAAATTAAACAATGTACGTTTCACCTATAACAATCGTAAGAATTATTATATTAGTAGCGGCAGTGATAATCCTACTAAAGCATCAAATACCAAACGGATTTGTCTTGGACTTGGCCAGTCGGGTTATCATAGACGGCGATCATTCTCATATGACTCCGATGACAGCGAAAATGATTCGTGTAGATCTTCATTGAAGGGCCCTACTACTGGATTCCGCCCTCAGATGTTCATGAGTGCACCACTTCGACGCCCTTTTAGTACCTATAATCCAATCATGGACAGTGGTAGTGAAGATAACGAGAGTGATAATAATACTGAAAGTCACGATACTAAAAATTTTAACAATAGACAAAATAATAACTTCAACCAGAAACCCCTTATGCGATTGAATCAATCAAGTTTACCTCTTCCTTTTTCGCTCTCGGCCGACGATGATGATGACCTTAATAGTGAGAGTGATAGTGGTATAACTAATCGGTTTACACCGAATCCGTCTAGTGAACTCAGTCACTATGATGACCATTATAGTGTTCCATTGTCTTCATCGGTGCCTCCATTGCAAATTTCCCTTCTTATGCCACCCCAAGATCGATCTCAACAACAACTTCGATCTAGCCGTCAACGTAGTATTCGACGGAAATCACGTTGTCAGGTTGTACCTGAAGAGGATTTCCGCGCCAGATCACGTTGCTTTGAGTACCTAGTTGATGCTATTGATGAAGTGTGGGCTCAATATTGTGATATTACCTCATCAGAAGAAAATCAACTTTATGATGATGAAGAATTTTCTCCTAGTAATTATCATCAGAATTATGCTAATTTACCTGCATCACCTGTTAGTATCCTTGATGATGACGATGATCTATCTCAATGGCGCAATGATTTGACTACTGCAGCCGAAACATCAATGTCTATGACTTCTTCGACTTCGGGACAGCTACAAGAACTTAAAGAACGATTGTTAAAGGCTAAATATTACTTGGAGTCTTACCTCCCTGGATTGGATGCCCAATCGTCTCGCTTATTTTGGCAAAAGTGGGATTTAATCAAGGATGGAGCTGTTGAACTTCTTGATGAGAATTGTGCCAATAATGACAGTGCTATGGATATGAAAATCGAAGAGCTAGAGTATGGCCGATTTTTTAGTGCCGAGTTTTGAGTAACCGACGCACATAGTACGATATGGGCTTATAGCCTGGCATTACCATTGATGATTATTTTCTTTTGTCTATTTAATTTTTAGCTCATTGCTTTTTTTTTTCTTTTTCCTTTTTCTCTTAGTTAATTAAATACCTATTTTTACCTTATTATTTGGGGTTATTTCAACTATCGTAAGTTTTCTTCTTTATTAAAAAATAGTAAATTTGTTTCTTACGTTATGAGACATTTCTTAACTATGGAAAAAAATCATTACAACCTTCCTTCAACCTTCCACAGCCACTCTGAACCATCCCGTACCATTATCAACGATTTCGGAAGAGAAAAAAGTTGGCATTTTTTAATAAGGGGATACGAAAATGTACAATAGTTGAGACGTATTATTTAGAAAATTTTCGTTGTATATTGGATGTTTCAGATCAGAATAGATGAAAAAGAGGGATTTGAACTATTCTAGTAATATATTTAAAAATAGGGTCAGAGGAAATACTCACTTTTTGACCATGCGAATTATTTGCATAACATAAGCCTCATAGTTGCTCTCTGCCTTCCTCTAAACAAAGTTGGAACTTCTCAAACATTCCCAAACAATAACTGTTTAACTAAATATAGTCTGAAGGTACTAAAATAGATTACTAACTAGAATAAAATTATTGACTAAAGATGAAAGAAAACAATCGAAATTAAGGCTAGAGCGGAATTATTAAATTATTGCAGTGTGTTGATATAATAAATAATTAATCCACAGTGGAAAAGAGAAATGTGTGGCTCTTATTTGAGTATAACTGGTTTTTTAGGCACAGCCACCATTACTACAGAGTTTAACGTAAACCTCAGAAAAATAATGTAATATAGCTTAGGCTTGAAATATTCAGGAAAATCGGCGGCTAAAAATAAAAATTACCCACATTTATCTTAATGACTTCACTGGTCTTTGTTTTTTTTAAAGATATTGACTTGTATAGTCACTGAAACTTATAAACGGCTTTCCACCAAACCTTATTTTTGAGAAGCAGGTAGAGAGATAGTAAATTAACCGGATGTAATTTTATGAATCAGATGGTCATTTCAGAAACCGTTCCTGAGTAGAAATTAGACAGATGGCAAATTAAACTGATTCTTATTTTATGAATCAGATAGACATTATCGGTAAGAAACGGCCATAACATTCCAAATTACTGTCAAATTGTCTCAACATTTTCAGGGGGTTGTCTTAGATGCGGCTATACTACAGCTGCAGCTGAGTAATAATTTCGCGTTAACTGTCAGGTTGAAACAAATTATCCGTCCGACATTACATGGAAGAGTAGTCCTGTAGCAATGTAACAAATATTCTGATGGCCTGAGCTCCATTTTCAATTTTACACAAGCTACCCTCTTCAAAAAAAATTCAGAGATATTGAGTATAATTTATTAAGAGGAGATGAGTTTTAAACCTAAACAAGCCAAAAACCCAATCTACTTTTGACCGAATTTTTAACGCTCTATTCACACAGGCGCAGACAGGAAGCTGCAGTGTAGGGCCTACGTAGTAGGCTGACGTCACCTGCCGGTTGGGATATAGTCCTGTCAATGGGCTGTGTGTCACCAATTGGGTATCGATCTGTACTTTCGACTTTTAAGGGCTCAAACAGTAGTTAAAACGGTTATGCAGAGAAGAGGCTTTATGCACCCGGGCACTTCTTGCAGTAATCTAATACATAATTCTAATCTGTATTCGCCTGCCTCACAATTATTCAAACAATTCCAATGCTATTTTTGTAACGGAGCCGGGTATTATTTTTTTCTAGTTTATTTTTATTGGCCTGACCACACCAACCTCACATAAAAATTGTTGTATATAAGAACCCGCTTGCATCCAGTTTTACTTCCATTTACTTCTTCTTTCCCCCTATATCGGAAAAGGTAAACTATTTTTTCTTTACTATCAATTCTCCTAACTGGCTGACATTGTACATCATTTACTTTTATTAGAACCAATTTCGACTTGAAATGAAGTTCTCCACTATTTCAATTGCGCTTGCCGCTTCGGTTTTAGTTAATGCGCAACTCTTTACAAATAGCTCCTTGGCTTCTGTACCTACTGCCATTGAAGCTGAATCTGTTACTAGTTCTACCACCATTCTTTCTAGTTACAGTGACAACAGTGCTAAGATCTCTATTTCCACAGGTACTCCTTCTTCCGCCGTTACTTCTTTCACCACCTCTCATGTTACCTCAACCATTATCAAGACAATCACTTCCTGTAACGATAATGGCTGTAACCCAACTGAAACTACCGAATTAGTCACTCTTACTACTACCGTTCCTTGTACCACCACTGAAGCTACTATCGAAGCCACTTCCAACGTTAGCACTACTGAAGGTAATGTCGCAGCCACTTCCTTCACCACATCTCAATTTACCTCAACTATTATCAAGACAATCACTTCCTGTAACGATAATGGCTGTAACCCAACTGAAACTACCGAATTAGTCACTCTTACTACTACCGTTCCTTGTACCACCACTGAAGCTACTGTCGAAGCCACTTCCAACGTTAGCACTACTGAAGGTACTGTGGAAGCCACTTCCAACGTTAGCACTACTGAAGGTACTGTGGAAGCCACTTCCAACGTTAGCACTACTGAAGGTACTGTGGAAGCCACTTCCAACGTTAGCACTACTGAAGGTACTGTCGAAGCCACTTCTTTCACCACATCTCAATTTACCTCAACTATTATCAAGACAATCACTTCCTGTAACGATAATGGCTGTAACCCAACTGAAACTACCGAATTAGTCACTCTTACTACTACCGTTCCTTGTACCACCACTGAAGCTACTGCCGAAGCCACTTCCAACGTTAGCACTACTGAAGCTACTGTCGAAGCCACTTCCTTCACCACATCTCATGTTACCTCAACTATTATCAAGACAATCACTTCCTGTAACGATAATGGCTGTAACCCAACTGAAACTACCGAATTAGTCACTCTTACTACTACCGTTCCTTGTACCACCACTGAAGCTACTGTCGAAGCCACTTCCAACGTTAGCACTACTGAAGGTACTGTGGAAGCCACTTCCAACGTTAGCACTACTGAAGGTACTGTGGAAGCCACTTCCAACGTTAGTACTACTGAAGCTACTCCTGAAGCTACTTCCTTCACCACGTCTCATGTTACCTCAACCATTATCAAGACAATCACTTCTTGCAATGATAATGGCTGTAACCCAACTGAAACCACCGAATTAGTCACTCTTACTACTACCGTTCCTTGTACCACCACTGAAGCTACTGTCGAAGCCGCTTCCAACGTTAGCACTACTGAAGGTACTGTCGAAGCCACTTCCTTCACCACATCTCAATTTACCTCAACTATTATCAAGACAATCACTTCCTGTAACGATAATGGCTGTAACCCAACTGAAACTACCGAATTAGTTACTCTTACTACTACTGTTCCTTGTACCAATTCTGAAGCTACTGTCGAAGCCACTTCCAAGGCGGCTACCATCTCTACTATTGTGGTTGAAAGCACTGTTCCTTTTACCGAAACATCCGCTGCTCCCTCTACTATTGTGATTGAAAGTACCATCCCTCTCGTCCAAACACCTGCTACCACTACCACCCCTGCCGTCGAAACGCCTTCTACTAATACCACCCTTCCTGGGTTTGTTACCTCCGCCACCAAAGCTTCCGTTTCGTTGATCCAACAAGCTTCCAGTGCTGCTGTGTCAGGTGGTATTGAACAAGCCAACTCTTCTAATAAGATTTCCATTGGTAGTACCGTGGCCTTACTTGCCGTTGCCGTTGCCATTTTTGCTTAAATGGTGATCTAGTATTAAATGCCTCTTCTCTCATCTTATAAACCTTCCCTGTCATGATTTTACAAAATTTAGTTTTGTATACGATAACCTCCCAACTTCGATTCGTTTTCCTCAGAGGATTAAATTATAATTGGCCTTTCGTTTTCTTTCGGCAATCTTTTTCTACAGTTTTTTTGAAAACAGCAGATATTTTGTTTTTAAACAGAAAAGAAAGGTACCAGTAATTTTTTTTTCTTTCTGTTTTTCTTTCCCTTTTACTTTTATCATATACCCCTTACTTCCTCACGACCCATAAAATCTCATTACTTTACTAAAATAATGTTTATTATTATAAAGAATTAGTTATCAACTTAAATCAGTAGATATAAACATTGCAATATATATATTTTAATATATTAAATAGAATACATTACAATTTCATTTCGTTAATTCCGGGTTCTAGAACATGTTCAATAGCATCTTGCACTCCATCTTGCTTCAGTTCCGCTTCAGTCGTATCATTACACTCGGTAACTTCAGTGTCTTTCGATACGGTATTTGACTTAACGGCACCCAAGGGATAAAACATTTCCAAGTTCTTAGCTTCTTTCAAACTAATTAACGGCCGATGCTTCACATAAACCCAAGTCTTAAGAAGCCCCAACCACACTGTACTAACTAAAGCCAAAATACCATTAAGCGTAACCCACCCCTTTCTAGTCAAAGAGTGATCATGGTAAAGGGTTGGTAGAAGATAGTGCACAACTGTATACCAGTAGATAACCAGACTGAATTTGAGAACTATTCTTGATTTAGGATTAGCGATTGTGCCCACTGGGTGAGCCAATTTGCGACGTAGAAATCGCCACGATGTGGGGATAGTTAGCGTTATGAGTAAGTATATAATCTGACCGTAGTTGAGCACACCATAAATGAAATTAGGCACTATGTATTCCATCGTGTAGGCTTTCGCAACTTGCAATAATGATGTGTATGAAAATGGCAATGTGAATATTGAATTAGAGGATGGGAATTTAGCAATATCAAGATATGCGACCATTACGGACTCAGGAACTAAGGTTCCGTAAATGAACCAAGCTAAAAAGGTGATTTCGATAATGCGAGATATAATTTGACACCATCTTGCGACACGATATTTGAGAATTCGTTCCCGCGACGATGATGACATTACGCCACTTTGATGATGAGAGTTTAAATCAACATTAGAAGTTGCTGTGCTAAATAGTCCTCCGGATAGCTCAGCGCTAGGCGAACGAGATGGAAGACGGGATGAAAGACGGGATGAAAGACCTCTATGATCATGGTTATTATGATTACTGTTGTTTTTGAGCCAAGTGCCTAGCGTTCGCGTCTTAGCCCGGTAATTATTGCGCTCAATAGTTGCCATTACCATGGGCAAACATTTATCACATACTGGCGGGTACATCTCCTCCAGCTGCGATCGGTAATTATTTATATGCTCCAGTTTGTGCCTGTAGTCAACTGATCTTTCGTCACCCGGTGGTAAGTATTCAGATAATCTAGCGGCAACTGTTTGGTGATTAGCTTGACATGTTTCACAGAACCCCTTTGTGAAGGATGATGATGATGAAGAAAATGACGATAATGACGACGATGATGATAATGATGATCCTGATAATGTTGATGATAATTTGGTTGACGTTAGACCGTCTACCTTTACACCTGAACTATAGCTCTCAGTCCGCGATGCACTGTGCTCAGGTATATAATCCACAATAATACCATTCTAAAGTGAGAGAAGTTAGCTTAAACCCAGAAAATATCAAAGACCGTCTGTCTCTTCACCATACACATACCTGATCAACCACATTTAAGGACTCACATAGAGGGCAGATCCACCGATTCCAGCCTTTGGTGACATCAGTTTCCACTATTCCATGCGAAGACTTGTTACAAAAGAAACAGCGTCTTTTGACCATTGAAATTAATCAGAAAAAGACGTATAAATTAAATGAAGGGTCAGAAAGATTGCTAGGGTGATTAGGAAACTATACTGGTATTTGTCAGAAACCACTACCTACCTGCAGCCTCCCAACGTCCGGAGTGATAATTTGGGACATTTATATATTGACAAAAGTAAGTTTGTATTAATTTATCACACTATTTAAACTATTCAATTTACAGCTCGTTTGAATCTTGTCCACGATTTGATTTATCATCAATGGCGCGTTGCAGATTCTGGTAATAGATATTAAACTTCACCATTTCACTCAATAACCAGTTCTTCTTTCTTTCCCAATTGGCCAATACCTTATTAACCACAATCAACGACGGCGCAGGATTGGAATGCAAACTGCCATGGGACGACGTGGGGCAATACGAATCAATAATCCTGGATCTTAAATCATCATGCTCAGAGAGAATATTGTCAAAGGCCTGAATATAATTCTGTAGCGCGGCCAATTGTTCAATTTCACCGATCCGGGAATGGTTGAGATTAATGCTATTCGGTGACCACTCCTTGATATGGATCTTCTTGGATTTATTCAGCAAATGCGGGTAATCCAAATTCGTATTAGTGGTGTTGGTGGTATTTATACTCCGGGCTATAGTAGTGGAATTACTCTTAACGGTTGAGAACGAACGTAAACTAACTGTATCATCGAGATGATGTTGAGCATTACCCTGGTATGACTCTAAATCAGTCAATAGTTTACCCCATCCATACTCAACATTACTGATAGATTCAATAAGAGGATCGGTACTAACGCGAGCGGCCCAGTAGTTACACACATATACAAACTCTTGTGAGATTTCCTTTGTTCCCGATTTGAAAATAAGACTAACGGCCTGATTACTAGACGATGTAGACGATGATAGTAAAGATAAGTGCGAAGATGAGGGCGACAACGATGATGATGACGATGAACTAGGTAATGTAACTGACCAATAATTATCAGAAGATGTGGCCTTTATGGACGGCGGATTAAGTTGCGCAAAGGTATGACACAATGAAATACTAAGAATCAATGAGGAATTTTTAAGCCAATTACCATCACCAAGACTATCGCCATGATTTTGTTTACCCACCGTAGAACCCATCTTTTTACTACTGACATTATCAAAATCGAAGAGTTTGAGATACCCACGTTGAACTACTATGAAGGTTTCCATTAACTCGTTATCACGACGAAATGAAATCATCTTACCCGATTTAGGCTTCTTGACTTTAAATTTGACTAAACCCTCTTTAGCCCAAGGGGCGCCGAGAATCTCAAACTCCTGATTTTCAGACAGGTATCGGGGCGGGGTTAATTCGTCATCGTAATGATGGCTATGATGGCGGATATTGCTTTGATTATGGAATCGACTAAAACTGGCTTGACTTTGTCCGGAATCTAATTTTCGCAGACTACGCGTATCAAGGTTGCTCGTGCTTTCTTGATCAGTATCATCTTTGAGCAACTTTTCATTTTCTTCGCGAATAATGGCGTTCCATAGAGTGCTGGTGAATCCGACCTTGGCGTCGTCGCGATCATATGAGTCAAGCGAAGTATTTGACGAAGTGGCTTGCAACGACAAAGCTGATGATGAACGTCGACTAGAAAGATGAACATCGTTATTGTTTCCGTATTCGTTAAAAGCGTCAGTCGACGCATGACTCCAGTTCGAAGCACCAGAGTGTATACTACTCGTGCTAGCCTTACGATTTGTAGCGAATCGCGTCAAGAACATATTGACCGGTCCATTAGTATAGGACTGACCCATATCATTCAAACTAGCGGTAGAGGGAGTTGTGGATAAGGAATTTATGGAGGCGGTGGAGATGTCACTAGCACCAGACAATGTATTAACGTCAATCGACTTCAACTCCAAGCGACGCGCCGAAATTGAATGATAAGCAGTCTTGAGTAGAACTTTCATCAACAAGTCCCATTCACGATCGGTAATTGGGGGAGTTGACGCTTCACATTTAACAAGTGCAAAATTGTCCAAGTAGTCGGTTAAATTGAACAGATCAGATTTACTATTTTGGCGGAGACTTCCCTTCCAGGAACTACGTTTTTCGATGCGAGAAGTCTGGGATGATATAGTCGTAGTAGGACTCACAGCCGATTCAGAAGCGGCTATATCCTTTTTACTTACCACAATTGGATTGGGTCTTTGTTTCACCATGTCTGTTTCCGTCGTTATATCTGTTCTCCCTGTAGTATCGGTAGTGTGTATGGTATCGGTAGCATCAGTAGTATCTGTGGTTGCCTCTATTAGTTTCTTCAGATTTTTTGCCCTATTGACACGGGCAGAATGGGCTAAGGATAATTTAATGGCCTTATACGTCTGATCAATATACTGATATTTGGTCATTTTTTTCGAAATACTGTAATTATCCGAGTTCAAGTCGGTATTAAGTAAAATAATTGAATAAGCAATCGTATAAACTACGACGGCATCACGGAACCCATGTTCGGGATTACACTTCGTCCAACGGTCAGAGAATGCATCAATTAATTTGTCTAACTGCTGCGATTCAGCTTTCATATAAACGCGCTCGCATAAGGCACGAATGGCACCCAAAATAGACATATTGGCGAAATCAAAAGATTGAAAAAAAAGTTCTCTTAGTAAGGGTTGATTGGGGGTTTGATCGCTACCAAGGTAACCTGCCATGTCGATATCATTAATAAATGTTGCTCGACCAAAGTAGATGTCACGCGCTAACTCGTGTACTTCTTTATTTTCAGTAGCCTTGGAGTCTCCACTAATGGAAGAGTCATCTATAGGATCCACACACATTTCATGTTCAGTTTCGTGATCCACCACAATAGGGGCTTCAGGAAGCGTTTGGGTCGTGTGATCAACAAGTTCAGGATTCAGAACGGCTGGAGCTATTTCGGCATGAAAATCTGGAGTAGACATATGACTTTCAATAATATTATCATCATCATCATCATGCTCATCATCATGGAAAGCGGTGCTGGTATTATTACCACCATAATCACTGGGGAGGCTGTCATCTCCCACTTCAACGATAATGGCCGGTGATTTAGAATGAATTGGTGACATATCAGTGAGACTGATGGCAGAATTCTTAATAGTTATACTCGTTTCATTACCTTTATCATCTTCTTCAGAGGATTCATTGGTTTGATCTTGAAATGATTGGTCTTGAAGTACATTTTCCATCTCAGAAATCGCACTGAGTTGGTTTACAGTGGGTAGAGACTCACTTGAAGTTGTGGTATATGTAGAAGCTTCAGATTCTATTTTGATTTTGTCGTCTTTGACTTCTTTGGCTTCTTTGACTTCTTTGACTTTTTCGGCCTCTTTGACTTCTTGAGCCTCTTTCACTCTTTCAACATGTTTTTCGTCTACTTGTTGGGCGAGTTCAGTAAGATTTTTCTCTTTAGGGGGAGTGTCATCCAGTACCATGGACACATAGGTAAATCTAGGTATCACAATAGAAGCTTCCGAACCCTTGGGGGTATTTTCTTCCACCACCACAGGAGCCGTCGTCGCAGCCACTGCCACTGCCACTGTAGCAGAAAAGGGATCTTTATCTTTCAGTGTGTTTTCACTCATATTAGGAACATCAGGGGTGGTCGGTATCAAGGTTGGGACTACTACACATTCGGAGACTGAGGATCCAGGAACAACGGTTGTAGTCTTAGAGGCCACCACTTCATGAAAAGGTTTAGATGAACTTAATTGTGTCGTTGCAGTGGATACAGTGGATGCTGTAGATGGTATTGTTTTAACCTTGACTGAAGTATTCGTTGTAGCCGTCGTCACGGTGGCATTCGATTGTGATTTGGAAAATAGTCGATTGAAAAAGCCGCGATGAGCCACGGGTTTGGCTTTGGGCGAATCCATGATATAATATATCGAGCCTCGCGTAATCGTATTTAAATTAGGGATAGCCGCCAGCACAAACGAGCTTATTATTATTATAACAGAAAAAAAGAAAAGGAAAAAAAAAGCCTCCAAAAATATTATAAAACAAACGGACGTTAACGGGCTTGGTCGGACTTGATACGATAAGAATCTACGTCCAGGGGTTCATAAACAAGGTGTTGTTTATATGAAACGCGTACGGTGCGAGAAGAAGCGTGGAGGCACTTGTAAATGAAATAGGACTCTCCGCCGAGAAAATATTTAAACCGTTAGGTACGGGGAAAAAAGCAAAAAACGTATCGCTGGACAAATATAAATTAGGAATACCTAAAAGTTTATGCAAAATATTTCCACACTGTTTCTGTTTATTTCCTGACGATTCAGGAACAAGACGATAAAGTTTCTTGCGTTTAAGACAAAACGGCGTGAGATCCTGCATCGTTTCAATATCAATATGAAAACGTTCCTGCACATCCCGTGGAAGTGGTTTTGTTTTCAGTTTTTCCTGGGTATTCCAGGGTATTTGTAGTATCTAATTTCCTTTAAGTGCTGGAATATATAACCCCAGTTTCCCGTCTTCTCTAAGCTGCTCTAAAAAACATACAACTACTGATCTCTACGTAGATGATAAATATCACCACCCCCCCTAACCAGTGACGTATATCTCGGTGTTGTCCGAAACAAAGCGATCGGGTGGATCGTGGATCGGAGAACATAGAGATGCAGCTACCAACAGCCACATGCTGCGGGATGCAGCTGTTTCCGGATGGCCCTTGAAACGTGTGCCTGCTTAAATATAAGAGTAATTCCACTAATTGATCTCAGGTTGGATTAAATAATTTATTGAATATTATCTAACGTAAATAACAATAAATATGACATTTTAAATAAGACTAGACTTAAATTTTTGGTTTTTCAAAATAATTTTCTTCTCGAAATAAATTTTTCTTTTTTTCTTTTTTCAAGTTAAATATATGAGTGGTTGAGTTTAGAGAAAGGGGAAAAAATTAATTAATACGGGTGCTCCAGGGGTGAGCATCAATACCATATTGAATGTCACCAATCCATTCAGCGACTTGTTCAGTTAAGGCACCACATTCCTTACCTTCTTGTAAAGGAACGAAGATAGCAGCGTTCTTCCAACCGATTTCCTTAATGGGGGAGACAACGGCGGCAGTACCGGCACCAAAGGCTTCCACTAAAGTACCATTATCAGCGGCGGCCTTGACTTCACTAATAGTACAGTAACGTTCCGAGACAATCCATTCCTTAGGGTCTAAACGGGTACGAGCTAATTCAAGGATAGAATCACGGGTGACACCTTCCAAGATGGTACCATCGAGGGGAGCGGTGACTAATTCCTTCTTACCATCGGCGGTCTTAAAGACGAAGAAAGCATTCATAGTACCGACTTCGGTAATATTACCTTCGGGACCGAAAAGCCATAAGTTTTGTTGGTAACCACGGGAAGCGGCTTCTCTTTGAGCTTGAATACAGGGGGCGTAGTTAGCACCTAACTTACGGTTACCGGCACCACCGGGCCAAGCACGAACGGCATAATCGGTAGCTTCAAGTCTAACGGCCGTGAAACCGGTAGGGTAGTAAGGACCAACGGGGGAAGCAATAACATATAAGAGGGCCTTCTTGGGGGCACCAACGCCAAGGGCGGCTTGAGTACCAATTAGGG
Source organism: Nadsonia starkeyi-henricii (assembly GCA_030560865.1). Classification (NCBI taxonomy): domain Eukaryota; kingdom Fungi; phylum Ascomycota; class Dipodascomycetes; order Dipodascales; genus Nadsonia; species Nadsonia starkeyi-henricii. The sequence continues at coordinate 148,342 of JAKTWC010000003.1, read as the reverse complement.
TAGGACGCAAGTAAAGGGAGTAACCACGCTTAGTGGGGATCCAATCTTGATCTAATTTAACCAATTCGGAGATGACTTTAATTAATTCTTCCGAATTGAATTGAGGTAAACAAATACGATCAGCCGAATCATTAAGACGAGCCATATTACGATCGGGGCGGAATAAACGAATTTCACCGGCTTCGTTACGGTAGGCCTTCATACCTTCAAAACATTCAAAGGCGTAATGGAAGACAACAGCTGAGGGGTCCAAGACAAGGGGACCATAGGGTTTAATTTCAGGAGCGGCCCAACCCTGTTCGGCGGTCCATTCGACGGCGAGCATGTGATCAGTGAAGGATTGACCAAACACTAATGATTCAGGGGCCATCTTAGGCTTGGGGGAGGTGGTCTTATTGACTTGGAGACGGGAGGCATCCAAGCCAGCGATTTGGGCGGCGGAGGTAGACATTGAGCGAGTTAACGACTGAAGAGTTCTGGGGAGAAGTCGATTGAGCATGGCGTTGGAAAAGAGCCGAAAACGAGAGGTGGGAGGGAAATTTTACGTTTAAGAGGGAAAACGAGTGCGCGAGCAGTTAGCCAGAGCCGGGCGTGGTGGTGGGGGGTGGTGGGAGCAGAGGCTAGATATACGGTGGGTTGCTGGGGGGATCTGGCGCAGCGCGCACGGAGGCTCAGGCTATTCTGACTCTTTCGCGTGGGATTAAGTATGGCTCATGGTAGGTGTGCAGACGCAAATACGCCAGGCCAGGCCAGACGGCGCTGGGGAGCCGGGACCTGTGTGTAGTGTCGATACGCCTGCGACACAGCGCGTGCTGGCGCTGGGACTTTTGAACTTCTGAGTTTTTCCGCAGAGAGTGCCGGGAGTGTGGGCCTCCCAGTGGTGCCTCCCAGTGGTGCCTCCCAGTGGTGCCTCCCAGTGGTGCTTTTCCAGTGGTGCTTTTCCAGTGGTGCTTTTCCAGTGGTGCTTTTCCAGTGGTGCTTTTCCAGTGGTGCTTTTCCAGTGGGGCCTCCCAGCGCCGCCTTTGCCGGATGCCGGTGGGGAGTTCTCAGCCTGTCTGCCGCGGGTGTATGATGTATGTATGCGTGTGTCTGGCTGTGTGTCCGTGTGTCTGTGTGTCTGTGTGTCCGTGTGTCATGTCTGTCAGCCTGAGTGCGTCAGTCTGCCTCGCTGCTTGCTCGCCTGCCCCGTCGTCCAGTCTTGCAGCGTATTGCTCCAGCCCATCTATTGCTGCCCGCCGCCCCGTTGCCCCACCAACCCCGCCCGCACGCTCGCTTATCTGGCCTTATCGCCCTCACGCCCGCCCTCTCGCTGCGCATCCCTCTCCGCCATCTCTCTATTTTTCGGCCTATTTATTTCCATTTCTGTCGCTGTTTCGATTTCTATCTCATCCATTTTTGCTAATCCCATTTATCCTCTACCCATTCCGTATTTTGCATTTATTTAGTTTGTTTATTTATTTCCATTTCTATTTCTATTTCCATTTCTATTTAGTTATTTATCTCTTTCTCTCTCTCTGTTCCTTCTTTCTTCCTCTACCCGTCTATCTATCTTTCTATTTATTACTTATCCTATTTGGCCCCCTTTTCCCCCTCTACTTATATCCTACCTGCCACTACCTGCCACTACCTACCACTACCTGCCTCCCATCATGCCCTCGGATTTGGAAACCCTCCATCAACGGCAAAACAACGCCCTTGCCGCCCATCGCCAACAAATTGCCTCTCTCAAGGCTCAACTTCACCAATACCACCCCCCATCCTGGCCTCAGCCGCGGAAACTCGCCCCGCGACCCCCTACCCACCATTCAAATTCGAATTCTAATAATAACGCCTTGCTTCCTAAGGATTACGGATCTCCCTGGGGGGTTGTGGATTTTACTCAAACCTCCAAACTATCCCATCCCTTGACCTCTCCCGTGGACTTTCACGATTTTTGGAATCAACTATGTGCTTTATACGTCCACCATTTGAATAATAATCATGATCAAACTTATGATGCTTCTTTAGTAACCACCTGGATTATTGAAAATAGCGAGATTAAGGTCCCCGAAGCCGCCCTGAACCGTGCTACTTCCCTTCACGAGACTGGAATCATTCTTATGGACTCCCTGATTGACCATGAATGCAAAGATTCCTTATTATTAAACCCCGTGGCTGATATCTGGAATTATTTCATGCTAAATTTAAGACCTATTAAGAATCTCACCCAACTACTTCATCAATTTAACTGGCTTTACAATAACTACCAATTTTTGAGCTTAAATGGCTCGTCTACTCCTAGTACTCTTATTTGGATGGTTTTATGTAAATGGCGCAATTATAAACCACTCGATAATTATTTGTTCCCCCTTTGGCATGAAAATCTTGCCACTAATAATCGTACTTGGCCCGATTTTGAATCGTTTTTAAATACGGTAAATCGGTTTATTCGTGTACAAATCAGTACCGAGATACTCAAGTCTTATTCGGTACGTCCTAGGGAATCATTGTCATTATCATTATCTTCATCGTCATCGTCATCACTATCACCTGTGCCCCAAATTGAAGTTCCCTTGCAAACAGAGGTACCCCGTCAGTCCGAAAAGCTCTCTCAAATCAAGCCACCCTCACAATCTACACGGGCTTTAGATATTGAAGTTAAACCCCAAGAGAGCAATAAGATGGGATTGAAACTTTTGCCTGAATTCTCCGATTTTGAAGATGTCCATCATGATGATACTCATGAAAGCTGGGACAATATGGATGACTTAGAGGATCAATATGATTTATTGAGAGAATTTGACTGTCCGATTTCACCGCCTCAGTCGCCTTTAATTGAGACCCCCTTGCCAGACCAAACCTCAGCCTATCCCCCTGTAATGGATCATGACTCTTCAAAGGAGCCTTCTGCCGTTGAATTTTCACAAACCAAACCCTCTCAAATTGAACCCTCTCAAATGGACAAGACTACCATCCCAACCGGGAATATGCAAGTACGAACAGAAACAGAAACAGAAATGCCCTATAAGGGTCATCACGACACTGCTACAATTAAATACAAATCGCCATTTTACAAGTTGCCGTACCTTGCTGGACCTGCTGGCACGGCTAATTCCTATCGGAAGAAGGCCCTGCGATTACAACAATGGCAGGCGCGGTGTGCAAGTGATTCCAATAATTCTGATATTTAGATCAGCTTTTCTTTTTTCTTTCTTCGTTTCTTAAACACACCCACCCCCATTCTTTGTTTTAAATTTCAGCGTGTTTTCTTTTTTCTTCTTTTTTTCCTTCTTTTTTTTTTCTTTTTGTTATTTTCTTTTTGTTATTTTCTTTTTTTATCATATACCCATTACTATTACTGTTACTGTTACTATTGTTTATGGTTTATTATTCATTAATTTTACTCATGGTCTTTTAATCTATATTTAAATTCAATCTCAATATTTTTGTAATATACGACGTGGGGGAGAAAACGCCAGCGCAGGGCCACGTGACAGAAATATTTCAGAGATGGCCGAGCGTAAGCCTGAGTTGTCAGTGGCAGATGAGCAGAGAAGAGCCACGCTTCAGCCCGACAATCACGTCTTTAGGCTGCTCTATTTGACTCCGCTTGCTTGTCGTTTTTTTTCGTTTTTGTTTTTTGTTTTTTCCAGCCTTTATTTTTGGAAAAGAATAAATTTATTTAATAACAATGAAATTATTTACGACTTTAACGGCGCTTTTGCTGACTTCGCTAGTCCATGCCGCGACTTTGACAATTCAATTAAACGCCAACGAACGCCAATGTTTCTACGGCCAGGTCGATAAACCCGATTCGCGTATTGGGTTCTTTTACCAAGTACTGACCGGGGGTGAATTTGATGTCGATTATACCATCCACGATCCCAATGGTAAACTAATCAACAGCGGGCATAAACTCAAACATCTTGATTTAGTTGAACACGCTAAAGAAGTAGGCGAATATGAATTCTGCTTGAGTAATGATATGTCGACGTTTGCCGATAAGGTGATTGAATTTGAGATTCAGATCGAATCCAATTTCAAGGCCGTGTTGCCAGATTCTATGTTGGCCCCCGAGACACAACTCATTGATCATTCAGTGACTTCATTAGAGGTCAAGACTAGTCAAATCATGCGATCGCTTCAGTACTACAAAACGAGAAATTTCAGAAATGAACATACCGTGTCAAGTACCAGTAAGCGCATCTTTTGGTTTAGTTTATTCGAATTATTGCTCATGGTTGGCATGAGTGTGGTTCAAGTGGTTATCGTTCACCAATTTTTCAAGGGTTGTAAGTATAAAAAAGGACAAGAAAAAGAAAATAATAATTATTATTATTTTACTTTATCAAGTTTTTTTATTCTCTATTTTTATTATTATTATCGTATACTAACTAAAAAAAATTATAGCACGATCCAATTATGTTTAAACCGCCTAGAGAAAACATCTCGAGAGATCATTTGGAGGTTGGTTTGGAATTTACTAGTATGAGCCAATTCAGAGAGCCAATCCAGTCTAGACTGGTTTTGATAGATTAATCTACAATATTAATAAGTGTTTTTAGTATTTGTGAATATGTATTTGTATGCCAATAAAAATTCACGCTTGGCCCTAGATAGACAGACTACTACCTTGATTTATCTTAATCCCATTGTTAACGGTGCAATGATCCAATGCCATATAACAGTATCACATACTCATACATAGAATTATTATATTATTCATTATCTCCGGATTTTTCAGTAATGTCAGAGAGCATACACAACCCAAACGACGGCCATCCCCGTTCGAGCCAGTAAAGGCGAGAGAGATAACGGTGCATAATCGCGGGCTCTCCGTCGGGACTGCGATAGATAACCGCCCCAACGAAGTCCCATCATGTCAAAGGGGTTGGCTTATGAGCCCCAGGTCCAACCCCATAAATACGGGTCCAGGTGTCTATATAAAAAACAAATCACCTTGTAAAGATATCAATTACAAAGAAACTACGTCTGAAATGCCCAATAATATCTTAGCTTCATCCAGTGTACTCATTGATGGATCTTTCAGTCCAGCTACTGTTGTCTACTCTACTGAATCCGGTCAGATTACCGCCATCCATGCCGGCATATTGCTCGAATCCGATTGGCGAATCAAGGATAATTGTAATTCATATACTCTAGTCCCCGATCACTTGGTCGTTTTGCCAGGTCTGGTGGATGCCCACGTTCATCTGAACGAACCGGGTCGTACTGATTGGGAAGGGTTTGCCAGTGGTACGAAATCAGCTGCTGCCGGTGGGGTTACTACGGTTATTGATATGCCATTGAATGCCATCCCGCCTACGACCACAGTGGAAAATTTAAAAACTAAACTGGCGGCTGCTAAGGGTCAATGTTGGGTAGATACAGGGTTCTGGGGTGGTCTTATCCCTGGGAATCAAGATGATTTAGTACCCCTTATTAACGCAGGGGTTCGTGGGTTTAAATGTTTCCTCATGAGTTCTGGCGTTGATGAATTCCCTTATGTTGAACCGGAAGATGTCGAAAAGGCAATGTTCGAGTTAAAGAATGAGTCTACCGTACTATTGTTTCACGCCGAAATGTTGCCAGCTCCCGGTACTGTCACTGCCCATAGTATCCAGCAATATACCACACCGTGCTGTGGCGGTGGATATGATCGACCCAGTCATTTAGATAGCCCCGCTGAAGTTAAACAAAAAGCTCATACGATAAATATCGAAGAATTAGAATCAGATGAAGAAGATCCTACGGCCTATGAGTCTTATTTGCATTCAAGACCAGACTATCTTGAGACGACAGCGATTTCCAAAATTATCTCACTATCCCGCCAAGCGCCTCAATTACATCTACACATTGTTCATTTAGCGACAAGTCTCGCCCTGGATATAATTGAACGTGCTCAGTCCAGTGGGGTTAATCTTACGGTAGAGACATGTTTCCACTATTTACACTTTTACGCTGAGGCTATCCCCTCGCGACATACCGAGTTTAAATGCGCCCCGCCTATACGTTCCAGATCCAATCGTGATAAGCTCTTTGACGCCCTACGTCAAGGTCATATCCAATCTGTTGTCTCTGATCATTCCCCCTGTACGGCAGACATCAAATATCTTGATGAAGGTGATTTTTTTAAAGCCTGGGGTGGGATCGCTAGTGTAGGTCTAGGTCTGCCTATCCTCTGGACTGAATCACAGAGACAATCGAAGTTAAACCCCAATTTTCCAGAAATAACATTGGCCGATATTTCACGTTGGACAAGTTATAATACAGCTAAACAGGTTGGCTTATTAAACTCTAAGGGATCGATTGAAGTCGGAAAGGATGCCGATTTTGCTATATTTGATCCTAATCAATCCCGCACACTAGATGTTGGAAAACTCTTTTTCAAAAATAAATTAACCCCCTACAATGGTCAAACCCTGCAAGGGGTCGTCCAGCAAACTATCGTGCGCGGTCAAGTTGTCTTTGATATTATTAACGGTCATTCTGAAATGGCACTAGGTAAGCTAATTTTAGATAAACGTGTTGATTAAAATATATATATATATATATATATAGACAGTATAGTTGTAAATTAAATGAATATAATATATTATGATTAAAATGAAGAAGAAGAAAAAAAAAGCTACAAATATACATTATTACATCGACCAAGTGCTGAAAGTTTGAGGTTTCTCTAAACTAATAGGCTTCACATCCTCACTAGTATTGGCATCTTCCGACAATTGCGCGGCGACGACAGCCTTATCCATCCTTAACCTATCAGATAATAATGATATACGTGAATTATCACTTACTAGATTATGGGCTTCGCTGAAAATATCACTCAACTTTTGCTTCAATTGTTGCTTTTTGGCATTGACTGAGGCATTTTGTAACATAATAGGGTTCAACATATCAATCTCATTCGTACCGTCGATTATAGAGGATTCGCCGTCAAAATTATTCTCATCAATAGTGGATTCTTCAACTAAGCCAATAGCTTTACCCAAAAGCTCATTAACCATGCTCATTTTCTTATTCAGTGAAACCCGATCGAGGAATAACTGTTCACGCTCCTTGTCGATCCAGCGACGTTCCATGACCTGCACCGACTCAATCTGGGCAAACTTTTCCAATTTGCAATCAATCTTAGCCAATTGCAAAGAATTTAAATCCATTAATTGACTATAGACCTGTCGTTCCGAGTATGTGGATAGGATGTGTGACCGGGCCGCCATAGAACCTAGCGTTACTGCTGCAGCATCCATTGAGTTAATCGATTGGCCAGTTACTATATCCTTATCATCAGTATTTTCAGTCGGCTTATCTTCTTGGTCAATATCCATTTCATCGGCCTTTTCGGTCTCTTTGCTACAGGGCTTGCTGGCGATATCTTCCTTAGTAGTAGCACTAGACTCGGTAACGCGTTCAACGGTACCGTTTTCGACCTTGGCGGAATTTTCTGGAGAAGTATCAGCCTTGTCGGAAATTTTATCTGCGTTCAAGGTTGATATTTCTTTAGTCTCGTCGGTTCCGACTTTCTCCCCTTCGACTCCCGTTGTATCTAATTTAGAATCCACATCCATTTTGACTCTGGTGTCCTCGGAAATATTTTCCTCATCGGCTGATTTCTTATCTTCCTTTTCAATTTTCTTCCCAGATACCTTTTCGGCTTCCTTTTCGGCTTCAGCTTCCTCTCTGGCTTCAGACTCCTTTTCCAATTTAGAATCTTGTTCCTTCAAGATCTTGGTCATCTCAGCCACACCACGACCAGCCATAGCGGCCACCACGCGAGAGTCTACTAACCCAGCCATAAATGCTACCACGCTCAGTACAGGATTATCAGTCTGGGCGAATGGTAAGTTATCTCTATTAAGTTCAAACAGCTTCGAAGCTACAGCTTCATTCGAGGATTTTAAGTGATTATCTTCAAAACTTAGTGAAACGTATTTAATTACGCATTGTTCACGAGTCTTGGTGCCCACGAACGAAGCAATGGTACCCCAGTCATTGTCAAATTTCTCAATACCCTCTAGTAATTTAAGAAGCTCAACCTTTGTCCAGTTGGGACAGGTCTGAGCCTCCAAGGGGACCATGGGCTTGTCGCCGAAAACATTGGAAATCTTGGAAATCTTCTTGGCACGCGATGATGATGATGATTCTTCATCAGTATTTTTCGACGTCCCCGTCGATGAAACACCATCGGCCTCGTCTTTACCTTCAGCTTTACTATCAGTTTTTTTTGTTTCCTTGTCCCCCTTGTCTCCTTCCACATTAACTGGATTAATATTCGTGGAATCAGAATTGGTTTCTTTAATATTCTCACCAACGTCACCATCGGATGATGATACCTTACGTCGTTTTACAATATGATCCACACCTCTATAAGGTTGGAAGGGGAATAAACCCTTGGGTGTATCCTCAGTAACCATCCAATGACCCGTATAAGGCGGTTCAACACCATCAGGTCTCGATTCTACGTCCACTTGATAATTAATTAGCCCCCATTTTTCCAAAAAGGCATGTACCCGCATGATGGCACCGACATCACCCACCAAATTACGACGACATGATGTCACCGTGAGGTAATCGTTGGGATTTAATCGATAGGTATTAATCATAAAATTACGATATTTTTGATAAACCAGTGGCGTCTTGGATTTATTACGACCGTTAAAAAATTCTATCAACGATTTTTTTTCAATTTCGTGCACGGCTGACATCTTGAACCAGGATGCGTAAGATGGAATCACAATAGTATGCATTTGAGGTAAATAATCTTCGTTGGTGGCCTCGGCAAAGTTCTTGGCAGCGCGTTGAAGGCTCTGATCTTCCTTGGTATTCTCCGGATTGTTGATCGCAAGAGTGGTGATAACAGGAACGCCACTATTACCGTTCAAGGTCGCGGCCGCAGATTTACTGGCTACCGGTGGAATATTAACAATCATTGGCGTTATAGTAGTCTGGGTCTTGATCGGCTCGGGTTTCACGGTGGTTGATGTATTATCCCCATTCTTAGTCACTGATTCGGGGATAGATGATATTTCTGATTCTAACTTAGAGGATTTATCAGATTCGGTATTGACTTCAACATCATCGGCCATTTCCACATCTTCAAAATCATCCTTCTCATCCGCCCCTTCCATATCTTGATCTTTCGAAGACAAAGATGTGGATTCAGCCGATAAGTTAGATGAGAGAACGCCCTTGGTGGTACTCGCTGCGTCAGATAAATCAGCTTCGGTCGTACCTTCCATCAGCACATCTTCGTCATCCTTTGACACAGGTTGAGTCTCGATCTCAGCGGCTTCCGAGTCAATATGCACGTTTGATCCCTGTTTAATGGAATCTTCCTTTGACTCCTCAATATCAGGAGAAATAATTGGTGACGCGATACTATCAATCGATTGTTTCGGTGACTCCAGTGTGTCATAACTCCTTCCTTCGGTGTCCATATTCACATCAATATCAATATCAGCCGTACCAGAATTATTCAAAATATTATTAGCAGTATCTTCAAAGTCGTCAACGTACCCTTCGTTTTCCGCCATCGTTTCTGAAGTATTGCCAAAGGAAGCTTCCGATAAAGTGGGTTCTGGTATTGATAGTTCCGCTTCAGGCGCGGCAAGTTCCAACACTGGTTCATGCACAGTAGTTATCAAGGTATCTGCAGGCTTGGACATATCTTCCAATACTTGTGAACTATCGCTTATAGATGTGTGGTCATAATTGATTTCATTAGCTGAGAGCCCGTCGATCTTGGGCTCAACTTGCTGTAAATCGTCAATAATAGATTCTTGGAATTCGGGTTCAGTCGCCGCCGCCGCCGGCTCTAAATCCTTTTGGGGCCCTGTTTCCTGGTTTTCAGTTACAGGTTCCAGCACCGTCTCCAGTGACCCTGTTTCCTTTAAAATGTCCCCTAAAGGCACCTGTTCAGTATTCACCACCAATTCAGTGGAATCATCTCGCTCTAAGAAATCTTCACTCAAATCTTGGGTCAAATTTTCTTTGAGGTAGTCCGGGTCAGACACGGCAAAAGAACTAGCATCTATCGTAGCTGCACTGTAAGAGTTCATGGTATTAGGCTCAGTAATTGTTGGTTGGGCAACCTCGGGCTCGGTAACTTCAGGTTCGGCAACCTCGGGCTCAGTAATTTCAGGTTCGGCAACCTCGGGCTCGGTAACTTCAGGTTCCGTTACTTCGGGCTCGGTAACTTCAGGTTCGGCAATTGTGGGCTCAGTAGTTGTGACCTCAGTAACTGTGGGCTCAGTTGATATAATTTCAGAAACTATAGGCCCAGTCGGGGTCATATCTCTAGGCGATGTTGTGTTCAAATCATTCCCCAACACAGTTCCCGTTTCGGCTAGTTCGTTCATAAGAGGCTGGGCAGCGATTTCAGGTACAAAGGACTGGCTATCTTCAGATAAATAATCTTCGCCAATCAAAAGTGAGGTTTGAATTTCCTGGGCCACCTCAGACTGAGGAAGAGCTGAGTCAACTGCTTCAACGGGGGTTGTGGTGTCGATCGGGAGGACGGCTTCGGTTGTTGTTGAGATGGAATTGGCTTCAACGGGCAATACGGTAGCCTGGCTAGCAATTTGAGTGGGTATATCTGACATTATTACGCGTATTTAATTGAATCTAGAATGATTTCGGAGGGTTTTCCTCGTGGAGGGAAGAGTGGTACGATAATTAAAAATTACAAACTCTATTGATCTTTTTCAAGGTCTTGTCAAGAATATAGTAATCACTAATTTATCCGTGTAGTGAATCAAGAAATATATAATAAACCAGTACTCGATTAGAATTTAAATTCTAGTGGTAAACCAGATATTTTTCTTTCCTCTAAAGTTTCCGCTTAAAAAATAGCACCAACGCTCTAGCCCTGATTCTAACCCTGAGCACTAATCCCCAGTGGTAGTGGTGCAGTCGATTAGGACTCGACGCGTCTGGCCAGGGTATGACAAATACGCAATGTGTTTGGGGTCTAAGGGTATATTTCAGTACGCGAGCGATAACGATAATGAAATCCCAATACAATAAATAACATACACACAAACCAACCATTTGCTTTGGAGCATTTCTGTAACTAACGATAAACAGGATATATTGGCATTCACTGATCTTTTTATTATATATGTTATAGTTAACTTAAGAATTTGCTTTCTTTAAACTCAGTTCCTGCCAAGTTTATAAATAATAATATATATATATATACATATACATATATATATATATGGGCTATGTGCGCTCTTTCTTCAAATTCGCAGCCATTTTTTCAGATGATTGTTTTTGATGGAGTCTCATTTGACCTTCCTTGGTGTATAGCCATTCATTGCTAGAATTTACGAATCCGATTTGGTTAATTTCAGAAATTATGAAAAATCTGTGCCAACACATGTGAGTTGAACATTCAACGTCCTTGCGATAATTAAATACTTACTAATCATTGGCCCTTGTCCAAATGGTATAGAAAATAATTGCTGGAATACCGATAACAAATAAGTTATTCCTTACTCTGCGGAAAGTATTAAATACTTCAGGTAAACCTATATTTGCTATAGGTTTCTGTGCATATGGTGATACACTGTACCGATTAACGCCTGTACGTATGGAGATAACGACAGTTAGAAACGCCCAGGGGAGGGAAGGTTATATAGTAATAAATATATCTCTTTTTTTTAATTAATAGACTTACCTTTCTGTGGTGGTGAACCTGGAATGGTTTTTAAAAAGAATTGGTCAGTACAATTAGTTCATGTCTTCCTTCGGAATAAATAAATTAAAAATCAATCGATACTTACCTAAGTTACCCCACCATCCTATGTAAAATTTCTTGGTCGGACCTCCTGCCATTGCGGTACGTTCAGTTGTTTAGAAAATAAAAAATAATAGAGATATGAAACTGGTTTGAGAGTTTGAAAAAAAAATTGAGGTTTGATAGAGGAAATTAATGTTTGATGTTGGATGGAATATTTAATATGTTTGATTTTAGATGGAAATGTATGTGTGGTTATATACAAGTTTGCGGGGTAGTTGCTAGCTGTAGTCATCATGTCTTAAAGTGGCCGTGTGACTTGAGCTATTCAACCCAAAGAGGTTGTTCCAGCCAGTTCCAATATATCCTGAAAAGACGAAAGGAGTTTTTTGCAGGGTCAGCCAGCAAGTTACTTTTTGGGAAAAATGAAATAACCTTTCGTCATGTGCTTTACACACATAGCTAAGGGCGTAATTATGGAAAGCTTCCAAAGTCCGGGGTTCGTTATATATTAAACTCTAGCAGAAATATAATCAGGACAACGATGAAAGAGATGAAATTAAAAGGTCAGAAAAAAGAATACAACAAATAATGAAATAAAGGACCAAAAGTAGAAAAAATAGAAAAAATAGAGTAGAGAGATAAAATTACTGACAAGGTATAAATATTTATTAAAGAAGTAAAATGCAATTTAGGTTTAACATTAATATAAATCCTAATTTCCCTTATATATTTCGTAAAAGCACGTCAAGACGATTACTTAATTCGTTCAATTTATCCGATGAGGCCTGGAAAATAGGCACAATATCCGGATGCAATATCACCGTGCGTGGTTTCACATTGTGAAGCGATTCTAGTGAAGTCTGTACCGAGTAAGGGGAAGTCATAGTCACGGGTGGATTATAAATATCATCATGATCCCTATCGGATGCTAATGTTGAAGTGGACGCAATAGCTGCCACTTTGGTAGAATCAAAACTATGATTCGAGACCAGTGAGTGCCGATCGTGATCCTGGATGTTACGAGGAATAATTGGTGGGGTATGAATAATTACAGTATCATCATTTATTGACGATGAATCATCCTCGGCCGACTTATTATTCTTCTTGACCTCACTAGTTTCAATCTCACGAGTTTCTTCGCTTTGGTCTATTCCGCCCATTTCGTTGTGAGTCTCCAAACTGTCACTCTTAAGCACAGGTTCATTAGATTCCTGGTTGTCGTTGTTGTCGCTGTTGTCATTGTTGTTGTTCTCATCTTCAGTTCCCGCGAGACGATCTATGGGCTCAATTTCCTTATTATCATGATCAATACTATGATTATAATTATTATTTGTTTGATCAATTTCGGCATGGAATGACGCTATACTAGCCATATGTTTCAAAGCCGATATATTCTTTTGAACCCGATTAAGCGACATCTGTCGTACTAGACCTCCATCATCAAAGTTATTATTTGATAAAGCCAGTGATTTCGATCGATGCAGTGATGATGATGATGATGCAACGACAACCCCCGCGCTAGTGGAGTGCATTGCCGATGAATTTAACAAGGGTGAACCTGCCGTTGATAATCCCATTTTATAAGAATGAACTTGTGAAGAGACCCCTGACCACATCGAAGACGTGGTGGATGTCATGGAATTGGATTTGAATGCATCCGGTGGATTCCATAAGATGGGTGAATCCATCATCAGAGATGATTCGGCATCACTGTCAAAGTGCTCCTGATTTGGTCTTAATGCAGATAACGAGTCGTTGTATTCTTCTTCTTCTTCTTCTTTTTCTTCTTCCATTTCATTCAAAGACATGGGCTTCATCATGTCATCAGCATTGTTGATTGTCAATGTGGACGTACTTTGTAAAGATATTTGCGATGGGTGTGATTCATTAAGGTCTTCATCTGGGGGGCTCACGTTCACCGATTCCGGTTGGGTATTTACCGACAACTTATCAAATCGTGATTTCCCAATGGGCGGGATTGTATGAGTATCTAATCCCAGCGGATCAACGTTGAAAGCGGGTGATGAAGTTATAGATGTTGGACGGTCACGACTGGAAATACGTTTACGAAAGAATCCAGCCAGTGAGTTTGATCTGTTAGTAGTCATGGTGGGCGAAGTTGATGTATGTTGGAGCATAGTTTCGCGGTCCAGCTCAGGCGATTGAGGTGAGGTCGCAATAGGGTACATTTCCGAGTTTGAGTTATTTGAAAATTTGCGCACGTGAAAACTCTCTAAAGATACTGAGCTATCTATTGAATTCCGATCAGTTGATCCATCTCGTTCCCGATTCTTTTTCAATTTAGAAAAGAAACTACTATTACTAATTTGACGTCGAGGCTTTTTGGCGGTTTCCGGTAAAGGTCCCTTAGGAGGGTTAAGTGCACTATTACTGGTAGTACTTTGCAGATTCTGAATCTTCAATGGTGATATATCATACGCGGTGTGGGATGTATTTAATGTGGAACCAATTTTCTGGTGTTCAGGGGCTGAATTCTTGGTAGATAAGGGTTGTATCACCGTAGAGTTCAAATTATTGGTACCTGGGTTTGTCTTAACTGATCCCCGCGTTTTAGGGACGAATAGTGCTTGAGTTTCGGTTTTGATTAAATTTTGGTCTCGTACAGGATTTAATTCAGTCTGAAGGTCCATTGATGAAGGTGGAGAGAAAAGAGCCGACATAGATTGTGGCGTTGATGTTTTTAAGGGAATTAATTCAGGATCATCCGAACTAATGCTGATAGTATCATCGATGTCATTATTGAATTCTTGTTGTTGTTTTATTTTATCAATTTTTTCTTCCTCTTTTTCTTCCTCTGTTTCTTGGTCTTTTTCTTCTCCTCCTACTTCGTCTTTTTCTTCGTCTTCCCTTTCTTCTATTTCTTCTTCCAAATCTGAAACATCACCCATGGCCAGCTCACTTGAATCACTTGCTTCATCACCGGTAGAATATTCATATTCCGATGCTGAGACATAAGTGGGATTCCCGTTGAACATGACCGACTTTGTTGACTTTTTATTATTATTATTTTTTAAAGATTTTTTTAGCATAAAACTGGGTTTTAGTGAATCACTAAGGCTGCTGAAGCTACTACCAGGGATACTTTCTTCCTCTTCCTTAGTTGGGGCTACGGCATCACCATTACGGTATTTATTTAATCTTGCCAGACGTTCGCTAGGGGTTTCAATATTTTCGGCCGGCAGGAAGCCCACGGTGGAATCCTTAGTTAATCTCACTAACCACCAATAAGAATTTGAGTCGTTAAGAAGGATCATGGCGTCGCCCTTAACGGCATTGGCTTGACCCTTTTCGGTCGCGACAAATGTTTTCAAGGCATAAACAAAGGAAAAATCAATTTCTTCTTCATGAATGGACGGTGATGATGATAGTCGATCAAAGAGGTCATCAGAGTCATCGGATTCGTCGTCATCGTCATTGATATCATTCATTTGACCATTATCACTCAGGTGAACATGTTCATTTTCATGGCCATAGTTGTCCTCATCGTCTTCTTCTTGGTCTTGTTGTCTGGGTTGTTGGAAATTACGAGGATTATCGATTATTCGTTCATTTTCAGAATTATCGATATCATCCGAGTTTAGTTTAGTGGAGGCGTTATCCTTACGCGAGAAAAACGATGAAACTTTTTTGCTTTTGCTTTTCTTTTTCGTAACATTTGAGTCGGGGGTCTGATCATCAGATGGCACTCGATTGGTCATGGGGGTTGCGACAGGGTTGGCTTGGTAAGACCGGGACCTGATTTCGAATTCACGATGGGTGTTGGGCATGGCGATGACAGGGGGGGTGGGGTGGGTTCAGAGGTTGAGTTGGGGCTGGAGTGGGAGATGTCTAAATAAGTGAATAAATAAATGAATGAATGAATGAATGAATAAATGAATAAATAATTATATTATTTTTTTGAGTAAATGAATAAATGAATTATTTTTTTAAATAAATGAATGAACGAATGAATAAAATAAATGAATAAATGAATAAATGAATAAATGAATAAATGAATAAATGAATAAACAAGTAGACAAGTAAACAGGTAAATGAGATGATCAGGGATCAGAGACCAGAGATCAGACGCGCGGGAGCCAGGTGATTACTGGGCAGGGCGGCGAACGAGCGAGAGAAGGGAGGGCGACAGGAAAACCGAGGGCCTGGGGACGGGCAGAACCAAGACCAGGGGCGGTGTGGGACGGATGAAACCACGCTGGAGAGTGGCCGAGTGGAACGAAGGGAAGCGAGGTGGCACGCAGGGTCGTGGCTGGCGGTGAGCGTTGCGTTGTGGGACGGTCGGTGGGAGGATCTGACGCGGCCCAGGGCGTGGCGGGCGTTGAGCGAGATTTTTTGCGCCGTCAAAACGCTGAAACTGGCGGAGTGTCTGGGGACGACCTCCATCTGGGCTGCCAATCGCAACTCAGTGCTGAACTCTGCTGAGAACAACGTTCTCAGCAGAACTAATAATAAACAATAATAATAAATAAATAATAGTCGTAGTAATAATAAACAATAATAACAAATAAATAATAACAAATAAATAATAACAAATAAATAATAATAAATAAATAATAATAATAATATATAATAATATATAATAATAAATAAACGATAGTAAATAATAAATAAACCATAAATAAACAATAAATAAACAATAAATAAACAATAAATAGACAATAAATAATAACAATAACACTCTGGCTGGTAAGGCACCAACTTCCTCTCCTCAGCTGAAATGCTGCCATGGCGGCCGTCCCACCTGAAGTTGCCCGCTGACGTCATCGCCACTCCATGGCCCACCCTCAATTTATCCGGCGGGCAAGGTCTCCACTGCCAATTTTCCGATTTTCCGGCGGCGATGGGGGCCAGTCTGGCGGTGTGCCAGTCTGGGGTCCAGCAGACAAGCCGACAGAAAGGCAATGGAAATAGAAAGGCAATAGAAAGACAATAGAAAGGCAATAGAAAGGCAGTAGACAATATACAATATACAATATACATTAGAAACACAACATCCAGAATACAAAATACAATAGAAATACAACCCAAAATACAACAGAAATGCAATAGAAAATACGTTGCGTCCCAGCTGCAGATCGCATCGGCCATCAGCCATCAGCCGCCAGCCGCCAGCCGCCAGCCGTCAGCCGTCAGCCATCGCCAAAACCAACCTTCGCCGATTCGCCTCCCTTTCTTGCTTCACCAGCATCAACCCCTGTCTGTGCCGTCCTGTTTCCTTTTTTTGCTGGACTTGTGTCCGTCCCCTCCTATATATATATACCCATATATATCCACATATATCTATATGGTTGGTTTCATCAGACGGCATGTTGCACCCTCTCACTCGCCCGCCCACCCGCCGGCTGACCCCTCCACCCCATCTCCACCCCCGCTAACCATGCCTGGTAATTCGGCGCTAGCCGCCTCGTCAGTGGCCACGGCTCCCTCCCCTCCTTCAACCTCCTATATATCCCCACAGTCCTATAACCCCACCCCCAATCCCACCCCGAGTCCCACCCCCAGCCCCATCCCCATAGTGGCCTCAACCACAACCACAGCCACAACCACAACCACAACCACAACAACCACGACTCCTGCCCTCGATGAGGGTCGAAATATATCCTATAAGAATTTCATGCGCAAGACCAAATCCCCCTCCCCGCCTTACTCCAACTCATCCGCCACTTCATCCTCATCCACCCTGGGCCCCTTACCCTCAACGGGGACCTTGTTTAATACTAAATTCAGGCGAAAGTCTGTAGAACCTTGGCGTCTACCCTCAGCTCTGACTCGTCAATTCATGACTTCCGGTTCAGACGCCTCAGCTCGTAGCTCTTATAACGATTATCATACATTTCAGCGTCAATCGCATAATAATAAACCAGACCTCCACGATGATCGGTCAAAGTCTACCCTTATCCATGGTATAGATAGACATACGGATATTGGTAATGACACCGAAACCAAACCCGGATCCGAGACCGAGACTGAAACCGAGACCGAAACCGAAACCGAAACCGAAACCGAAGTTGAACCCAAAGTTGAACCCGAAACTAGCACCAAACCCCAGCTTGAAACCAACGAATCACACCCCCCAATAAAACGATTTAAACCTCAACTCAATAATCCTCCAACAGCCTCTTTATACGATTCAAATTCTGATAATTCATCCAAGGGCCCCTGGGCTTTTGATGAACCTTGGCCTAGTTTCTTGCCCGAGGACGATCTTGGTATTGGGCTTTATCGTACCTTCAGTGAAGGTGAGACCTCTCAATTCGATTATAATACTGGTAATCGATTAATCCCCGGCCCAAAGTATTTAAGATCATCGGTATTTTCTAATTTAGCGCGAAATACGGCTAATCCTACATTTTCACCGGTACTAATGCCCACTTTACAAAATCACAACCCCCATAAGGTTATTCCGGATGAAACCATTGGCGAAGAGTACTTGACTAAATCAGTCCTACTCCCCATTAAACGTAAATTGTTCACACCACTGAAGAAATCGCTCAAGAGTTTAACCGAGGGTTCAACATCTTCGTTCACTGAAAGTGCATCAGACAGCCTAGCTAAATCTTATCCCAATTGGGCCAAATACGAATTCAACAGTAAATCATCATCACCCTCATCATCAAATAATAATAAAAGTTCAAAATCTCAGACCTTGCCTGAGGTTCCTCAATTGGCTCCATCATGTCCATTCCCCCATGATATGGGTTCCGAATTAGTTCCCATGTTGAGCTACGATTTTTCCAAGGCATATAAAACTCCGGCCATGCCATCTGACAATTCTTCAGCAGCGATTTCCAAGGACCCCTCGCCTAATTCGTCGGCGCTATCATTGCCGCAGGTTCTCAAATCAAGTTATAAGCCTACGATGGAAAATTTGAATAAAACCACCTCGTCGTCATCATTATTATCATCTTCACCATCGTCATCGTCATCATCATCGGCAGCATCATCATCGTTGAACTTGGCTTCACAAAAATACAGTGGCAGTATTGGTTCTAAATCCATGGTTGACCCGAATTCGGCTAGTTCATTTTTATCAAAATGGGCTACCCCGCCCTCGGACAATATATTTACCAAGCAAGCATTGCCGCATTCTATGTCGCAGCCAATGCTGCCACAATCACAAGTATCACAATTACAAACATTATCTGAGATAGACTATCCTGGTGATAGTAGTGAATATATCCCCGGGTTGACGTTTAATGCTAATCCCGGGCTACTTAGCCGATCGGATAGTTTGGCGCGACTAAGACAGCTACGAGGCGGGAATAATAATGACAAGAATTTATTAAAGCGTCAACAACAGCAGCAGCAGCAGCAGCAAAAGCAGGACAGGCAACAGAAGCAGCAGAAGCTCTCATTATCTACCAATATGGCTACTACTATGGCTACTACTGCATCCGAGGCAAACCTTACGGCTACTACTAGTAGTCCTATTACTCCCTCGTCGTCATTTATATCAGGCATGCCATTGGCCCCCGCGCCACCTTCCATGACTTATGACGAATGGCGTAGTTTACCATTTAGTCAGCGACGAATGATTCAATCGCCCACCACCAGTGTGGTTAATTCACCGAGAATTCGCAGCTTTTCAACCGATGCAGGTTTTGGCTCATTTGGCTCAGTCGGTTCGTTTGTAGGCGGCGGCGGTGGCGGTGGCAGTAGCGGTGGTAATAGCGATGTGATGACCTGCGATCCCGGTAATTTCTCACCTGCTGGTCTTTCTCGATATAATTCAATGAGTGCAATGGGTGGTGGCGGGGGTGGAACTGGATCCGTAGGAGGTAATAATGGAGGCGACGAATTCACATTATTCGGTTCGGTCCCCGGCTCTTCAGTAGCAATGGCCGCCCGGCCGCGCCATATTCCACCCATGTCCGATTTCAATGAATCTAATAATAGTCCCTTTTCATCTTCCACTTTTGCCTTTTCGCGCGATAACTCCTTTTCAAATTCACCAGTCGGTCGTGGTGGTGGTAGTTTTGGTGGGGGTGGTGCGTCATTTCTACTTGGCCCCGGGATTCCATTCTCTAAGCGATCGCGGGCAACTACATTATCCAACCCGGGATCGTTTTCATCACATAGTCCCGCTAGTAACTTTTTGAATAAGATTTACATAGATTCCAAGGCGGCCAGTTCGCCCAAGGAAGAGATTCCTGAAATTATTGGCGAATATTTGATTGGTAAGCAGATCGCCCATGGTGGGTTTAGTGAAATTAAAGAAGCCATCACAACGGGGAAGAATAGTGAAAAGATTGTGCGAGCGGTGAAAATTGTTAAAAAGTGTAGTTTCCCATCACCTTCGTCGTCTCCCTCGACATCGCCTTGTAACTCCAATTTCAATTCCTCAATGTCACTCTCGACTTCTTCAAATTCGGTAAGCAAAGTAAGAAGTCGGGTTAATATCTCACTAGGTGATGATAATAATATCAATTATTTAGAACGGGTTCAAAGTGAATTCCTTCGTGAAGTCGCTATTTGGAAAACTCTGAATCATCCTAATATCCTTAAACTAATTTGGCTCTTTGAAAACGAAGAGGCTATTTATTGTTTTGCCGATAAGATATCCGGCGGTACCTTATTAGACGTTGTTAAGCATAGTACCACTGGCCTGAAACCCGAGTGGGTAAAGACCTATAGTCATCAACTCGCTTGTGCCTTACGTTACTTACATGAAGATATGCATATTGTTCATCGTGATATTAAATTAGAGAATTGTTTGGTGGAGTACGCCCCCGATCAAATGAATTCGACTGCTGATGACGGTAGTAAAATACCAAACTCAGGATTCCCCAATCGTCTAATTTTATGTGATTTCGGAATGAGTGAGTACTTTGAGTCTGGAGAAGAATCCCCGTGTGATAGCGAAGGTATGGAATGCTGTAGTTCTTCCGATGGTAGCACCCCAAGCGGCTCACGAGTATCTCTGGCCTCTGATGATCCGTTATCATCCAAGCCCGACAAGACTTCATCTCGTGGTAATTCGGATATATCTTTAGGCCAATATAGTGCAAACTCTTCCGATACTTCACTGGTATCAATATCAGGTAAATCTCTGCATCGTCGACACATTGGTCCCTCTGATACTTCGGCCAGGTTCCCTCACCGGCAGCCACCACCTTCATTAGATGGTTCTGAAAATAAGCTAAGAAAGGATTTTTTGACTCCAGCCAAACCAAGAACGGCACCCACGCCGGAATCTTCTTTACCGTTTGATGATCAGCGGCTTCATCATCGATCACAATCAATTTCTTTAAGTCGCAGTAATCTTAAACGACCGCCTCTACATCCGCCGCCTGCCAACTCCAAACAACTCTCGCGGGTGGATACATTACCAAATCAAAAGTCGGGAACTAACATCAATATAGACAACAACAACAACAACAACGTTGAGGGTTCGGTCAACTCTGAAAATAATTCTCCTTCTTCAGTACTACCCTCGGTTCACAGTAACTTGGCGGCACAAAACTGTGGTTCGTTGCCCTATGCGCCCCCGGAGATGATTTCAAACACCATGCCCCTGTTTGAACCCGGTATTGATATTTGGGGGTTTGGGGTTTGCGTCTACGCTATGGCGTGCGCCGAATTGCCATTTTCTCATCATTTCACCCCAAGACTTCGTATGATGATTCTAAGTGGTAAATGGGATCAAATAAAATTGGGGGGCAAGCTGAATTCTGATTGGGTAGACCTCGTTAAGGGATGTTTGACCGTTGATAAAACGGCTCGTTCAACAATTTCTGATATTTTGGAAAGCAATATCTATAGCGGTCTGGATATTGTTTAATCATAAACAAAGATACAAAATAAAAAAGCTATGAGAGAAAAACATAAATAAGTGGAAAAAAGGAAAAACTAAGGATCAAGAAAGACAGAAACGTCGTCTTTTTTTTTCTCATCTGTATTGTAATGTAATGTCTAATCTTATATATATATTTATCTGGCTATTATATTCTATGAAATGAATACAGATATTTGAAATAATTATTAAATTAAACATCCATTAACTGATGCTTTTCTATACACATTATCTTAGTAAAAATCATTTTTTTTCAGTAATAGTTTATTAACTAGTTGAGAACGCTATATATCATATTCATAAAGGCTATTAAAATAGCAAGGTATCAAAAGAGAGAGAAATGGCGAAGCAACAATTACAACTTACAAGGGAAACGGTGAAACTGATCATTCAGACTGATGAGCTCAAGATTCCAAAGGTATCAATCCAACACTTCAAACTACAATGTGTCAATACCTCTGAAACCTATTGCCCATCAACATGATGCGGGTAAAGATTTTTAAAGTGTTCATTATTGAAATTTGGTACGTGACTCCACGATACCAGGCCAAGTAAGAGCAATTATTTCCTTAAAAAGAAGGAAACAATCACACCCTACCGGCGGGATAAAATAATTTTTAATATAGAAGTACATAAAACATAAATAAACTAAATAACATCATTAGAATACTGAAAGCGAGCGTGAGAAATATTTATACCGTTAAAGATATAATAATCTATTCTTCAACAATGTTACCCTTTTCGGAAACGTAGATACCATCCAAGAACTTTCTGATATCCTTGTTTCTAACACGGCAGATTTGTTGAACGTCGGCAGCGGTCTGAGAAACGTTTTCTAAGGAATTACCAGAAAAGATAATTTCGTCCTTAGTGGCACTGGAGAGATCAGCAGTGACACCTTCGGCAATCTTGACTTCTCTAACACGTCTTTCACCAAGGAAATTTCTAATTTCAACAATCTTACCATCAATGACATTGACATTAATAGGGAAATGGGCATAGACAAATCTCATCTTGTACTTGAAGCCTCTGGTGACACCAATAATTAAATTATTGATAAGAGACTTGACAGTTCTCAAGGTAGCAATGTGCTTTCTGGTACCATGCATAACACTAAGTTTAATTTGAGTGTTTGAGAGTTTGGTAAAGGTAACATCAACATGTCTAAGATTCTTGGTAAGAGAACCACGGGGGCCGGTGACGTTAACAACACGAGCCTTAATTTCAACATTAACACCCTTGGGGACTTCAAGGATTTGATCGGTTTGGATGAACTTCATTTTTGATTGATTGAGGGGTTTTAACGAGAAGGGTTGAAAATAAGTTAATTGCTCGTGGGGGTAATAATATACTTGCAGTGAATGTTAAAAGGGAATGCTGCTGGGTTTGAAAATTTTATTTTATGCTGCAAGACTGAGATATTTCACATTTTTCGCTTTAGCCGTAGAGATGAACACGGCTGCCTAATATTAATCAGTGATTATGTAATATATACTATCAGAGTTATAGCTTTTAAGCTTGTAGTTTAACAAATATTCTACTTGCACCATGAAATAGGGAACGGTCCTATGTTTATATTTGTTGAAAATATTCACTTGTATTCGATTTAATTACAAATTGATTTGTTAATGGTTTAATTGTGTATTCAGTGACAGTTCTTGGGAGTTTCATCATTTACTACGTAACATTATTATCTGGAATTCAACGGATGGGGATGATCATATAACGTTGAGGTGGTACAAAAGAAATATATCTACATAATTTAAGTACATATGAATTGCCGAAGTTGATAGTATTATAGTGGTGTGTCTCTCTTGTTAAAATCAGTATTTCTTCTGGAGTAGTCCGGAGGGAGGGGGGAGGCTGCGTTTTATACATGAAGATATATTTTTATCCTATATTCGCTTTATTAATAAATACAATTGAATCTAACCTACTTCTCAAAGGCCTTTTCGTTATCCTTTTGGGCTTCTTCGAACTTAGCCTTGAAAGCATCGGCGTTTTCGCTGTTGGAGAAACGGATAGCTAAAGTTTGAGCTTCGGGGGCACCTTCACTGATATCAGCGGTGACACTGTAGACCCAACTTCTATCAGAACCGACGTTAGGGGAAAGTTTATAGGAAGGAAGAATGTAGTGATTGGCACAGATCTTGAGGGTCTTGTCTCTTCTCATAAGAAGTCTGACCTTACCAGATTCCTTGTGCTTGAGGATACGGACATCACCGGTACCACGTTCCTTCCATTCCTTAGTATCAGGGTGGAAACGGAAAACCTTAGCACGGCTATATAAAATCACAAAAACGGTTAGTAAAAATTCTTTAATGCTGTTGTGTTCAAACAGGCTATAAAGCCAAATCAATCAATTAATCAATTGTCAAAAAAAAAACAAATACCAAAAAAAATTCAAAACTCATTTTAAAGAACGAACCCGTGTAATGGGTTCACTTGCTCATTTTGTAAACTTTTTTGGCTTTTTTCACAATTAATCAAATAAAACATTTAGGTGTCAGGCTTGATATGTAGGCCTCAAAAGCAAGGTGTTGGTAACTTACATCTTGAAGATGGCTTCTTCATCTTCTTCGTTGGTCTTGACTTCAACCTTTTCTAACTTGACAATAGGTTCGAATTCGACTTCAGGGGATTCGGGAGCTTCTTCTTCATCATCTTCCTTGTCTTCAGAAGACTTCTTATCTTCTGATTCTTCCTTCTTTTCTTCAGTTTTGGGCTTGCTACCACCAAACATAGCAAAGACGTTGGCAACGGCGGGGGTTTCTTCAACCTTCTTGACTTGTTCAGGGACAGTTTCGGTGACTTTTTCAACAGATTCAGACATTTTCGGTATATTTAATGAAACAAATACAATGAAATTTTATCAGTGTCAATATATATAACCAGGTGGAAACGGGAGGAACGTTACGGAAAAGGAAAAAACTGTTATATCACAATCAAGTTTAATCAGGTTAGGGTTTCATCACTAGCCAAGGAACCTCACGAGATCCAGTGCACAAATATACGTGTATGAATTGGATTATATTTATATATACCATATTTAGAATATCAATCGAAATGTAATACGTTTAGCATACGTTTAGTAATTAGAAAATATTCCAAAGACTCTATAAAATTTTATTAATAAAACTAAGCTCACAAATGAAAAAAATAGAAACTAAAAAAGGCCATAATGTTGGAAGATAGGTACACAAGATAATTTTATGTAGAAAATATTATTCTGAGATAAAACTGAGCGGAAACGCAG
Organism: Nadsonia starkeyi-henricii; assembly: GCA_030560865.1. Classification (NCBI taxonomy): domain Eukaryota; kingdom Fungi; phylum Ascomycota; class Dipodascomycetes; order Dipodascales; genus Nadsonia; species Nadsonia starkeyi-henricii. The sequence continues at coordinate 123,547 of JAKTWC010000003.1, read as the reverse complement.
TGGACTCAATCAAAAAGTAATTACATCCAAGCATATGCAACACCCTTCTCCAAATTATTCAGATAATTTGGCATTTTTATTTGAACCATCTTCAGAATCGCCATCAGCTGGATCTGTGGCTTTGCGCTTAGCTCCGGGAACGTTGATATTGGCAGAGGTTTGAATACTGTCAATTTTAGGCTCAACCTTGTTGAGAATGACATCTTGCTTAGGGGTGTTCTTGGGTGCAAAATGAGATTCTGGTCCCGCCGAAGACATTAACCTGAATGGAGATGGTAACGTAGCAGCTAAGGACGGAGGGGCAGGGATGGGCGCACTTGGTACAGGAACATGTGGAATGGGTGCTCCTGATTGCTGGGTTTTCGTTGTTATGATAGAAGATTTGGTTGAAACAGGAACGGGAATAGGGGCCGCAGGAATGGGGGCTGTATGAAGAGGTACCGTCGGTATTGAGGCCGATAGAGCATTGAGATGCATAGATGGTTGGGGTACTGTGACGACAGGAATAGGCGCCGACGACGCTGAGGTTAACGGTGTGGAAGACGAGTATTGCGATGATCCCATGTATGATCCAATGTTATTAGGCTTGGTCGAATTTGCAGATGGTGCATCCGAGGCCAAAGAGCTACTCGAGGCGCCAGCATTGGTACTCTGAGAAGGCGCAGTTGTAGCCTTACCTAACGCGCTGATCGGGATATCACCACCATATTTATCGGCATGAGCTTGTAATTGTCTCAATGCAGCTTTAACAGCTGGGGATGGATTCTGGATCTTACTAGCTTGTGCCAATACTTGAGCAATTGTCGTCGAAGGTGAGGACATGTCATAAGCTGACTTAGAGGCAGCTGATAAGTTATCGTTATAGTACGCTGGTTTTGAACCGGTTGGCCTTGGCGAGACCGTAGCGCCCAATGGGACTGATGTCGCAACCGGTGTAGAAGACCTGGAATTATTCTTGGGTGGAACGCGTGCCGAAAGACTGCCACTCGGGACAGGATTCGAAGCTAACTTAGGCGTATTTGACGCGGAGCTAGCCGCCGGTGAGTTGCTTTGAGAATCTGGGCCTGGACTGACAGAAACGCGGGATTTTGGCAACGGCGAAGAAACTAACGGAGATCCGCTCTGAAGGGGGCTCATCGAGGTTCCAGAAAGCGTTGAAGGTTGGGTCATGGGTGTCGACGCGATTGTAGTTGTTGTTGAATAAGGCATTGTAGATGTCAAGGATGTCTGTCCTAAAGGTAACGTACGGGATGAATTACCTACGTTGCTTGAAGTTGTACTAGGAAGAGGTTTGGCTGCTGCAGCTGCTGCAAGACTAATGGTTGACGGTTTATGGTTGACACCGGGAGTAGTTGTAAACGCGTGTGGGTCCTTTATTGGTAATTGAATAGAACTCGATGATGTTGAAGGCTGAGGACGATTATAACTAATTGAAGATGGAGCAGGTGTAGCCCTGAAGACTGATTGTCCGGCCAGTTGTGATGGGGAAGTATTAGATGACCTGTTCTTGTAAGGAGCCGTGTATGTGGCCGGTACATTCCCCTTCCCATTATTCATACCTGGAGACGAGGGAGACGGAACGGGGCTACTCTTGTTCAAAGTTGCTGGTGTATTCACATTCGTCGTCGCAGGTTTTTGTGAACTCGAAATCGAGGGCCCGGTTTTCCCAGAGAGTTTCGCTGTCATTGTGCTGATAGCCGAGTTCAAAATCTGTGCAAGCTGTTGAGGATTATTACCATTTAACAACGACTGAAGGCCACCATTAGGGTTATTCTTTGTGGCTTGGGCGATAGTCAATGCCAAAACATTGGTAAGAACCTGTGCACTTGGGGCGTTGGCACCTAATTGGCTCTGAATTTGCGCTTGAATCTTCTGCTGTAGCAAAGATAAGGTCCGCAAGGTGTCTTTCGGTAAATTTAAATTGTTGATGGCACTAGAAGACGATATTGAGCTGGATCCAGAAGCTAAATTAGAGCTTGGGGCATTCGAGCTTTCAGCTCCCGTATCAACTTTACCTTGAGAATTGGATCTTTGGACTTCGTTTTTCTGGCCGCCTGAATTAGATGCAAAGTTTTGCAGTGAACTATTTGCAGGTGCAGAAGAATGGTTACCATTACTGGCAGGGGAAGATACATTTGTAGAAACAATAGAAGGTGAACTACTGCGGGAATTATTAGTCATTGAAGGCTGGGTTCTCACTGAAGTAGTCGTATTGTTTCCATACAAGGGCATGTTACTTGGCTTACCAGTTAGAGGTGGAGGTGTCAAAGAGCTTGGTCTTGAGGCAGTTGACTTATTTAAATGCACCTTCTGAGGTTGAACTCTCATTTGAGGAATCGATGTCTGTTGTTGAAGAGTAGGGATACTAGTTTGATTAGCAACATCAATACCTGGCTTTCTCGTAGACGCGTAGCTTTGAATTGGTGACACTTCAATAGCAGAGGCTGCTGTATTACCGTAAGATTGAGATGAGCCAGTGAATTTGGGCATAGTAGAGGAACCAATGGATGCATTTGACACATTACCCGTTGCTGAGGAATAACCCTGAGGAGTTTGGTTAATGAAAGTAGACTGCTTAGGTAACTTGTCTAGTGAAGTGTAAGATGTGCTCTTTCCTGCGACTCTCTCCAAATTCGAAGCACTTGGATTGGCATCACCAGCAATAGTCTCTTTACCGGATGAATAAGCTTGGGTGGGAATATAAGAACTAAGGTTAGAATTTTCCGTCGATATATTGAAGTTTGTGGATGTAGCAAGAGGAGACATGTTCGAAGTCACTGGGCTACCTGTATTTGAGTGAACCCCGGCTGAAGCGGCCGCCGCGGCCCTTCTCTGCTCCAAATTAGCTGCAAGTTGTGCTTGGATACTATTGGGAGAAGGTGTCACGGTTGTACCAGACGACCTAGGTCTGTTAATGGTCTGAGCTCTGGGTGGGAATCTAACAGGCGTGTATGTACTACCCGTGTTCATTGGTGCCGAGCCAGTGAGAGGGTTGGGGCTAGCGGATGTAGAAGCAACGTTAATAGTAGGAGTTGACTGAGAAATATTTGGACTTGAATTTCCAGTTACCTTTCCCTCGGTTTTAACACTGGCGTCCATCAGAGCATAAGTGCTCATTCCAAAACTGGAAGTGGTAATTCCAGTACTACTATTAGTATTAGCCAAATTATTCCCAATTAAAGAGTAATTCGGGTTATACAATCTGGCATGCTCACTGCCTCTATTGTGAATTTCAATCTCACGTGCTAGCTCAGCGATCGTCTTTTCACGTTCCTTTTTCACAGGAGCGGGATTAGAATCATTTCCAGGATCATTACTATTGGCTGGAATCATAGGTGATACCACATTCGTACCAGAAGATAGTTTCTGGGTAGGTGTATTGTTTCCGGATTGATTTAAGAATGAGGTCGACTGTGTCAATGATCCAGTCTTATTTAAACCTCCAGATACATTCAACATATTGTTATTATGAAAATTTTGGTTCATAACTCCGCCAGCAATGTTATCGCTAATGCTATTCATTGGATTCGTTGTGTTCATTATGTTATTGTTGGGACCATAGTTAGTGTTGTTATAATTTACACTGTTACCATGATTATTGTTATTGTTGTTATTATTGTTATTGTTATGATTGGCATTGTTGCTGTTGCCGTCATTGTTATTAACGCCATTGTTGTTGCTGTTATTGTTGTTGTTGTTATTGTTAATATTTATGTTGTCATTGTTGTTATTGTTGTTATTCATATTACTATTAACATTGCTTACCATAGCGTTGTCACCATTATCCATAATATCATTGTTAATATTGTTATTTTGATTGATATTGTCGCTGTTGTTCATATTGCCTTGAGAATTACCGTGCGTCATAAGGTGATTTCCCATGTTGTTAATTGGTGCTCCACCGGAAATTCCGCCCATAGAATTATTTTTAGCCTGTGCTTTAGCCTTAGATAATGCCGCTGCTTTTTTCTTCTGTAATTCCTTTTGTGCGCAATAAACTTCATCAATACCCCACAACCAGCCTTTGCCCTCTTTTGAAATCTTCATAAATGCCTTATTAGACGAGAGATTATGACGAACAGAATTCTGCCAGCCATGAGGGCAGTATTTATAATAGGGAAATATATCTTGAATCGCCCGATAGATCTCAGACAGTGACATACCCCTTGGAGATGCATATGTTCTCAAAGCGGTAGCAATTAAGTGTGAATATGAGAATTGTGGCTTTTCACGATATTCCTCCGGAATTTCCTCTGGTAAGTATTCCCGTCTTTGAGTCTTTCCCTTGGGTTGAGCGGGCAATTTAGGTTTATTGTCATGGTTGCCGGTAGCCCCTCCAAGAGCTGATTCGAAAGCCGAAACTAACGAACTGCTGCCATCACGGTTAGGTTCAGCGGCAGCTAGAGCAGCTAATGCATCTTCTGAAATGCCAAACATTTCTGGGTTTATGGCATCAAAATTGTATGAGTCGAGCATTGATTCTGCACCAGCGATAACCTTTGCAGTTTCAGCATCAAGACCACTAGTAATACTGACCGCCCTCGCGGGTGGAGCATAACTGCTACGAGTCGTATTATCTGATATTCCGGCGCTGGTAGTACCAGCAGTATTTACAATACTATTGGCACCCGCAGTACCGGCGGTATTAACAGCACCCGTAGCCGGAATTGGTTCACTTGCTGCAAAATTTGACTTGACATTCGGGGTATTTCCTGCCTTGGCAGAAGGAAGAGATGATACAATAGGTACATTGGGAATTGGCGAATTTGTTCCTTTGACGGAATCTACAGTATTCACTATGGAAGCAAGAACCTTGGTCGAACTATTTCCCTGTTGGTATGCCTGGGATTGTTGACCTGACTCTTCCTGTGGTTGTAAATACTGCTTTTCGTTGCCGGTATTACCATCCGTCTTTGTTTCAGGATTCACACGCTCAGGGGAAGTAGTATCTATTTCCATGTGGTCATCATTCGGAGCAGTAGCAGAGGCTTTAGTTGTAGTGTCTTTACGACCCTTAGAATAATCCTTAGCTTCCTTATCAATTTTGCCACCGGTCCCAGTAACGGTATTCATGTCACTCTTGGCAGGAGGCTGAGTTACTGGAATCGACGCGGTTTCAGCAATTGGTTTACTCGAAGCTGAAGGGGGTACCTGTAAATTAGAGCCAGTGTTGTCATTGAGTGAAGGTAAAATAAAAGTAAACGGGATTTGGCCAATTTGAATTTTTGTACCATCTTTCAATGCTACAGTAGAGCCAAGTTCGATGAAAATATCATCAACAAATGCACCATTTCGACCCAAAACAGATAATTCAAATCTTTGACTTCCAAAGTTGTAGAAAATCTTGGCATGTTTTCTTGAAATAGCTTTAGCCGGACCTAAGTGAACATCAACCGATGATGAGCCGTTTTCTGCACGACGCCCCAGAACTACCTGTAAAGTTTGAACATAGAATGTAAAAGATTCAAAATCCAGTCTAGCATAAGCCGACACACGAGATAATTCGTCAGATTCTTTGCTCACAGGAAGTTCAGAATGTCTATCCAAGGAATTAACATTTGAAATGATTACTTTACTGGATTTTACCAGCTTCGGTGTTGATACCGGCGTAGCACTATTATGAGTAGTTACTTGTATCGTCTTTGCAACTGAGGCAGGTGTACCTGATGGTGATGATATTTTTTTCTTTTCGAGCCCTTTATTGACTAAATCTTCCGATTTATCGGTTTTTGAAGAAACTGATTCCTCGCTTTCGATCGAATCAGCATTAAATGAAGACTGAGGGATATCAGTAGTAACACCATTATTGTTATTATCCTTCTTGTTGTTGTTGTGTGTGTTGTCATCCTTTATAATGGTGTTATTCTGATTATTCGTCGAGTCGTTTTTGTCAGATTTGTTTTCCTCAGTATGCGTATCGAAATTATTGTCATCCCTATCTCCCCCACTTTTCTCATTGGTGACACTGATATCATTCGTCTGGGCGACCAATAAAGTCTTCTCGGATATCTCTCTTAGTGGATTGACCAATGAATCATTCCCTGATGGCGTTGGTGCATTGGAATGGTTGGGTGAATTAAACGTACTGTGGTGCGTGGATATAGGTGAGGCAACTTGAGAGCCAAGTGCGCTTTCTTCATTTACCGTTGGCAGCTGATTTATATCTTTCATCTGTGATAAATCTGATTGGGGCAAGCTTCCCTGATGATTGTTATCATCCGAGTCACTAATTTTGTCACTAACACCACTATGCATTTTATTTTCTTGGGCGCTATTATTGAATGAATCGGTGGCATGGGCAACGGCTTCTGCAGTATCCCGCAGGTTTACCGAATGACGACGGTGCGTAATTTTACCGATCATATGAGAGCTAAGATCGACTGAATGACGACTAATTTCACCTGTTTGGGGATTAAATTCACCAGTTCCAATATGCATATCAGCATCTATATGAATATCACTCATATCCATATCCAGTACATTAATGTGACTGATATCTATATTCATATTATGCAGATCTTCCAAATTGATGTCTTCAATATCCTGATTGAGATCATTGACATTGGTGGTTAAAGATTTTAGGTGAGACTCAATTTCGCTATTATGAACAATTTGGAGTTCTTGGCTTTTATCAACTGCGTGATTATTATTATTATTGTTATTATCATTATCTTCATGGAGTGGCTCGTATTCAGGCTGTAATTCAGAAAAGGACTGGTGATGTGATAGCAATACGTCGATGTCGGGGCCATCAATCATCTCCATACTCTTGTTTTCATTGGAGTGTGCATTAATAGCCTCGTTGATAGGCGAATTATGGCTTGTGATGATCTCAATTGTGGGACTTTCCCCTCGTTCGCCAGTCATATTATGAGGCTTGATTGATGTAACTTTTTCATTCTCAACAGCAACTACGTGATCAGTAAATTTGTTCCCTTCAGTTTCATTTGTCGTTTTAGGGACTTTGGCTATTAAGCTGTCCATTTCATTTGATATACTAAAAGAATTTTTACTCTCCAGCTGAGCCTCACTATTGAGGGGCGACCTATGTGTTGTTTCGTTTTCATCTCCACAGTGAGGTTCTCCACTATGCGCATGATCTTCATTCGAGATTTCAACAGTAGTATTGTTTTTAAGGTCTTTTTCATCAGTACTGATGTCAGAATTGGTTTTGGTATTTGCATTGGCGCTGACGATGGTGCAAGTGTTGGCATCAGTGTTGGCATCAGTGCTAGGGTCGGCGTGAGAGTTTGCAGGAACATTGTCATTATAATCATCATGAGATTTTATCTCGTTGTCTATGCAGGGTCTATCGAGATCTGAGTGATCTTGCAACTGCTTTGAACTCCCTGGTTCAATAGCCGCTGTTTCATTGATCGATGTTTCATTTGTTGATAGTACAGCTCCTAAAGTTTCCTTAGCGTCATTTCCAGCTTCCTTTGCCTTCTGAAGTTCTGTCGACAAGGTGTCGTTACTTTTGGTATCGCTATTGTCGTCGTTGGTATTATTTTTACCGAGATTATCGTGAATATTGCTATTATTATTATTATTATTATTATTATTATTATTATTGTCGTCATTATTACTATGACGGGGGTCATCTAAGGAAATATGATTCATATTGTGGCTTGCGTTATTGTCGTGTTGTGGTACATGATGTGGATTCACATCAAGATGTAAATCTACATTCATATGATCCATGTGCATATCCACATCTAAATCCATGTCGATATCAATATCCATTTGCTTGATTTGATCTAAAATATGCTGATTACTTGCCGGGCTAGGGTGATGACTCGACATAGTCACATTTTGTGACTCGTTATCTTGGAGATCAATGTTATCACTATCAGGCGCGTTATTACTCGTTACAGCGGCAGGTTCACACTGATGACCGTGCTTCACTACGTCGGTATCTGAATTTTTCGAATCCGAGAATGCCGATAATGGCAGACTTGTTGATTCAGAACTCATGGCTTTCAGTCAATATAAATAACAAAATCGCAAGTTTAGTAGCGAGAAAGAAAAAAAATTTAAGAAAAGTAAAGGGGACTAAAGTCCGCGTTAGTTATCGAAAGATGATATAGAGATTGGATTTAAACTGAGCCTTAAAAGATCAAGAGATCTGTAAGTAAAAATGAGAGTATAAGATCAGGAAAAAAAAAGAAAGTTGAAAGGTTGAATCCAATATTTTTCGCGCGTTGTAAAAATATTTTTTTTATAATGTATATATTTTCGCTATCAGACAGAGATAACGGCAATGGGATAAATCGAGAAAACTAACCAGAGGCAGGAGATATAGACACCACGGGCAGGAAAGACGGAATGTATGAAAAGCGGAATTAGCCCAGAGTCTAGAGCCTCGAATAGATATTGCCGGTTCTGATAACGACTGAGGCAAGGTGGTTAGTCGATGTATCGATTCGAAAGAGGTTAGTGGGTAGTTGGTGATGTGATGATTATGGCAGAGCATTGTACTCATGCGGTGGTTGGCTCGACGCTGACCAATTTTTTTTTTTTTTCGTTTTTCCTTTCTTTTTTTCAGTTTCAGTCTCCCAACGGGACTTTTGTGGAGCCGATAGCTGAGTATGTATGTGTAGAGCGTCGCCGATTCCGCATCTTCTGGCAAATTCATTTACGTTTTGACGGAATATATACGCGGTTTGGAATTTACAATGCTTGTATTTGCTGGTTCGTGGGATTGATCGGCTGGCTCGATATTTGACGAACAAGCGCCTGTCGAGCCGATATGCCGGTGCGTAGGCTAATCACAAATGCCCACTCAATCTCTCTCTCCCTCCCGCGAGATAAAAAAATGCCGCTGGCCGGGGGTAATTTCAGATTGGGGAAACGATCGTGCAATGAGTAGCTCTGATCGATTTTTCGGCCTGGGCAAGTGGTTGGTGAAGTATTTACGTATATATATATATATATATTATTTATTATTTATTTAATTTATTTAATTTAATAAGCCATTAATTTCTAGTTTTTATCACTGTGATGCAGGAAGGACACCGCTACAAAAGTTGCAGCTACAATCGCAATACAAGTAAAACTAAAACTAAAATACAATTAAATTAAATTACAGTTAAAATTCAATACAACTCATAAATTCTTCTTTAAAAAACCGGATCCAATTCATAACCGGGCTCTAATAGCTCGGACCGAGACTCCAGGCTTGCGAAATACTATAGGCACGAGGGCGCCCGCTGAGAGGAGCCGGAGCCAGCGATAAGAGAAAATCCGGGCGATAAGACGCTGCCAACGCTCTTAACGGTCTACGCGCTGGCCTGGCCCTTCGCCTGCCACCGCCGATTCCGCGCGGTGCTCCATGCTGGGAGCGTGGCTGACTCAGCGCCTGGCGGGGCCGCTCGCCACACTCACTCACCGATATAAAGTTCTTCCCGGCGGGCCTCACCCCTACTGTTTTGTATGTAGGATTTAGCCAAGACTCGATTCCAGAAACCCAATGTCGTCTGCTCGCGATTCGGGTTCTTCGTCCGGAGCCGCTACCAGTGTGGACAACGACGCTACAATCAAGAAGCGGAAACGGGTCCGATTCTCCTGTTTAATATGCCGTTATAGGAAGTTGAAGGTATGTCTATGTCCATGTCCTTTTGCCTGGTCGGGAGCGAACTAGGCGAAGCCCCATCGCCAAGGTGGTGATTTTTATAGCTTATACTAACGATTTACTTTAATGGTTTGTGCGCATTGCTTATGTCTTTGCTCTGTTTTCGTTTGTTTTTTTCCTACTTAGTGTGATCGTGAATTACCCTGCAACACTTGCACAAGTGCCAATTTAGCTCATATGTGTCAGTATGAGGAGTCTAACAGAACCAAACATGCTAATAACGGAGCAGCAGCCCCCGCGGGTCTAGCGAATCTTGGATTGCGGCCTCGAGGAAGGCCCCGCAAAACTGAGAAAGTGAAGGTTATATCTGATGGACTTGCTAAAACCTCCTCTCCTGCCACTGGAGTTGGATTTCGCGATAACCGCGATAGTTTAGTTCCTGTGACGAGGGAAATTGCTCTTTCTGTACCCAAGACCAATGACATGGCCTTGGATAATACTGTTTCGAATTCTCAAACTGGTATTTCTAGCCAAGTTGACTCCAGCCAATCCCAGTTGAGTACCGAAAAGTCGCCTATTCTTCCAGGTATTCAGCAGTCTGCACTATGGACTAAATCCAGGATCGGATATAAAAAGAATAAGATTATTTTTGTGGGTGCCCAATCAACTGCATCTCTTCTATACAGTAACCCTTTCTTAAGAAAATATAATGATCGAATTACTAAGGCCAAAAAGGATAATTCCAAGAAAACGGATACCATTCAACAGTTACATAGACAAAAGCCTCGTGACTTTCCTTTGAAATCAGGAGATGCTGAACACTTGGTCACTCTTTTCCTTCACAGAAGTAGCGAAGGAATTCCTTTTGACTCAGAATCGTCGCCTTCTGGTATATTTTCTATTTTACCGGCTCCCCCTGTTTGTAAACTCTTGCTTGATAGATTCTTATCTCACGTTAATCCATTTTACTATATCATCGACTCCACCCTTTTCGATGAAGAAATCAAAGAATTTTATGAAATAAGAGCTGCATATGAGAGTGGTAAAATAAAGGACAATAACATTAAAGCTCAGGCAGTGCGTTTGATTGCTTTAGTTACTATAATGATTCGCTTAGCTAGACTGACTCTAGCCGAACATTGGAGGCCATCCGATTTTCTTAACGATACCCAGTACGACAACATTTATTATTATGGGCCTAAGTTAGAAAAAGTCGCGGAGACTCTACTGAGTGGTACCAGTTCCTTTAAGCGACCTAATTTAAGGGTTTTACAGGTTTATTTATGTATAAAGATTCATCATACGGTATCACCTGAAGATGGGGATGGCCTAGATGGTAGTGATAGTTTAGGCCTGACTGGATTGATTGTTGAAATGGCCAAGAACATGGGATTGCATCGTGATCCTACAAATTTCGATACCATCCCGGCCAACGTATATCATCTTTGGCGTATGTTATGGGGTGCGGTAATTATATTCGATTCACAGCGGGCGTGTGAAAACCAAATATCTCCTTCCATAAATTTCCTTCACTCAGATACTAAGGTCATACTGGAAGATAATTTATACCCGGTCACCGGCACGATTGACTCGGGAAATGATTCTAAAAGAAATGAGAATTTAAAGCGTTACAATTCTCTGGCCATCGACATACGGAATAATAGAATGCGATTCTATTTGCTTTATCGAAATATACAGGATCGTTTATTGGCGTTTGCGCCCATATCACCGCAAGAGTCCTTGCAAATGATGAACCAAATAATGGAATACGAAAATTCTCAAGCTAGTGAATTCTCCGAAATGATTGTAAGCTTGAAATCGGAAACATCAGATGAGGGTACTGGGAAATGTGATTCTGTTGGAATTATTAAAAAACTGCGTACCGCAGTCCAAATTGAAAATTTTATTACCCTTCAAAAACTCAAGAATACATTTTACAACGACGCAAAACTTAACCTACCTAACTCGGTCAATATGGAATACGAAGCTATGGCTGCTGGCACCAGAATTGGAGATTGCCTTGATCTGGCGATACATTGTAAAATTCCGGCAAAGGGATTTCAATGGTACATCAATCGATTGATCATAAAGTGGAGTTCATTTGTTTTCCTCATATTGATCATAAGATTCTTGGATGAGCTGAAGAACTGTAAGCTTGGTAGACTTAGTACAGGATTTCAAAACCTGAATGCTAAACGAATTGATAATACGGCTTCAGCCTTAATTATTGACAAGAAATTTCAATATGATAGGTTATCTTTTACTGATTTAAGAAGTATTCTGCGTCGGGCAATGAAGGTGAATAGCTGGATGAACGGGCTCTCAAACAAGTATTTCAATGTCTATAAGTTTGTTGCGATTACATCTTGTATATTGGAGGCCGTCAAAGAGGAAATTCATAAACCTGAAATCGAGCCAATGCCTAAACCTGACCACCCACCTCTGACCTCATCACATTTGCTGGCAGTTAACGATGACAATCACTACTCAGGCCAAGGAATAGAATTAGCGACTAGTCTCGCTGCACCTGGCCCTGAATTTCTGAAGACGGACATATATGCCTCGACAAAACCGACAACACAGATATCGATGCCAGACGATAAAGTTGATGGACCAATCAGAATCCCTCTCCACCCTGTATATGCCCTTCCGGTTTCTTCTAATCAGTTCCCTGTATTGGAAACCCCTCAGAGCTCAGGTTCTCAACTAACTGATATTGAAGAGCTCAGTAATGGAATCCTAAATCCAGTTAGTGATACAAGATACCGCTCTCCAATTCCCGTAGATACCGCTCTTCCTCCTATATTTAACTCTTCAGAAAACGTCAGTGTTGCTTCCAGTATCACAAACAATGGAGATGACTTTTTCTCAGACAGGCTCCAACCTTTCGATCTTGATTATTCGGAAAGCCTATTTCGTTCACTTGAGGAAAGTAGCTTCACTTTTGATGGCTCGTTAATTAACCAAGACATCTTATCTTGGTTTAGTGTTGGCTCGATGGATGATTATGATAATTTTAATGCACTGAAGGAGCCGGCCTCAAGTGAATATAACCCATCGCCAACTTTGAATCTTGATGATCCTGCCTTTCCGTGAGATGGTTTTTCGATTGCCTCAAACGGTTGTTAATACGGATTTGAAATGTTGAAAGCGTGTCTTTAGTTTTTTATATAGAATATTATTAGTTTATTAAGGTTTATGTTGTTGTTTTTAATGCTAATTTACGAATGGAGTAAGCACAAAAACGTCAGTTCAATTTCCAATTTTTCAGAATTAACATGTATTAATGTGTATATATATAGGCATTTATGCTGTTTTCTATTTACAAGATGATATGCAGTGGGAGAAGATAAATCCTGAGGTATCTATTATCTATATTTTTTCAGAATCAGCTACTATAGTAGCTCTCTCCTCGAAAGCCTTCAGTAAAATGCTCGTAAAGGCAGGGCCAAATGATTTAGTGGCCATATTGTATAAAGGGTTGTTAAAGCAGAATTTTAATTCCAATTTTAGCAAGCACATCTCATTTTCCTTTCCTTTTAAGGGTTCAATATCCCATTTTGTGTACAGGGTCTTGAATAAGTTGTGATTTAATGATTCAGCAATAATTTCACGAGGTTCAGTACAAGTTAATCGAGATTCGTACATTTCATCAATGTTGTTCCAACCAACTTTTAGTCCCGCCCGAGTGGGTTGTGAAGTGTGAGGATCTCGCTCAGTAATTGTTGACTCGACGCAGTAAGGGATAAACTCGGAGTAAGAAGTCACATCAGAGACAACCTGGAAAAGACGCATTTGAGGATGTCTTACCACGCGTTTAAGAGTATACACTTGTTCTTTTTGAGAGTCCGCCACTATGCTACTAAGAAACGATCTAGTATTGGACTTGGCTATCAGACCACTTTTAAGGTAGGAGATTGAACCGAAGCCACGGTTACGTAATGGGGCAAAATATCTCGTTAAATTCGAAGCGAGACTCATATTTTGAAATTACTTGAATAGTTGAAATAAACGAATGCTGGGTTTTATTTGAGTAAGATCGATAAAGGAAGGATGATCTAATATTGATATAATACCAGTACAATACTCTCGTTAAGACTGTAGATTAGGAAAACTCAAAAATGATGATCGCCAGATCCGTTAAGCACCACAATCTCCACAATCTCCCAACTGCAGTTGGGAGGTTCGCAAACATGCCTTCAATCCCAATGAGTTTGATGTATTGAATATCAAAAATCTCGAAAATCTCCATAGCGAGTAATTATTATAAATAAACAGGGTTGAGATTTTGATAGTCAGGCCTTTAATAAATAATAACAGGAATCTGAGGATATTGATCATTCTTCTTTTTTTATTTATTCTTCACTCTTTATTTTTCACTCTTCATTCCTTATTCCAGCTAGCCTAAGAAATATCTGACCTCTATTGACATAGAGGTTCTCCAAGCTAAAGGGCCAAGGATTTATAACATACAAGAGAACCGATGTCAATTGAAATCAACTGGGAAAAGTTGTTTTCTCCAGAAAATAATGATCAGGGTAAGAATGATGAACCGAATTTGCATACCAACATTAATGAGCAAATAAGAGAGTTTCTAGATAAGCAATTTCAGCAAATTAAATTGCCCAGTTATATTCAGAGTGTCTATATAACGACATTTGATCTAGGTACAATTCCTCCCGAAGTTGAAATAAAAAATATTACTGATCCCTTCCCAGAATTTTATAGTGATGACGAGAATTCTGACGGAAACGAAGATGATAACGACTCTGAAAGTGTTCAAGGCGATAGCGAGTCGGAAAATGATGGTAAAATTAAAGCGAAATCTAAGGGAAAAGCCAGAGGGGATTCGTTAAACGGATCCAGGGACATTCGGAATAAAATTACAAAACGCTCTACGGCAGGTGGTAATAAGAACGTGAGAACGGATATAAGTGCTCCAACTACGCCGCAGTCAAAGTATGGCACCAATAAAACACGCCCAAACGTGACATTTCCAAGCAATAATGGTGGATCCGCTCCGTCTCCATCTTCTTCTCCTTCTTCGGATGAAACTTACGCGCGTTACGCTGAATCTCAAAGAGGCGCTTCAAAATCAACAAGGTCGCAAATTGATGGTTTTAAATCAGATCAACCGGCCTCGCCTTCAACGCCTCCTCCTCGCTTACATAGTCCTTATCTACCTGCTGCTAACTCTGGGCTTTTTACTTACTTTCACCCTTCGTTGTCTTCATCAGGTTATATGTCTGGTATGAGAACACCGTTATCCGGGAATTGGGGCCCGCTAACGCGGGGGATGTCGGGGATTTCATTGAATGAGTTCCAGCGCCAGGAAGAGGTTAAGAAAAAGAACATTTTACGTCCAGGAATTCATGAATCTCGGCCCTTGAGTGGGTCTAATGAAGGTCACAATGTTCATTACAATGATGAAGATGTAATTATAGATGATGATGATGTTGATGAAGATGATGCCTATGATGATGGTTTAGATAATGAGCATGAAGTTGATGAAGAAGAATACGACAGCGAAGCGGTGGATGATGATGAAGGTTTTGCATCGCCCCGTGATGATGACGTACAGTTTTTACTGAAGGTGGCTTACAATGGTGATATTAAACTCGGTGTTACGGCAACATTGTTGATAAACTACCCATCGCCTTCATTCATTTCCTTGCCTATTAATTTAACAATCACGGGGCTGGAAATTAATACAATGGCTGTAATTGCTTATATTAATCCACGAAAATTGTATTTCAGCTTCATATGTGATGTGAACGATGAAGGAGATGCTGTAACTAGAAAGCATGGTTATAATTCGGGGCGTTCTGAGCGAGTGGAAATTATCAAGGATATGAAAATTGAGTCCGAAATTGGCGTGCCAGTAAACCATGGTTCAATTGATTCATCTTCTAGTAATATTTTTGATAATAATATTAGTGCTGCCACAAGAGGTATCTCAGGTTCTGATTTGAATTCCACAGAGTCTATATTTAATAACACTAGTCCTACTAGTTCCTTACCATCTCCCTTAGGATCTCTGGCTCATCGGCCTTTACTTACTAGGCAACAAGCTTCACCGTCACCTCTATCTCCTCAGCGCCCACAAAGGTCGCAATCGCCACAGTCGCCTTCTGTACAACGCCAATATAATGATGTGCTGAATAATCCAGCAAATAATGGGAGTGTTTTGAGAAATGTTGGAATGGTGGAAAGGTTCGTTCTTGAAAAAGTTCGTGGCATTATAAGAGACGAAGTGGCTTGGCCGGGCTGGATTGCTTTGGAATTTTAAATTGGTATATATTTTTTGGAGAAATTGGGTTTTAACTAAATTCCTGTGTAGGATTTATAATGATGTTTAGAGGATAAGGACATAAATGAAAGTTTAAATTTTGACATTATTCAATTAAAACTAAAAGAACTATAAAACAAAAAATAAAAAACAAGAAACAAGAAACAAAAAAATCATCTATCACTTTATTATAACTAAATCATCCCATAAAGATTTCCCATTGGTGTTCCTCGGCAATTTCCCACCATGGTCTTGCACCATCCTCTTCCCACACAGTTTTGACGATTTGGACAATTCTTTCAGTTCGGCAATAGCCCGAAATACTGTGGTTATATAAGCGTTGTTCGTACCATTTTCTTGTTTCTTCATCCATAATTTCAAAGCTAGCCGTAAGCAAGGGGAAGGAAACGCATGCATTAGTACTATCTGTGTCAGGGATACTATTGATAAGAAATGATGTAATATTTTTGACCGCATCCTGGACTAAAGGATCCTCTCGTTTCAAACAATATACCCGTCGAAATAAGTGGACTAATCCGGCGTAACAGAAAGCACCATTTGTAGCCACTAGTTGTCGCCAGTAAAAGTTGGATCCCTCATTACTGTTATTATTATTATTATTATTATACCCATCAAAGGGTAAGTAAGTTGAAGAAGGTGGTACCAGCGCTGGGAAAGTTTTGTCTAAATTTGTAAAAATATCCAAATGAAGATCCTCTCCTGGCATATTGATTGTATCTCGACGCGCAGAGTAACATTCTAATAGGATATCACGTAACTCATTCGCCTGGTTAAAGAACTCCGGTGAGGGTTCATGGCCCAAGGGTAAGTTTCGTCGTTCGTGTGCCATCTCACTAATTCTAGAAAAGATTGGAACCATATTAATATCAAAGCCTAATAAAGCGTCAATGTCCTGGCCCAGTGGTAGCTCATTATTTAATCTCAAAATGTCGTCTATATAATCGGGCGAATTATTAATGTAATCACCAACCTGATGCAGTTGACGTTTCTTATACTCAAGCCTTTTCTTATATTGTTCTAAGGTCAGGCTGCCGGCACTCCATATCTTGGAAACATTGTAAGGATCGCTAGTAGTGGTTAATGACGTTGTTGAGGACCTGTAAGAGCACAGTGCACTCAAAACATCTAAATAGGCAAACCATCTTAACAAAAAGTAAGATACTTCATCCTCACTCTTCGCCATAGGTCTAATTTTCTCCAATTTTGGTGATGCCGGGTTAAAGAACTTCTGACCGCCATTGTGTGACAATACTGAACTGGCGGAATTAGCCGAGTTGATTGTTGGATGTAGCCATATCTGATCCTCTAGAACCTCAATTTTTGATTCAGTGCTAGTTATTTCAGTAAAATATTTTTCAATGTAATTCGGGGTTAATTTCTTTCTAGCTAGCACAATATCCTTAGCACCTTGTAGATGAGTCTTCCAAACTTCGTCCGTTTTAGGTGATAGAATTTCAAACGAACTAAGTAGAATCACGGTACATAATGTTGCATCACTGTAGGCTTCGCCGGGTTCGTCAAAGCTTTTAGCCAGTCCATCATAAGTCCGTGATAATAGTTGTTGAACGACTTCACGTGGCTCAGGCTGTGATAACATTTTGGATCGGTAAGAGGCAGAAAATGCCACTAGCAAACACAGTAAATGAGGCGTATTTAATGCCATTCGAGGCAAAAGTATCTTAAACGGGTTATTTGGATAAAGATTGGGGACTGGAACCAAAATCTGGGCTAGTGAATGAACGAAATGGTGAAATAATTCCCGGTACAATGGTACTTGGAGTAAAATATCAGGCAGAGGTTCAAGTTGACGCGGGATCCTGATACGGTTATTAGGTCTAATGGATACTTGATTTTCATAATTCTCAAGCAGTGGATACAGGTCGCCTTCATCACTTTCGCTATATTTTGATTGGAAGTCGTAGGAAAATGATTCCGATGGGGATTGCGAATGGTATTTAAGTGGTAAATGATATAATTGATTCTGATGGTTATTCTCCAAGGGGTACGTCTCATTAATTATATCGAAATCCTTAGCAAAGGGGTCCTCCACAGTGGCACTGTTAAAAATAGGAGTGTCATATCCCGTGAGAAAAGACAATAGGTCTGATTTTTCTGGTGTATTTGGGTTAATACCAGAATTGTTCTTATGATGGAAACCATTACCACCATTAGGCCCTTTGCTATCGGTATCTCGGGGTTTAAAATTATTATTCTGAGCTAAATTGTAATCTGTCACATCTGCTGTACCCTTATGATGAGTAGGCGACTCGGGGGTCAGTGTTATATGAGGGTCAGAAAACAAATTGGTGAAGCTGGGATTAATTGGCAGAATATTGTTTACACCATCCACCATATTGCTCATTGAGCGCTTATGGTCAAAGACATCATTAGGAACGTAATCGGCACCTCTAGAAAGCCAATTTTCTTCCGTAAATTGATTCAAAGAGTTCAAGTGCTCGACTTGTACCGGGGAGTTTTGCTGATAGATGAACTCCGGGTTGGAAGCCCGTTTGATCCTTTTGGAGCCTTCATTCTGGGAGAGTGATTGATTGATAGAGCGTTTTTTGGCTATATTATTTACTGAGAACGTCTGCATAATATTATATTCCTGGATAAACCCCTCGGGCTTCACAGGACACTGTGAAGGGGCCGGTTGGAATACAAGGTCTATATCTTTAATCTTTCGCAAAACTGACTTATTGCTCAATGAGGAAGGCGACATACAGGGTACAGGAGAAGTGATTGAAATTGGATCCAGGCCTTGGATTGAAGTTTGATTCAACGGTTTAGATGATTTTGGTACGGGCTTGGACTTTGGCTGATATGAAATAAATCCTGAGGTAGAAACGGAAGCGGCACCATTGGACTGTAAATTATCATTTACCCCCGGGTCAGGAATATTATTAGAATTACCGCAGAATCCATTTTCAGTATGAGTTGTAGATTTTGATGTTCTTCCGCCCCAACTTAGCTTCAGGCTATAGTCACAAGGGGTATTAGTTCGTTGGCAGGTGCTACAAATAGGTTTGATCTCATCACATTTAATTTTGTGAGCTTTACAACTATGGCAGCCATTTCTGCTGCGACGGTTAGCCGGTTTTCCAGGTATCTGACGAAAAGGTTCAATAGTAAAATTCAAATTCAAATTCATTGTTAATAGTGGATAAAAAGAAGAAGAAAAGAATAAAGAATAAAGAATAAAGAATAAAGAAAAGAAAAGGGGTTTGTGCTTGTGGCCAAACGGTATCACAGCTAGCTCCAAATCCATCAGCTATTCAGCGAGTACAGAAATAAACATAAAACCACGTACCGATGGGCCAGCCATAGAAGCCAGATGGTAGCTCAAATAAGGAATACACAATATCTACAAGAGACGAAAAGACGGCGGTAATATGGATACAATTAAGCGCTGCACACGGCTCCCCAGGCCGATAAGGCCGTTGTGCCTGCCAGGGGATCTCGGGGTAAGGGCTTGATTAGACGGGTTCGTTCCCACTTAGGCGGTACGGGCGTATTAGTAGGCCCTGGGGGGGCCACCCAGCGATTATGGACATGTCACGCCGGCAAGGGCCAACATGGATATTCGGCTTGGACACGGGCTAGTTGTCGGCGGTGGTAGTCTATCTACTGTCGTTCGCCAGACCGTGGCCGCTACAGCCAAGGCCCAGGCCAGCGGGCTCTCTCTTCGACCGAACGAAGCGATCTCAGCGTGGCCAGGCCAGACAAACCCTAACCCGCCAGCCTCCCCGAGACGCCGAAATTTTTAAAGGTTTTCCAGCTTTAAGCGATCTTTCGTTCTGGGGTTTTGGATCACCACCGACCCGCACGCTGGACACAAACGACTCTTGTATACCGTATCTCACCACCACCACACACACACACGCGCGCCATGGTCAAGAGAATCGCCAAGTACGGATTCAAGTCCGGTTTGCTCCCCAAGAGCCGATTAAGAAACATTGCCAAAGAGTTTGCTCGCGCGGAAACCGATAAGACCGCGACCCAAGGTTACGCCGATCCCTCCTTCGTCCCGCGCGGTTCGACCGCTGAGCCCATCAAAAAGATAACCAAGACCGCTGATGAGATTATCAACGATAGTGCTAAGGTTTCTAAGAAGCAATTATCACATATTAGTCCTGAGCAAAAGTTAAGATCCGAAAAGGCCGCCGTCAGAAGAACATATTTATCTGATTCGCTCCGATTGCACGAATTGAGAGATAAGGAGGAATGGAAGAGATTGGAGGAAATGACAAAGAAGGAAAAGGTGTGGAGAGCTAGTTTACTGAAAACCGAAGATTCGGAAGCTACCAAGTTGACCCTTCCTACCATTAATAGTTTCTTAGATCAACCCTTAGTGACACCTTACACTGAAGAAGAAAAGGCTATCTTGAAGGCCAAGAGAAATGCCAACCGTATGGCCCTTGAAACCAAGTTTGCCGAACAAAGAGGTCGTCAATTTTTAGATTTATACCAAAGAGCCAGTAAATTTATTGTTACCGAAGAACAACTCGAAGAAGCCATTGAAAGAGCCATTATGAACGGTACTAGTGATTCCAGCAAATCCACCTCCTTTTACAACGTTGATATTCTCAAATCCGAAAGAAACAACGATCAAGTGAAAAACATTAGCAACGCTCAACTTGTTAAGATGCACGGTGGTATGCTCACCGACGGTCTTGTCCCCAAGTTAACTCAAGAATTAGTGGGTTCCACTGATGTCGGTAGACCCGGTTTAGCCGAAATTAGAGATGTCTTAAGCGGTAACGCCGATGAATACACCAAGAAGGCCAACGATTTCAAGCTCAAGAAAATCGAAGAAGACAAGGCCGCTGCTAGATCCGTGTTGGATGACGTTGTTGCCAACAAGTTATAAAAGGGAGAAATATTAAGGGAAGCGAATTAATACGTATATTATTATTATCATCATTATCATCAAATTTTTTTTACCTTATTGTACACCTGCAATCGGTTCATAACCCGAAACGAAAAACACCTGTAAATAAATACATATTCTAATAATCAAGCAAAAGATATTCGAGTAGTCTGTCAGTTTTCGTTTACCTGTTTACATGGTAGTGTACTGTATTATATTCTATTGTATTATTATATCGTATTATTCTATCGTATTATTGCACTGTATCGTATAATCTGGGCAATAGGGCTTGTGGGGGTTTATTCATGTTTCATCGGCCATTCTGCCTCGGTTGTTGCGATCCCAGCGTTAAAGGCGCCCCGATCGTGCTCTGCTGAACTGCGTGCATTCTGGGCCCACGCCTTGTGAACTTAGCCCCGTTTGTTCTTTTATTGCTGTGATATCCAACCTTTGTTACTATAGAAGACGCTGTCTTTAATTTTCTTGGTCGTTTGCTATTTATTCTTGCTTCGCTTCGTTTTCCTTGTTTCCCCCCTCCTTTTTATACACATACACACCTCCTTCGGCCTCTTATCGCTTATCATCTATTATTATCCCATCCTGCTAAAGATCCGGATCACTTACATTATACGCTTCCACCTTTGACGCTGACGGCAGACGGACTCAAAATGACAACAACGTCCAAGGCGAGCTCCTTGACCGCGGGTTTTCTAAATCGAAATCCAGTTGTGAATTCTTACACTAACCATTTTATCGATAAAGTAATCGATAATGTTTTGTCAACTGTTTCAATCACCACCACCACCACGATATCACCGGAAGTGAAACTAAAGCGATTACAAGATCAAAAATCACAACCGGAGTTGTCAGTGAGTACAATATCGCGTAACTTTCGTGATCTCAACGCTAGATTGGGTTTAGTTCTTGATTTTCAATATTTGGCTCTAAAAGTATTCAAATGGGAAAACCCCTTTAAGACTTTCTCCATTCTTATAATATATACCCTCATATGTTTCCACCCTCATCTATTGGTCATAATACCTCCCTCTCTCTTCCTGCTCTTTGTAATGGTCCCCGCTTACAATTTTAAACATCCTTTGTGTGATGCTGATAATACGCCCGTCCCCTGGTATAAAGTACGACGCACGCTGGAGTTTGATTTATGTGAAGATGATGAGACGGTGGTAAAGAAGGAACAAATCAAAAAGGCATCATCACAGGACATTCTATCCAATGTTAGAGATTTACAGAATTTAATGTCCGGTTTCATCGATGTCTATGATACCTTAGCATATCTTATTTATAACTCTGCCTCATTTGTTGATGAATCTTATTCGACGGCATTATATATAGTGATCTTACTGTCTATGGTTCCATTATCCATTGCCGCCTCAATGGTTCCCTGGAATTTAGCATTTGCCATAACTGGCTGGGTGGTCATGTTACTATGTAACCCATCAATTCAGATCACGCTGAAATGGAATCAAAAAGTATACCTTAAGGAGAAGGAAGAGAAGGTAGAAACGGCGATATTGAAGGGTTCCTTATTTGATATTATCACGGATGAAGATGAGGTGGAGGTGCGTGAAGTTGAAATTTTTGAACTACAGCGTCAAGGTCTAACGCCACGTATTTGGGATCCCTGGGTGTTTACAAATGTGGTTTACGATATTGAATCCAGCTGGCATAAGAGTCAATTAAGACCCCCCGGGTCTCGGTTTTTGAGTGATATTATGCCCCCTAATGATTCATCCAACGGTACTAATAAGTGGTACTTTGACAATAATGAATCTTGGGTAGTAGATCCTAATACGAAAAAATGGGTAATAGATCTGAGTATTGAGAATGTGGAAATTGACTTGCAAAATCATTGGGCTTACGATTATAAAAATGGTAATAGAGGTGAATGGAGGAGGCGACGATTGACTAGAAAATGTTACCGTAAACCGCCTATTCCGACTCCTCCGTCACTTCGTAATGTTAAAAAATAATTCTAATGGTGTGTTAGATGTTTTCAATCTTGTGATTTTGCGTTTTATTTATTTTCTCCCTTGTTTTGCTTTTGTATTTTTGGTTTCTTTTAGCCCATGCTATTGTAATAATATAATCTTGTTTTCCTCCAAAAGTAACCTGGTGATCATTTCTTATCCAGTAGAAGACAATAACAACCGCAAATATATATTCATGCAAATCCCTACTCCACTCCAAAAACTTAGCCAATATAGCCAAAAAGAAGACTCCGAAACGGGGAATTGAACCCCGGTCCCACGCGTGCTGAAATAAATTTCTGACAGGCGCAAATTCTAGCCACTAAACTATTTCGGAAAATCAAGCTGCGCCAGCCCGGAATCGAACCGGGGGCTCACCGATGGCAACGGTGAATTTTACCACTAAACCACTGGCGCTTTTTGTTGTTAGTATTGCAATCTAGATTACTTTAATTACATGGCGAAATATGACATTAAGCCAAAAAATTGTGGATAAGAAAAATCCTATTTAAAAAGAAAAATTAAAAAAACAATCAGCGTGCTAAAGAAAAGAAAAAATAAAGTATCAAGATTAATACAATACCCCCAAATTTACAAGAAAATCATCAATATCTTACTATTCAAAATAGATAATCAAATTCTAATATTTACATTAATTTTTTATTTTTGAAACGTTTAATTAAAATTAGGGTTTTATTTTAATAAAGAGGTTAATATAATAAAAAAGCAGTAGTTATAATAGTTATTGTAAATTATTAGGTCTATAATTATAAATAATATATGTATATTTATCAGACACTCTAAGAAAGAAAAAAGAAAAAGAAAAAAAACCTTTCCTGAAAAGAAAGGAAGAAAGTAGTACTTTTTTCTACAGCTCATTATTCACATCAGCAGGCAACCATTTTTTCAAAATATCATGGAGGATTTCACGCTTTATGGGTTTTGACAAATACCCATCCATACCCGCTTGGATGCATTTATCCACCACGTCATCCGCTGACGCCAGGGCCGATAACCCAATAATTGGGCCACGGTAGTCGTGCTCATTACGAATAGCCTTAGTAGCCATGAGTCCATCCATACGCGGCATTTGCACGTCCATGAAAATCAAATCGAATGGTTTAGCTGATGATGATAATGATGAGGAGGAAGAGGAGGATTTTTTGATTAAATAAACAGCTTCAAGGCCATCATTGGCCACTGTTATGTTAGTGAGGCCCTCAAGGGCAAGCATGCGGGTGATTACCATTTGGTTGACTTTGTTATCTTCGGCAATGAGGATGTGGACCGCGGAAGCGGAACCCGACGAATCCGAAGTTTGAACTACCTGAGACGGTGTAGTCGATAGATCCAAAACAGCGTCACAGTTACTAACCTCAGTAATAGTTTTAGTATTTTTGATATCATCATTGGTCAGTGGAGTCAATGTATCAGGCGAGACATCGTGACTAGACGCCAGATTGCTGCGTGATGATAACTTCGGCATAAGCGGATGCGCCAACGAAAACAACGACGAAGATGTTGCCGCTGCTGCCGTCATATAAGATCCCGATGAGAAATAAGTTCCATCTGCCCCATCAAATAAATACTCATCACTGTGTTCACTGCCAGTATCGTTATCATTTTCGTAGTCGCTGAAATCAGGGGGCGTTACTTGGAACACGAATCCTCCATCAGATCGTAAATTATTAACACAATCTAAAGGATCATGGGGTGTGGTAGCGGAGATTATGGCATTTGATAACGATTTAAGGGTCGTAGGTGTACCATACAGGTCACCGCCAGTAAAATCTAAGCGCTTGGTCCATTTTATAGGCACCTGTAAGGTGAAGGATGACCCCACACCCTGTTCGCTCTTTAATAACATAAATCCACCCATCATGGTGGCCAATTGTCGGCAGATACTGAGGCCAAGACCAGTACCACCATGTTGACGTGAAAGGTTTTGTTCACCTTGTACGAATGGTTCAAATACGCGTTCTTGTAAAGCAGGCGCGATCCCAGGTCCGTTATCTGAAACGGTGATTTCAAAAATCAACGTTAATGGCGCCGTCTCGAGTGGTTTTCCTTCACGTAAAATATCACCATGTAAAGGTGTACTTGCGATAGTGTGGGTGGTTTGAGCCGATCCTGTACGTTGAAAACGCGGTGGTTGGCTTTCACGGGTGATACCGGTGATCTCATCCGGTACGGGCGTCTTGAGTAAATGAATCAAATTATTATAATTATTGCTGTTGTTATTGTTGTCATTACTGTCGGAATTTTTAGAGTTCAAGTCTGGGTTAGCGAGAGGGCCAAAATAATCCTTGGGTGTTGGGGGTCCAGTACGACGGGTATCGAGCCCAATATGCATTACTACCTCAGTGTCCAGATCATCATCGTGATCAACTAGGCGGCGAAGTTCCTCAGATTCAAAATCTGAATCTGAATCATATGAATCAGAGCCTATATCATTATCTTTGTCGACAACATTGTCGTTGTGGTTGCTATTGTTATTGTTATTATCTGCGGTTACTCCAATAGTATTAGATGACGAACTGGGACTATCGGCCGGGGTTTCCCTCATTTCCGCATCCTCAGTTGAATTATTCATTGCACTTGTTCGACTTAATTTTACACATAGGCGGTCATAACCATTATCCGCCGTAGCCACGGGGTCAAACTCTCCTAGTAACACAATGGCGATATCAACTTTACCACCCCTAGGAGTGAATTTAAGCGCGTTACTGGTCATGTTAATAACTATTTGTAAAATTCTGTTAGAATCAGCGTATAACCCCATTTGCATAATCTGTTTTGCCGGTCGAACCCTCAACGTGAGATCCACCGCTTTATCACGCGCCTGTTTGCTAAAAATAGCCCTCACTTGCGATGAAATCTCGGTGATGTAGAATTCTCGCTCATCGAGGGTCATACGATGTGGTGTATCCTTTTGCGATTTATGATTTTTCGAAAAGGTTAAAAGATCGGTGAGTAGATGCAGTAAAAGTTCACCAGATTTAAAAATGACCCTTAGACTTCGTCGGATTTGACCCAAATCGGTCTCAGTTAGTGAGATGGCGGTCATACCTAGAATACCATTGAGTGGAGTACGTAGTTCGTGGGTAATATTGGCGATAAATATCGTTTTGGCCTCGTTCGCATTCTCAGCCGCGGTCTTGGCTAGAGAGAGTTCCTGTGTACGTTCCTGGACTCGATCCTCTAAGTAATTATACTGTTTATGCAGTTCATCCGTCATGTGGTTGAATGTGTCGGTGAGTTTGGTTAATTCGTTAGATACCAGAATCTTTCCCTGATCTATGTGTCCCGGTATACGGAAATATTTCATATTATCCTCCGAGTCATCCAATCTACGATCGTTGTTGTTATCATTGTTAGGATTACTTTTGTAATTATTGTCGTTTTCATTATTGTTTTCATTATTGTTTTCATTATTGTTTTCATTATTATTGTATAATGCGGTCTGTTCGGTAGCCGCCATAAGTCGTCTCACGGGTGCCACGGCGAAATGCGCTATGGGGAAAATAGCCAATGTAATACCTACCCCTAGGGCTACGGCGGTTGATACACTGACTTTAATCAGATTCTTAATGGAGCTGAAGGTCTCGCTATGGGGTTCTTCAATAATTACTATCCAATCACAGAATTGAACGCCAACAGGTGCATAGCCCACGGAGACAGAATTATCGAAAGGTGACGCCGAATTCACGATCCAGCCCGAATCACCACCGGAAACGGAAGCCATCATATAGGCGTAATAAGATCTAGCCGGGAATATCATTGATGAATTAGTGGTATCATCAGAATCGTCGGATACCGGGAAGAGATAGATAAATCCCGGCATTTTAGTGGAATGGGTCAGTGTACTTGCTGAGGCTGTGGTTGTTGGTAGCACGATTCCACTGAGATTAGTACTACTTGCACCACTACTGCTGGTAGGTATATAATCATCGATATCATCATCGTCGGTATCATCATCGTCGGTAGCATTTGTATTAGATTCAATCGTAGTTTTACTATAATCCTTAAGTTCTTCGGGTTTGAAATAGATTAGATCGGGACTAAACGGGTTGAAATTATTGATACTTGATAATAGTACCATTTGGCCGGCGCCTTGAATACCAGCCTGGTCGTTGACGATGGTATATAAGGATACGGCCCGCATGGCCAGGGTAACGTAGCCGACTAATACAGGCGTTGCAAGGAGAACAGAAGCATTACCGTAAATAGGGAGTGTAATGGATAGAAAATAACTGGGGTCGTCATTGGAAGTCAATATTTTCAATTCTGGCGAAGACAGAGAGGACGCCGATGATGATGATGATGATGATGATGATGGTAAAGATATTAATGATGATGATTCAGTAGATTCTGCACTTTGTTTTTTGGCGAAATAGGTACCATTTTCTACCATGTTACTGATATAACCACCCTTTTCGATAAGCAAGTTAGTGATATAAGCTTGACCGGAGTAATTTTGTTTACGAGCGTCGAAAGGAAATAGGGGGCCAATAGGGTCTATTGTAGTGGTAGAAATATTTGTGACATTAGTAGTAGCATTCAAGACTAAATTAAAATCTGAATCGTAAACAGCACCCATGAGTAAGACTTCATTACTATCTAAAGTGGCCTGCAGACTTTGACGGGCTAAACCCCAGTTCGCGGCCGTATTATTACCGGCCTTATAACGAACAAGAGCCATTTTAGTTTCAGAGTCTAGAGTGTACCAAAATACAATATAATATAGTACGGAGAATGCCTGAGATACCTGTGCCGATTTTAGCATGGCAATAGTCTGTAATTGTTCACCACGGAGGTTTAGTATAGATCGAGCATTATTAATGGTTGTAGCCACGGTCAAAATCATGAGCGACAGTACCATGACAAAGCTGACCAGTATCACAAGCTGTACACGAATACTAATTTTGAGTTGTCGCATAATGAGGGTGAATATTAGGTCATGAGAGCGTTAATTTGTGATGATAACGAGGGAGGGTCCCTGAATAAGCTGCGAAGGATTAAATATAAAAACAGTGCAATTAGGTTCATAACCTGGGGCGATGATGTCATAAGATATCCTAGCCCGAATGTTTTATCTGAATAGAAACAAGTAAGTGGGTATATAATAAGTATATGATTATGTATATAATGTGGTTATAGAGAACATGAGTCAATATGTCCTCGATATGATTATAAGAACCAATAAATAGAAGATATAAATATCTAATATTATATCTAGAAGATTGCGCCAGACGGCGAAGAAGGTAAAGCAGGGACAAAAGAACGAAGCATAGGTGGGCTGTCAGGTTATGAGACAAACACCATTTGTTCCATCAGGTTATAAGACTGGGAATCCGTCTGGAGAGGTGGCGGGCTCATAAGGTTTAACAGGGATAGTGGATATGTAATGATAGCATACAATAGTGGACAGAGCGAGGTAAAACTGGAATATATTACAAAATGGAGGGTAAATGTGGAATGTGGAATGTATAATGTAAATTTTAAAATGTAAAATTTAAAATGCAAAATTTAAAATGCAAAATTCAAATGTCGAAATGTAAAGTTTAAAATATAATAGAAAGAACGGATCAATTGATGATAATAGAAGAAAACCAAGCCAAGGGCTAAGCGTGGATCGGCCGGCAGCCGGATGGCGCGTGAGAAGCCGGAGAGTGGGCGATGAGAGTCGCATAAGCTGTTAATCACGATCGGGTGCCATAGTGAAGCGCGAAGAACAAAGTGTGAGAAGCGTGAAGAACAAAGGCTGCAGAAGAGGAACAACAAACGGTTGATTAGTTAATTAGCCATCAGTAAGCAGTAAGCAGTAAGCAGTAAGCAGTAAGCAGTAATCAGTCATCAATCATAATCATCAATCATAATCATCAACCATAATCATCAATCATCGAGTTAAAAACAAAAAAATAGACATACAAATAGAAATACAAATAAACCGTAAAAAGCGAACAGGCAAAAGTGTGCGCCAGGGCGTGGACATTGGATTCTGACGAAATCCTCGGCTGGAGGGAGGCTCATCGGCGGTTCGCCGCTAGGGCCGGTGTTTACGTGTGGTGTCTGCGGTGGCCAGATTCCCCGGATTCTGGCCGTAATCACACGCATTCGCTCCCCGCCAGGCGCGGACAGAAAAGAACGCCCACAAAGACCATCGGCCGAGGCTCCCAGCGCTGCGGCCGAGATAGCGGGCTAAACACCCAATCGAGCCGCCCCACTCGCTTCGCTGCCTTGCTGCGAGCCTATCCTCCCGGCAGATATATATTAGACACAAGTATATATTCATACATACATATATATATATATGTATATATATATATATCCATCTGCCTGTATTTATCTCATCTCTCCTGCTCTTGCTCTCGCTCCACACTATTTATTTATACACTACTGCTGCATATATTACTAATACCTCCACCACCACTACTATTACTACCTCTACTACTACTACTACTGCTACTATTACTACCTCCACTACTCCTACTACCACCTCTACACTATGTCAGATCGCCTTAGTCTAATTGCTAACCTGACAAAGTCCAAGACTTTCAATCAATCCGTCTATGACACCTTCACCGAACCGCCCGTGATTATGGCCCAGGAACGGGCCGCGACCTCGTTTGATGTCCGATCCCTCACCCATTTCCTGGACGGCGGTGCCGCCAATACGGCCACCGCTGAGAAGATCATGTTGGATTTCGAACGTGACCCGGTGTTTAACAACGACAATTATTACGATTTATCCAAATCGGAGGTTCGTAAACTTACCATGGAGCGTATCGCCCGTTTGGTTCCCATGATTGTTAATGACTCGGAAGAAGATTCTACTAAACGATTCTCCATATTGGGCATTTGCGATATGTCCACCTATACGCGTACCGGTGTACATTATGGTCTCTTCTTTAGTGCCATTCGTGGTTCCGGTACGTCGGAACAATTTAATTACTGGGTCTCCCAGGGCGCTGGTGAAATTAAAAACTTTTTCGGTTGTTTCTCTATGACAGAATTAGGTCATGGTTCTAATGTGGCCGCTTTAGAAACTACCGCCGTTTGGGACGAGGAAACTGATGAATTCATTATTAATACCCCTAACGTTGGTGCCACTAAATGGTGGATCGGTGGTGCTGCTCATTCAGCTACCCACACCGCCTGTTTTGCTCGTTTGATTGTAAAGGGTAAGGATTATGGTGTTAAAATCTTCGTCGTGCCCCTTCGTAATGTTGCCGATCACAGTCTTCGCTCCGGTATTGCCCTTGGTGATATCGGTAAGAAAATGGGTCGTGATGGTATCGATAACGGTTGGATTCAATTCACTAATGTTCGTATCCCGCGTCAATTCATGTTGATGAAGTATGCTAAGGTGGATAGGGCTGGTAATGTTACCTTGCCCGTATTTGCCCAATTGACTTACGGTGCCCTTATCGGGGGTCGGGTCAATATGGTCTGTGATTCATTCCAAGTAGCCAAACGGTTTATTACTATTGCCATTCGTTACGCTGCCGTACGTCGTCAATTCGCCGCTGACCCTAAACAAACTCAAGAAACTCGTATCTTGGATTATACTTACCATCAACGTCGTTTAATTCCCTTGTTATCTTACGTTTATGCTATGAAGGCCGCGTCTGATGAACTTAATATTATGTTCCGTAGCAGTATCAAACGTTTAGAGGATGCCACTAAACTATCTAACCCAGATAAGAAGGCTCTAGGTGGTGCCATTGAAGACGTTAAGGAATTATTCTCTACCTCGGCCGGTTGTAAGGCCTTCTGTACTTGGGCCACGGCTGATATTATTGATCAAACCCGTCAATCCTGTGGTGGTCACGGTTACTCTGGTTACAACGGTTTTGGTCAAGCTTACAATGATTGGGTCGTTCAGTGTACTTGGGAAGGTGATAATAATATCTTAACCCTTTCTGCCGGTCGTGCACTCGTGCAAAGTTGTTTAGCACAACGTCGTGGTAAGCCCATTGGTAATCCCGTCAACTATTTAAAAGACAGTGCCACTCTCAAGACTGCTTCAGTTGGTTCTCGTGAATTGGATTCGGAATCCGTGTTACGTGAAGCCTGGCAAGCTGTGGCTTCGAATGTAATTAATGCCGCCACTGATAAATTCACAGAACTGACCCAAAAGGAAGGTCTTTCCCTTGATCAATCCATGGAAGAAATTAGTCAACAAAGATTCTTGGCGGCTAAGATTCACACTCGTCAACACCTTATCCGTTGCTTCTTTGATCGTATTCAAAACTACCCTTACAAGACTGAGGGTGATAATTCCATTCGCGAACATTTGACCAACTTGGCTAAGTTATTCGCTCTCTGGTCCATTGAACAAGATACTGGTTTATTCCTTCACGCTGGTTATTTCACTCCAGCACAAATCGATAGTATTAGCACTCATGTTACACGACTTTGTAAGGCCGTACGTGATCAAGCCATTGGTCTCACTGATGCCTTTAACCTTTCAGATTATTTCATTAACTCTCCCATTGGTAATTACGATGGTAATGTCTACAAGCACTACTTTGAAAAGGTTAATCGCTCTAACCCGGCTAAGGATAGTATACCCGATTACTATGAGAGTACTATGAAACCTTTCCTTACTAGAAATGATGAGGAATCTGTCGATTTGACTGAATTGGAATAATTCAATCTCCAGTATCTTAGTCTGAAAAAAGGTGAAAAAAGAACTATATAAAAAAAAATTTAAAAAAAGGAAAATATTTCAATTTCGATTCTATCTTGACTTATTTATTGTATTAATTTATATATTTATTTATTTATTTATTTGTTTAATTTTATTTATTAAATTTCATCCTTCCTAAAACAATTTCAAATTTATTTTTTTTCATTAAGATACTTTAATCTCATTAATCAAGATTCATGAGTATCATATAACTATGAATTTACCTTTTTCATTTTGTTTTTTTAAGCTAAATCCTTCTCAACCATAGAACGGCAAATAGGATGGTAGAAAGAACGGTTGTTTTCAAAGGTCTGGTTAGCCAATTCACGGTTTACAGACTTGAGCAATCTGTAACCGGGTCTGACAAACTTCATACGGCCAACGGTAGCCAAAAAGTCGGCCAAGGCGGTGTATTGAGATTCAACACGAGCCTCAATTGCCAAACGGTACCAACGAGAAATGACTTCAGCGTTGGTGGCACTCTTGGTGATTTCATAGATATCATTCATGGCCAACACAGTATTGGGGCCCATTTTGTCGGCCGATAACTTATCAAGGAAGATACCAATTTGGGTGGAAGTCCAACCCTTAATATCGTCGGCATTAAATTGGGCAATATCGGTCTTTTCACTGTCAACAGCGTTCCAACGAGCCGCTAAAGCAAAACAATTGTCAGCTAAGGTGCTATCGAATTCGGGTGTAATCGGGGGCATACCAGGTGTGTAAAACCAGGTGTCCCAATCGACAGTATCCAACTTAGCAACGAGGGCATCACCACCTTCAACTCCCGCAAAGTATTCGTATAAAGTGGCCTTGAACTCGTAGGAATCTAAAGATTTAGTACGGTACTTGTTGAAGTAGTAAGGGATGAAGGGGTCAAACACCGGCTTACCACCAAGAAGGTTTTCAAGGTAAAAGAGTAAATTGAAACCCTTTTCATAAGGAACGGTAGAGAAGGCATCATCGGGATCGGAGCCATCCTTAAGATCAACAACTAAACGAGAGTAAGCATCACGACCAGCGGGGGACATGCTCTTAATACTCTCCTCTAAATCGTGCCAGCCGATAATAGCACCTAAATGACGGTGAAGTTCACCGTGGACGGCACCAATAATACGACGTTCCAAGTATACGCACCAGCCTTCATTAAGCCAAAAATGTTCCCAAGAACAGTTGGTAACTAAATTACCTGACCATGAGTGAGCCAATTCGTGAGCAATCACGGCCACATTTTGGCGATCACCAGAAATTAAAGTAGGCGTAGCAAAGGTGATATTAGGGTTTTCCATACCACCGTAGGGGAAGGAGGGCGGTAATACTAAGACGTTATAGGTCTTCCAATCGTAAGGGAACACCACCTTTTCAGCGGCTTGAATAAAACCTTCAGTATCAGCACAGAATTCGTGTTGACAGGCGTTTAACGAGGGGGGTTCCGAGTAAACATGGGAACGGGGGCCAATGGGGGCCTTAACTAAATCACCAGAGGCAATGGCAACCAAATAACTGGGAATAGGAATTTCTTGAACCGTGACAGTCTCAGTAGGTGATTGGCCTTCAATAGGTTCCACGGGGTTACCAGAGGCCACTGAAGCGTGTTCACTGTCCACGATAAACTTATAGGGAGATTTAACCGAAGGAGTATCAAAACAAGGGAAAAGCGAACGAGCGTGAATGGCTTGACATTGCGAAAACAAATAGGGAGCTTTCTTACCTTCAGTTTGAGCGGGTTCAAGCCATTGTAATGCAGTACATTCCTTAGTGGTAGCGTATTCAATCACCACATGGGCCTCTTCAGCGCTGGCAGGGTAGGGAATACTTAATTTGGAACCGAAAACGGCATCACGTTCACCAATAGTATATTCGGATACTAAGTCATCGTTGATCTTAATCGACTTGATCTTAAGGTAAGAGGTATCGAGTACTAATTCACGAGTCTGGGTAGCATCAAGGGCGCGAATGGTGAAATCAACCTTACCGTCCAGGATTTGCTCAGCCCAAGAGACCTTTAAATTCAATGTAGTATGGGACAATTGGAATTCACGGTAGTTGGATAATGTGGAAGGATCAGCCTCAGGTGAGACCACAGCGGCCGCTCTAGCCTTAACAATAGTCGAGCTCATTCTGATAATTGGGGTGGTGGTTTTACGATGCAAGCTATAAAGAGTAGACAAGGGTAAAAAGTTATTAATATTAATTGGGTTGCTACGAGATCTTATTTTCAGGCCCTGAGTAATAAAGCGCCAATTACCGTGACCAAGCATTTGGACGTCAGGCACATACGGCAGGCAAGCAGGCAGACCAGGTGGGGGGGAAAGAGGTCATTGACAAATTCACGCTTAGTTAACTTCTCTTTCTGCTTCCTTCTCTCGCCCAACGGCGCTTATGTATTATGAAACCTGATGCGATGCGGGATGCCGTGTTTGCAGGACCGATGCCTTGTAAGACGTTAATAATCGCGCCTGGGACCCAGCTTGATCTACAAATCTACGGTTCCTTCAGAATTAGCCTCCTACATATTAGCTACTCCCCAGCTCTCCATTTCGGTTGGGAATGCACATTCTGAATCTAGCTAGTGGATATAATATTTTTAAATATTCCTTTTTAATTAATTATTATAATGTAATATATTTTATATCCACTAGTGGGGTCAATCGCTGACAACTCAAGACAAACAAGAATTAAAAAAAATTAAAATTAAGAAAAAGAAAAAAAAAACATATTAAAAAAAAAAAATAACTAAAAAAAACATATGCTGCAGTGTGGACGGGTACTCGCTCAGGACTTCTCCTCAGCAGTAAGAAACGCGATGGAGGTTGGTTTTCTTCCAAAACGTCCGAGCTTGCGGTGCCCCTTCCATTATCCTAGTATAGCCCCACGGCGCGTTGGGGTCACGTAATACTATCTATAGGCACCGTGTGACTGCGTTTTGCCCCATCGGGTCGTCGGGCCAACACGCCCACGGCCAGCCTGGGCGGTGGGCGCGCCTCCGCGACATCCCAGCCAGCTGATGTAAGCCACTGGCCCTCAGTACGGCCGCGCCAGCTCCGGGCCGCTTACGTCAGCTCGATTGGGTTCGATCGGGTGGTCGCTAAACCCAATATAGCTGAGAAAACGGGCCCTGACGTAAGCAGGCCCTGGGGCACCCAGAGGGTGGTTTTTTGGTTTGGCCCGCCAGGCGATAAAAATAATTGCACGGTCCCACTCTCCGACGTCTTCACCACTCGTTCATTAAGGAAAGGGTATGTATTTCGCCGCGCCAACCAAAATGAATGGACTTTTCTTGCTTTGTGAATTATCTGTGATGTTAGGATTCGACTTGTTATGGGTTACCGGCTGAAAATTATCATTATTTATGTCGGAAATATTCTTCAAAAAAATTCTACACGGCCTTGAATCGGAGTGATCAGAATCGGAATGATCAGAATTGGAATGATCAGAATCAGGATGGATTTCAGAATTTATAGAGTTAAAAAACAACTTTTGTGGTTATGGAAGGGAAATTAGTAAAGTAGTGAGATCTCTATATGATTTCTGTTGCTTCGACTATTATTGATGATGATTTCCTTAGATTGAAAATATGGATTAATTTAGGACCCTGATTCTGTTTTTTTTTCTGTTTTCTCTTGGCCTGCCCTATCCAACCCCAGAAAATCCCTTAAGCTTGAGAGCCATTCACTCGTCCTCCTGGAAAAAAATACTAACTTGTTTATGTTTAGTCAAAATGCAAATCTTCGTCAAGACTTTAACTGGTAAGACCATCACTCTTGAGGTCGAATCCTCCGACACCATTGACAATGTCAAGGCTAAGATCCAAGACAAGGAAGGTATTCCCCCGGATCAACAACGTCTTATCTTTGCTGGTAAGCAATTAGAAGACGGTAGAACTCTTTCTGACTACAATATCCAAAAGGAATCTACCCTTCACTTAGTCCTCAGACTTCGTGGTGGTATCATTGAACCCTCCCTTAAGGCCCTTGCTTCCAAGTACAACTGTGAAAAGTCCATTTGCAGAAAGTGTTACGCTCGTCTCCCTCCCCGTGCCACTAACTGTAGAAAGAAGAAATGTGGTCACACCAACCAACTTAGACCCAAGAAGAAGCTTAAGTGATCTGTTTGTTTAAATATCTTATATTTTACTTTACGAAAACAAATACGATTATTGGTTTATTGGGTTTAAACTGAAGTTAATGGTTGAAGAAAGAAGGAAAAAAAAACGAAAGAAAATTATGATGGAAAAAAAACCTAGTCAAAAAATATGAAATTAAGAATTTGTTAAAAATTAAGGGGAAAAAAACAAATCAATTAAAGCGATTAGGACGATCTCTTTTAATCATTGGTGTGTTTTTTTGTTTTGATTTCTTTTTTGTTTGCGTTAATAAAAAATGCAGTTCTTTTTTCGTGTATTTTTATTGTTTGGTTTATTTCTTGACTTTTTGGAATATTTATTTTTTAGTTCATTTTTGTTAATTGTTAATGTACATCTTAAATAATACATGTATATCATATCACTCACAAAAAAAATTAGCCAAAGGAGTCTGTCCTTTTTACAAAAAAATCCATATTATCATTAGTGTTTAGTTCGTAACTAACCTGTTAATAATTCTGAAAAAATTATATTCTATTTGAGTTGAGCTTCCTCTGATTCAAAGTGTTGTAAGACATTATCCCAGTCAATAGAATTGTAGGCCTCGTTGGCTTGTTTGTCTTTACCTACCCAGGGCTCGATGGTTTGTAACTCAGCATTCCAACGTTGTTTAAGAAACTCGTTCCAAGTTGGATGAGATGAAGCAGTATTGTCAGCAGTTTCACAACCGTAAACAGCCTTGAAGGCTGCCCCCATAGCACAGGCATCAGCCATATCTAATTTATAAGATCCATCTTCAGGCATTAGTACACGAGCCATTAATTTGCAAATCACATCATTATTAGACGCCCCGCCAACAAAATAAAGACGTTTCGGTAATTGACTAGCCGTTGTCATCATACTCCTTAATCGCATACGAATACTAAGGGCCTGGGATTCCAAAATAGCCACCACATCATCAGTAGGAATCTGCCAATTAGGGTAATTATCCTCTTCTCTAATCACAGTGCTCTTGTTACTGGATATATCAACGACTACTCTTTGAGTTACTGGGCCCACATTAGGGATGATTTCATCTAGAGGAAAATAAAATCCCAGCTTGTATTCGCCTCCGCCATCTTTCCGACCTGTGAGACCTAACGGTGACCCAGTCATGGCAATCTGATTGAATTTATCCCATGAATTATCCGTTATCTTGTATTTATCGTTAACTTTATCGCGCACCAGTTCACGTGCTAGTGATCCGTTGCAGTAACATAACATGCCCATATAGCTCTTGGAGTCAATTGGGTGATTAAAAATGTGGTAAGTACTAGAAGGTACGTAGTTCTCCGTTACCACCAGTGCGGTCGTACTGGTCCCCAAAGAAATGATGACATCATTGGGTTCTAATGGTAAGGATAATATAGTACCAGGATTATCACCTGTGAAGGGGAGAATACGACAATTGGTATTAAATCCGTATTTTGTCACAAAGTAATTACTGACCAAGGCCAGGGGTCGGTTGATCATCTCGATTGACCCTAATTTACTTTTAATATCAGATTTATCTCCTGATGAATCAAATAGACCCAAAAGATCCTCATTCCAACTCTGGGTTGTGATATCCCATAAGTTCATTCCACATACATCTGCACGTTCAATGTTAAGTAATTTGCCAGCTAAAACGCTAGCCACGAAGGATGAAACTAAGGATACGCGCTCAGTTGATTGGTACACAGTACTCATTCGTCGTTTCACCTTAAGTATCTGAGGTCCTGAAAATCGGTGATGAGCTTTACTACCTGTCAATCGAGCTAGATTATCCTTACCGCCCACGGCCGCTTCAAACATTTGGCATTCTTCCTCAGTACTGTGATCCTGCCAATTAGGACTAAATTCCCAAGCTAAGCCATCCGCCAGCTGACTTTTAAGATTATTAGGGTTCGAATTGGTTAATCCATTCAGTAAATTTGAGGCTTGATCGTTCCAGAAAACCGTACCGTGCTGTTGACAAGCGCCACTAATCCCCATAACGAGCGACATATCCAGTTGATTATCTTCAGTTAATCGCTTGAAGACCAAATCAATGGCATCAAGCCACATAGCAACTGGAGCTACAATTTCTTTATCATGATGGTATACACCCTTTTTGGTCTTGTAGTCAGGGAAGTCAACATCAAATTCGACTTTAGCAATGTGCTGTGTTTGTAGGTCTCGGTTGATAACAGCCGCCTTTAATTGCTGAGTTGATAGATCAAGACCGATATATAATGGATTATTTTGAGTCATTTTTAAAAATTATTATTGTTTTTTGATATTGGTAGCAAATATCAAGTGAAGATGTTCATAGCAAGGAGTTGCGCATAATATATGTATTAATCTTGAGCGCTAAGAACCCGGAGTAGATTCTCCTCTACAATCGGTACCTACAGCTCTGTGACGTACTGCTGCTGGATGCATTACCCAATATGGAAACGTTTCTTCTTAATGAACTAAAAGCCCCTAATTTCTTCTGATTAAAAAAAACAAATCATAAACTACTTTTCTTCAACTGTTTCAGTTTAATGCAAATTTCGGTTGACTTATCCCTCATTTTATTGAGAAACCAGATCAATTGCAGGATACATATTGAACCTAGAGATATCTATTTGCTACCAGTGTTAGTGAATGCAATCTTTCCCCAAATAATTAGCCTTTGAATCTTCACTACTTTTTTTTTATTATTTTAATTGCTTATGTGTATATAAATATATATATATATATGTATAAAGAAGTGAACCCGTTATTTTACTTTTTTTTTGTATTTTTATTTCTTATTTAGCTTAAAGTTTTGTTGGATAAAGTTATTCAACATCTGAACAAGTATAGCAAATTTACTACTAAATCACCTTACGAAAAGTAAACACTTGGAATTAAAAAACAAAGAAATAGATAAAACCTGCAAATAACTTAATAGAAAATCAAAGAGCAATACTAACTAAATTTAAATGGATTAGATTAATCTTAAACAATTTAGATGAACAAAGTTTACAAATTATTTGGAACAAACCCTTAGCACAGGGTAACAAAAGTTCGTTATTAAAGCCCCGCAATATACGGCTTAGCCATTGTTTTTCCATTTAATTTGGCTTATTTTAAGAAAAGAAATCTGAATAATGATATATATTTGATAAATTCAGAGATTTATTTTCATTGTCGTCAGATATTTCCTTTATGTGATTTTTTTGGTGGCCTATTAGTTTGGGTGAACTTTTGTGCGACGTTTACTGTCCAGATTGAACGGGGGCAAGGGTAACGAAATAAAATAGAGACTATATATATATATAGGGAAGAAAGTTCAATAAATAAAACCAAAAATGGAAAGCTATAAAAGGAAAACGAATTGATGAATGACGAACTGGACGAAAGAGATAACATCATAAGTCCAATCATTCGGTGAAACAGAGAGTATTACCAACCGAGGACCCACTTACGTGAATTTTATGAGCCCGGAAAAAGAAACGTCTGGTCCTTTAGCTTGTGCGAAGAAGACACAAATTGGCGGTGTATCATCCGTTCTAGTGATATCTAACTGCAAAAGATCAGCATTGCGTAAACCAGTAATTTGATACCGACTGCAAGTTAGATCTTCTAAATTATTATAAAAGATCGTCCCGGAGCTAATGTCTCCGTACGCCTTATCAATAGTTCCTATGCCGCATATAAGTGTGTCATAAACGCGTATCTTGATAGCCGAGAAACCAAAGACATTGTTGTTTACCTCTAATGTGGCGGGCTTGGAGTATGCGTAGGTGAGTTGATCTTGATATCCAGCAAACGAGGCTGAAAAATTATCGAGCCTGCTATCTGCGACCATACTTAAAATATTTTTTTCCAGAAGCGAGTATAACTTTGAACCGACATATATATATTTTCAAATTTAAATCAATTTGGCGGACAACCTCTCAAATGAATGCTGGTCCTTGTGTTGGAAGGCGAAGCTCTAATAGTAATCAGGCCTGCGAGCTTCGACCCTAGCCCAGATTCACACTGCATCACTCCATTCACTCAAGCGCATCAAATTAACCAAAGCGATCGTTGAACCACCATCATCACGCGCTAGGCTGGAAAAAAAATTAGCAAATGGAAGGCTGGAAAGAGGTAAGTAATAATGATAATCAAATATGTATATACATAGAAATATATATACATATATTCTTATTCATTTAGAGTCCCATTACTAATTGTTATTCTGGGTGATTTTTATATTTCTTTGTAGGTTAATCGGGTTTGGCCTGTTGCTTCTAGCACTCCTTATGGGCAAACCCCAATGATACCTACTATGGTGTTCGATATAAATCGCGATTTATTCTGGACTACCAATCCTCAGGGGATTGTCTCTTCATACTACAGCCAGTCTTTACAACGATATACCAGCTTCAAGGCTCACAATGATCCAGTATTTCAGATCTTACCTAACGATAGAGGTATTTTATCGCTTAATAAGAATTCTGTTCGATTTAGTAACAGACGTGGCACGTGCCGTAACCTTACAACAGATGATAGTATAAAGGATCTGAAGTGTATGACCTGGACCACTCGTGGCGTGTCTGAAGTAGTGGCCGCTGGTGATCAGGACTCTTTAATTAAAATCAACATTGACCGAGGAATTGTTTCGGAGGTAATTCCTCATGAACGTCATATTCATAAAATGCGTAAAACAGGGAGAGTTATATGTGCTGGCTCAATGGATGGCTTTGTTGAAGTAATTGATCCAAACAGTTTGGAAGTAGTACATAGCTTCCGATCTTACCAGGGCTTTGTTTCCGATCTCGATTGTTACGAAAATACATTAATGACCTGTGGTTATTCGAATACTAATAACGGAGGATTTTTTGCTGATCCCTTGGTTAGTCTTTATGATCTGAGAATGCTTCGACCTATTGCTCCTATTTCTTTCCCATCTGGGGCTGCCTTTGTTCGTCAACATCCTAAATTGCCTACTTGCTGTATCATTTCATCCGAGGTGGGCCATGTTCGAATTCTTGATTACGCCAATCCCGCTAATATTACTCTAATAACTGCAGAGACTACATCATATGTTACCGGTTTAGAGGTTTCTCCTTCAGGAAATTTCATATCGCTAGCTGAGCAAAACGGAACTATTCACCTTTTCGGCAACAAACCTGATGGCACATTTGCAGAATTTCCTATGGAGACGGAATTCCCCACCGAAATGTCTTACGCACGCAGTGAACACAGAGAACCCTATATTAGTGTTGATTCTGAAATACCACTCAATGCGGTTGGCATGCCATATTATCAAGAAGAACTATTATCATCCTGGTCTTACGGTGGCTTAACATCTAAGGTAGGTGGTGTACCTCCTCCAATTGACTATGATGTTACTAGTGATCTTCAACAAGCTGAGTTTTTCTCTTACGGTAACTATAGCGGACCCCGAAGAAATTTAGCCGGTACCTATACCGAACCTACAAGACGCTCGTCACTTGCTGTCCCCAAATTTAAGAGTGATAAATTAAGAACAGGTGCTAAGAACGACGATATTGATATTTTTAATGAATTGGAAAACAAGGGGGCCAAAAATAATAGGATACCCAAGATTTACCGCAAATTGGAGATTAAGTACAGTAAATTCGGGGTGAATGATTTTGATTTTGGATTTTACAACAGAACAAAATACTCTGGCTTGGAAATTGACATTGAAAACTCTTATTGTAACGCTCTATTACAGACTTACAGATACAATCCCATAATCTTTAACTTTGCTATGAATTGTCTCACCGCTTACAACATAGATCAACCCACTGTGATAAATGAGCTGGGATTTTTGTTTGATATGCTTTATAAAGCTAAGGGAGAATCTTGTCGTGCTCACAACTTCTTAAAGACATTAAGTCTGATGCCAGAAGCTGCAGCACTTGGGTTGTTGGAAGATGAATTTGAGAAAAAGGTTGTTGATACCTCGCTTCGACTTCAAACAATGAATAAGTTTTTACTAGAAAGAATATCAAAGGAGGTTTCCACATACAATTTACCATCTGAGGAACCTTTTGCCCAACTTGTGAGTAGTCCACTGATGACAACCGTGAAATGCACAATATGTAATAGTGTCCTGGTACGTAATTCGGATACCTATTCAATCGATATTCGACCAGACGGGCCTTATGAGGATATATATGAATGTATGAACGCGAGCTTAAGCAATAATTCTCAGACTCGAGGATGGTGTGAAAGTTGTCACAAATACCAAATACTTTCTACATTGAAGGTGATCCAGAATATAGCACCCATGCTTACCTTTAATATAGTTGGTAAGAACAACAAGGCTGAAACGAATAAACAGAAGAACTGGATATCGTCACAATTTGAAATTAGTAATGGTCTCACTAAACCAGCCAGCGAAACTAGTCTTGTTACATACAGTCTTAGCAGTATGATTTGTGAAGTTTCCACGCCGGGTAATAGTGAAAATCATCTAGTTAGTTTTGTGAAAATAAAACAAAACGCGAATGAAATGGAAGAGTATGTTGACAATGACGGGTTTACTCACTATAAGACAAGCGATTCCGATTATAAATGGTATCTTTTTAATGACTTCCTGGTCACCGAAGTAAAGGAGGCTGATGTGTTTGACTTTACAGCTAGCTGGAAAACCCCGGTAACTCTTTGTTATATAAAGGATACTCCGGCGATAGAATTCTGTTATGAATCATGGAAGGAACGAATGGACACAACGGCGTTATATTACGATCATTTTGCCGCCGGAACTCGAGCATCGAAAAAAATCGAGTATGAATTATTAACTCAATCTGAAGCTCCTACGCCTGGTAGTCTTGTTGCCCTTGATGCTGAATTCGTTGTTACCCAACCGGAAGAGAACGAAATTAGAAGTAATGGTTTGAAGATTACCATTAGACCAAGAAGACAGGCCTTAGCTAGAGTATCAGTAGTAAGAGGTGAGGGCCCCAAGGAAGGTGTGCCATTTATTGATGATTATATTAAGGCTACTGAAAATGTAGTCGATTATTTGACAGCCTATTCCGGTATTTGTCCCGGTGATTTGGACCCGCAGACAAGTACAAGGTCGCTAGTAACACTACAGACCACTTACAAGAAATTGTGGCTTCTACTAAACCTGGGATGTACTTTCATTGGCCATGGCTTAGAAAACGATTTTAGAGGGATCAACATCCATGTGCCACAGAGCCAGATTATTGATACACTTAATATTTATTATACTCCCGCTCGCCATAGGAAGCTATCCCTACGATTCCTAGCTTGGGCGGTACTGAATCTTGATGTTCAAACAGAAAATCACGACTCGATCGAGGATGCTGTTACTGCTCTGCATCTTTATCGCAAGTATGAGGAAATTATTAAGACACATGGTCATAATAAATTCTATAGTATACTAGAAGAACTTTATGAGACTGGCCATAAGCATGGATTTAAACCTCCTACGAGCGATCCTGAATGATCGAAAACTTAATTTTGTATTTTTCTAATTATATGTCCTTTTTTATTATTTGTAATCCGGGCTATACACCGCCTCGGCAGTTTCATTCGTAAAAAGTTGTAATTACTCTACACTATTTTACCCCTTAATTTTGGTAAAGGTAGTGTAGCAAAAGATCTCAGATATATACAAAATTATGTCTTTTTTGGAAACAGAGAATGGTCTACAGGGCTGGGAGGTTTCGGCTCTACGTCCGGTGCGAAGGCCAACGCAACCCATTTTATATAAACGGATATCAAAGGTACGCATGTACATATCCCAAATACTTGGATTTATTCATCTATAGCTTTTACGC
Source organism: Nadsonia starkeyi-henricii (assembly GCA_030560865.1). Taxonomy (NCBI): domain Eukaryota; kingdom Fungi; phylum Ascomycota; class Dipodascomycetes; order Dipodascales; genus Nadsonia; species Nadsonia starkeyi-henricii. The sequence continues at coordinate 80,233 of JAKTWC010000003.1, read as the reverse complement.
CGATATTCGAAATAGTTCCTAGAGCTTACTATACAAACGCGGATTAATAATTACTCTAAGAATTATACATGAATCTCTTACAATCAGCATCTACTTATATTGATAGAATCACTGATTCTATACCTGCCAATGGGGTGCATGGCGCTTCAACGGCATCTGGTATCAGTAAGAATAAAATCAAGGTTTTATTACTTGATAAGGATACAACATCAATAGTATCAATGATTACCACCCAATCACACCTATTGTCAAATTCAATTTATCTTATTGACACTATAACCAATGTTAATAGAACAAAAATGCGCCATCTGTCTTGTGTTGTGTTCATTCGCCCTACCCCCGACTCAATTCAAGCCTTGGTAGAAGAACTAAGAAATCCATTATACGGAACATACGAACTTTATTTCACTAATATAGTTAAAAAGAGTAGCTTGGAGAGAATTGCGGAATCCGACGATCATGAGGTTGTTACGAAGGTTCAAGAGCTTTTTGCTGATTACTTATGTGTTAATCCCGATTTATTCGAGGTTGGCCTTGCGAAGCCCAATATTTTCGGTTCATTGCCCGACTCTTGGGGAGCCGAAGCTCTCAATAGATCTACTGAAACTTTGACGGCGGTCCTACTAGCGATGAAGCAAAAGCCCTTAATCCGGTACGATGCAAACAGTTCTTTATCTAAGAAATTGGCTAATGAAGTGAGTTACCGTATTAGACAAGATCCATCACTATATGATTTTAGAAGACCTGACACACCACCGGTGCTTCTTATCTTAGATCGAAAGAACGATCCTATTACCCCTCTTTTACTTCCATGGACCTATCAAGCTATGGTTCACGAGTTGTTAGGAATTACAAACAATCGAGTAGATTTGAGTTCGATCCCTGACGTTCGAGCCGAACTTCAAGAAATCGTTTTATCCGGTACACAAGGAGATAACTTCTTCCAAAAGAGTATGTATTTGAATTTTGGCGATCTCGGCGCCACGATTAAGGAATACGTTGACCAATACCAAACAAAGACAAAGCTCAATACCAATATCGAAAGTATTGATGATATGAAGCGTTTTGTGGAGGACTATCCTGAATTCCGAAAATTAGCGGGCAATGTCAGTAAGCACGTTACACTTGTAAGTGAATTAAGCAGACTGGTTGAGGCTGAGGGACTTCTAGCAGTTTCCGAACTAGAGCAGTCATTAGCCTGTAATGATGCTCATAACCAAGATTTGAAACAGATTCAAATTCTTCTACAAACGCCTAATATATCTTTTGATAGCAAAGTTCGACTTGTGGCCTTGTATGGACTGAGATATGAGAAGAACACTAACTATTCTCTACCTGCATTGCTGGATCTCTTGGATCACCAACAGCCTCATCCTTACGGGTACAATGGTGTGAATGCAATTAGGTCTCTTTTATCTTATTCTGGAACACAAAAGAGAGATGAAGGTATTTTTGGTGGCGAGGGTTTCTTCTCCAGAGCCCAAAGTGGGTTTAAAGGACTGAAGGGTGTTGAAAATGTTTATACCCAACATACTACTCTTTTATCGAAGGCATTATCGTCCCTTTTACGTGGTAAGATGAGGGATACAAGTTATCCTATATTTGATGATGGTGTTAGACCTAAACTAGTTGAAACTCCTACATATGGCGTGGATACTAATGAGCGCCCCCAAAACGTAATTGTGTTCATTGTTGGCGGGGCTACGTATGAGGAGGCAAGAGTGGTGGCCGAGATTAACGCTGGAACTCCTGGTGTTAATATTGTTTTGGGAAGTACTAATATCATTAATTCTTATGATTTTATCAAAAATTTGAATGATTTGAATTAGTTTTCGAGTTTCATTCAACGCCTGATAAATAATTGCATCATAAAGAAGACAACACTTCCCAAAATTTAGTGTAGCCCTTTGCCCTGCGTTATCTGAAAACCTCAAACATACTAGACAAAATTTGCTAATAAGGAAATAAAAAATCGAATATATTAAACTTAAAAAAATATAGGACCAAAAGGATTCATGTTTATGTACAAGATGAATGAGGCAGGAAAAAAAAATAAAGCCCAATGAGAAGAGATAATAAACCAAGGTAGACCCGTAATTAGCCAGGAACAATATTTATACAAATGCTTAGTTTAGATAAAGAAAAAGAAATACTTTATCAAACGACTATAGAACCAATATATTAATTAATCAGTTTATTTCAAGTGTCGTGTGGTATTCATATGAATTAATTTGTTCTATGCTTGTGCTTATGGTTAGTCTTACAGTAGTTGTAAACTCTACCCTTTCTTCTAACAGTCTGTAAAATGGAAAGCAAAAAAGACGAATAAAAGTTAGTATAAATAAAATCTCAAGAACAGCGAAATAAACCGAGATCAGAAACCATGTTAATCTGACCAAACCATACGTACATAACAGCCCGAGCATAATTTCTTAATGGCAGTCTTAAGCTTCATGCCTCTGGTTTGTTGGAAAACCTGGGTAGTAATACTAGTGACAGGCTGAGCACGGAATGTGAGAGCAAAGGAATTTCTAAGAAATGAAAACATTGTGGCGTGTATATATTCGACTATTTAGAGACTTCGTATCTTCAAACGTTCAAGTTCGCGGATTCCCGATCATGTCTAACCGCTGAGGAAAAGTTCAATGCAGTGAACAAGTCCATGCACACACCGCAATGACAGTTATGTAGAACCCTGTCCAATACCTAGTACTCACACATTAAAACACATACACACTGACTTCGCCAGGAAAGCTCGTGAGGCCAAGCCGTTAAAACCGCCAGTTCATTACTGTAAATTACAAACCAACGGCCATGTCTAGAAGATCATATACACCTTCTATCTTGAGCGCTTCATCAGCACCAAATCTATTACCTCTAAGTCAGAACGATATAATTGACAATGGCTCATCAAGTGTGCCCACAGATAACATTCCATTAAACGGCCGAGATAACGGCTCGTTGCAAGCAAGACCTTCCCGATACATTGGTTCGGGTACCAGTACCAGGAGAAGAAACATTTTGGGGGGATCTTCCAAATTTAGAATGCCTGTTATTATTCGTCGTATTTTCAAACCCCTGACTATGGATTTTGAGACAGCAATGTGGGAAATCCTTTATCTGGTTATCTCGCCCAAACGTGTTTACAAACAACTCTATTATCATAAACAAACCAAGAATACTTGGGCCAGAGATGATCCTTCATTCAATCTACTGTTATCATTTTTCTTAATTATTTCTGCATTAGCTTGGGGATTTGCATACTCTCCGGGCATCTTTTCTCTATTAAGGTTGATTATTTATATGGTTATGGTTGATTTCTTAGCCACCGGTGTAGTGGTAGCCACCATTGGCTGGATATTCGCCAATAAGTTTTTAAAGCAGTCTAAGAGAAACGTCATGTCTATTGGTGGCGATGGTGAACTTGAATGGGCTTACTGTTTTGATGTTCACTGTAACTCATTTCTCATTATCTGGATATGTTTATACGTGGTACAGTTTATCCTTTTACCGGTGCTTACGGCCAATAACTGGATTGCTCTGTTCTTAGGGAATACACTTTACGCATTCGCATTCTGTTATTATTGCGTTATTACCTTTTATGGTTACAACGCAATGCCCTTTTTGGAGCGCACTGAGCTTTTATTAGCTCCAGTTCCCATTATATTGATACTTTATGTTATCAGTCTCTTTGGGTTCAATATCGTTAAGACCATGCTTCACGTATACTTTGGTTAATATACAGTGACTATTTATAACTATTGATCATATTATTCTTTGCATTGTTTGTCACATTTTCCTTTGAACTCGTACACACTGGGTTCAAGTGAACTTCGTTGAACTCTTCCTTAATCTATAATACATTTTATTAGGTAAATAATTGTACCCAGGTAGTAGTAATCAAATATACTTCTATTGAGTAAAAAGCTAGCCTTAATTATAGCTATCTAAATACAATCTATATATGATAATACTGCATATGTACCTTCTTATGTCTTTGTCGTCGATTATTTCTATTTGTAATTTTTTTAAGAAATAAGTAACAGAGGCTCTGTAACCCTCCAATTATTTATTGGATACTCCAAATAGAAGTACCAGAACCCCCAATAACGGCAATACTAGAGCCATCAACATCGGCAATATCACAAACACCAGTATCGGCGATGGTAGTGTAAGCTGATTTCAGTAAGACAAAATCGCTATCGGTTACCGCCCAAAGCTTGACATTCTGATCCACGCCAGTAGAGATAACTCGATTAGTGCCAGGAACGGCTGCAATAGACGTTATTGTTGCAGAATGAGCGGAAGGTTCAGCAAAGACCAAGTTGGCCGAGATCTTCGTACTATCATCATCTAATTTAACATGCGATAGAACCAAGGCGTTATCATCACCTCCAGTTAAAAGATAATATGTGCTAGCATTTAAAGAGGACATTTCTTCAAGAATCAAGAAAGCCTTGACACTAGATTGGTGAACCTGAGAGGAGCAGACATAGGGGGGTAGCGAAACAACATCTTCGATTGAAGAGATTGAATCGCCAATATTGGAGTAGGTTAAGGAACCACTTTCATTTTGAATACCATGCTGCATAAGAATTTCTGCTATGTTCCAGATAGTCAAATGCCCGTCAGTAGCTCCCACAAGAATGAACGCACTAGAGCCACTCAAAAGAATGTTGACATGCAGGAGACAACAGGTCTTGTAGCGACCGCTACTGATCAAAGTAAAGGAAGCAGAAGCCGTATCGAGGATCCACAACTTGATTGCCGAATCTGAGTATATAGTAACCATTAAGTATTTAGTAACAACATCGGCTTTATCTTCTTCAGCAAGAGGCAATAAGTGAAAGTCCATAATACGAAGATCCGGAATATCAGTACTTAAAGGAAGCTCACATAGAGGGTTCATCAAGGGCCAACCATTAATATGGCTAACCTTCCAAACGAATAGTTCCTCACGAGCTGCGGAAGAAATTAAATAGTTACCATCAGGTGACCATCTAAGTTGCTGTAAACCAGAAACATGTTTTCTATACGAAAAGTGTCCTACTAGTCGACCATCTTTTGAAACGTGGTTTAATCGAATACAAGTATCTTCAGCAGCAGTTGCAACAGTACGAGTCAAGTTTTCATTATTAATATCGAATGACTCAGGAGCAAAACTGACACAACGGACCTCACGTCCATGTAAACCATCTTGTAATAAAGTACCGGGAATTACGGGTGTCATCAATTGGCTTGATTTCTCCAAGATGCAAATTTGAGCTGCTTTAGTGTAAGCGAAAATGTATTGAAAATCCTCATTGAAGTCATTCATTTTGAAAGTCCAAATTCTATGGGGTCCACCGCATAGTTCCTTCATGATTTCGTATTGTTCAGATTCGTTCCAAACAAAGAACAAATTATTTCTGAACCCATAAAGGATCATTCTATTCGTAATAGCATTATAATAACCCCCCTCGATGCTACCTCTATGAGTTCTGTTCAATAAGATATTTTGCATAGTGAATTCACCACTAGCGTGAAATGAAATTTGGATCAACGAGTAAGCACCACCTCTAGATGTCAAAAACACAACGTAGGCATTATTTTCCTTTTTGGAGATTTTCAAGGTGCTAATCTTATCATCGGTGGAGAGGACACGTCTCCAACAAATTACAGGCTTTATTAGAATCTCAGCTTCTTGAATATCGCAGGCGAGATTATAAACAGCAACGGCACCATGTCTGGAGCCAGCAAATAACAATTGTTTTTCTTCATCATAATCAAGAGATGTAATATTAAATGTGACGGGGGGCTCGAGCTTGAAGGTTTCCTCGACTGTGAATGTGGTCCCCAATAATTTAATCTTATGTACAATGAAGGGATCCTTAGGGTTCTGTGTTTCGCTCAAAACATAGAGAAATGATGCATCCTTCCAGGTAAAAACTTCAGAAATTTTTGAAGTAAAAACGTTCTCAATTTTTATTAATATGTCATCTTCGATAGTGTCAGAAACTCTAATCAACGCTAAAGAACCATCGCGGCCACTGGTAACAATAATATTCTCTTCATCCCATGAATTAATAATAGAATAACCATCCAACGAACGATCCTCATAGCATTGCCTCCATTCAGTATCGTGATTCGACACTAAAACCTTACCAGAAGAAGTGGTGAATACGGTCTTACCGTTACCCAGAAACACATAGTTCTTAAAGATTTCATTCTTCTTTAACGTCCATTCAGGATCAATATAAGATGTAATATCACCGAGAGACAAAGTGACTTTTTTAGCTTGGAGTGTACTAAACTCATCGATTTGCCATAATCGAACCCGCCCATCACCGCCAGCTGTGGCAAAAAGCTTGTACTCAAACTGTATTGAACCACACCAAGCATTTTTTCCCAAATGACCTTCCCAAACTTCCTCAGTTATTAACTGCTTATTGGGTAAGTCGATGGTCCAAATTCTGGCCGTACTGTCTTCAGAAACGCTGATGATTTTATCATGGTAAAAATGCAAGTCCCAGATTCTAGCCAAATGACCCCAACCTACAGCAACTTCTTGACCACTTGTTACATCCCATAGTCTGATTGAACGGTCGTCAGAGCAACTGATTAATGATTTACCATCATCAGAAAATCGGACACCAAAGATGGAACCTTCGTGGTTAGTCAAGTTATGAATGACTTTTCTAGTCTTAAGTGACCAAATAACAACACCACTCATTACAGTACCGGCACCAATAAGAACGTCAGAACCATCTTCAAGTGCTAACACAACCCCTGAGTAAAGAATACTCTTTTCACCACAGGTAATATTTTCCAAAATTAAACCATTTTCAATTGCCACAGAAACAACCATATTATGGGCGGTGAGAATATAAGCTAGAGTCGAAGATTTATCCTTAATTGATCCAGCAGGGAAAGTAACATACATGATCCAATCATTAAGAGCCAATTCAGTTAAAGTACGATCATCACCATCATCACCAATTAACTTGTCGATTGAAGAAAATGCCAATGATCTACCACCCCAAAAGGCAACCTGATTAGTAACTTTATTTATCTTAATCCCATGAATCTTGTTACGAGAAAAAATTCTACGCGTGCAAATTAGTTTAGATGTTCTCCAGTCATAGATCTTAATCAAGGGTCCACAACCTGCAATAAGATAATTTTCATGAAATTGTATTGAGGTCACAGGACCGTTATGACCCAAAGGCTGTCAAAGTCAAAGGGTAGTTAGCAAATATAAAATCAAATTTAGCCCTAAAATAAATTCTAAACTTACAACCAAAGACTTAAGCTCTTGGGTTATGGCCATTTTCGTTCTTTTAGTTTCTGTATCACCTACTCTAGACGCAATACTACACTACGACAAAGTTAAGATTTAGAGGGTGGGAAAGAAATGCTGCAGATAAAAAATTCACGGCTCATGAGGCTAACATGATCACCACAACAGCTAAAGATAAGGTCGATAAAAGAATATTCGATACGCCATAACATTAATAAAAAATATATATATATATATAAATATATTCCTACGTAGATATATAGACTCTTAACATTTATGAATTTGTGGAATATTTGAAGTTTTAAAGTAATCATACGCATGAGAGATGATAGCTATATTAAATAACCAAATATTTTATACAACGAAAAAGCAAACTGCTAAATTAGATATAATAGATTGTAAACAATGTTATATACATTAAACTTAGAACTTGGCGAAAACCTTCTTGTTAGCGGAGGCAGCAGTGACAACTCTGAGAACGTTGAATCTAACGGTCTTAGAGATAGGTCTACATTGGCCAACGGTAACAGTGTCACCTTCTTCGACACGGAAAGCGGGAGAAAGATGAGCGGAAAGGTTCTTATGTCTCTTTTCGTAACGGTTGTACTTAGGGACGTAGTGAAGGTAGTCACGTCTGATGACAATGGTACGGTGCATCTTGGTGGAGACGACGGTACCGGTTAAAATACGACCTCTGATAGAGACAAGACCGGTGAAGGGACACTTCTTATCAATGTAGTGACCTTCAATGGCTTCCTTAGGAGTCTTGAAACCAAGACCAACATCCTTATACCATCTCTTGGTCTTTCTGTTGACCTTAGACTTGGCGTTTTGGAAGATGTGAGGTTGCTAAATAAAGAGACAGTTAGTATAATACTCAAGGTTTAATATTCAGATAACAATGAAAACATGAAAATTTCCGAAATTGCCAATACAGAGAGATTCTTCATAGAAAGCCAAATCGCATGATGATAAAATATATCTCATAAATGTATGAGTATATTCTGAAAAATCTTTTATGGAATGAAAGACGAAATATCAGAGACGGGCCGAATATCGCTCATAGTAATAAAAAAATACAGTCATCTCCATTATACTATTCTTCGTCATTCCGTAGGACAAACTTAGAATCACAGCAAGACCAAAATAGCATTAAAATACATGGAAAGCGTTATATCGGATCCTTGTATTTGAATCATTAATCGATTATTGATAGGATCCACTTAGATCATAAACCTTTGAAGGAAAAAAAGTCGAATCGTGAAATCGCAGCCTTAAAAAATTCTCTATATCGACGGTATCTGAAATATTCATATCTTCTTGTTCTTCAAAGTTAACTCAACCACAAACCTTTTGGAAAGCACGTTCGGATTGGACGGACAATTCGGTAGCCATTTTTATCGATGTTTGCTTTAGACAGGTCCTGAATTGAAGACTAGAAGTTCTTTTGTTTCTTCTTCTCGGGGTGTTCAGCGGCATCCCAGCCTGGAAGGTCCCATGCCTGCACTAACTCGCAGACCGAAAAATTCTGCCTAATTACTGAGAAATTCACGTGACACACAGGCCCCTCCCCAGCGCTGCTTGTGACTGTTGTTGTATGCGGCAGGGACCAAACGCCAAGTGTGATATGCAGTTATGCGATAATACCAAGAGGTTATGGGCCACATGGGTCTACTATTCGTTGACCCGACAACGGTTGAATCGTTTACGCAGGCGTAATGTAAACAAATAAGCCGTTCACCACCCATAGCATAGAAAGTAAACATCACTGAGCCTTATCAGTCGGTTATCTACATTTACGGCTTTAAGCTGATCAACCAATTTTTAACAACATGGGTTCATCGGATTCATCTAAGAAGAATTTCGATCTTTTTTCACGAGCCTTTCCCACGTCGGATTCAATAGATGGGTCGCTTAATTCTATCAACTCAAACACAATCGGTCTATCTAGACGTCAAAGTTTAATTCAAGCATCAAATGCCAAGCGTTCAGCCACCTTCGATAGCGGAAATTTAACCATGCCAGCTCTTAACCAGCCTTTCAAACTTGATAAGGTGCCACATCGTAGCATTTTGAAGTCAGCGATGGGTGATGATAACCACACTATTACCGGCGTTTTAAACATTCCTGGGTCTGATGACACATTTTACAGAAGTAAGTTAGCAAAACGTCGTGTAAGTTTTGCACCAGAAGCTACGGTCCGTCGACTTATTGACCATGTTCACAAGGATTTACTTGGTAATATTGTAAGAAGAACCTGGGATCCCGTCATGACAAATAAACCCCGGTTAGTAGAACATAGTGGTTGGGATAACCGGCCGGAAACCACAACTCAGGAAACACCAGTAAACCCTTCCCTAGAGGATTTAGATACTTCAACTGATGATGAGAATGGGATTTACCCCCTTGCCGGTGATGGAATCGATAGTGACAGTGATAATGATAATAATCAGAAAATGGAAGATACTACCGATTTGCTTGATCAGGAGGTAATGTTTAGTGATTTTCCGGCCTCTAATTCCAAATTTACTTCTTCCCAGGCACTCATGGGGGAATTTAGTGGATTACAAGAAGATAATGTGTCAAAAGAAGTCCATAATATTACGTTTAAGAGAGTATCGTCTTGGCAGAATCAATCTGATCAGATTTTTAGTGTTAAGGAACAGAAATCAGAATCAAATAAAATAGTTAATACGTTTAGTACCAACGCAATTGACTTCGAAAATGTCTCCGATATGGATTTTCTGCCAGCTGTGTATGGCAATCTTACTGCAGACGTGGCTTCAGAAATTCAAGAGGAAGCGGCTGCTGCTATTAACGAAAAAAAAGAAAAAGAAAGAGAAATCTTAGATAACTACGAGATTGACTCTAGGAAACTAGAAAATAAATCAACACCAGAGCCCGCGTTAAGCGAAAAGGAAGACAATGAAGAGATGGTACGAGAAATGGACTTATGTCTTACCAAGCATCTTCCCTTAACTATGGAAAATATGAATAGTGATAGTTTCACAGCTCCAATGGAGTTAACGCAATCTACAGTACCAATGGCGATCAACCAGTTAGATAATGAAGATTTTGAAAATCACACAGCTCCAATGGATTTAACGCATATAGGCGATATGACCCAAGACGCATCTTCCCAAGAGAATCAAGAACATACCATGGAATTTACCAAGATTGGCATTTTTGATGATATCAATGCGATTAATGCCAATAAGGAAAATCAAATCGAAATCCGTCAGGATTTCAATATTATCCGTAAAAACAGCTTTACGGAAGGAGAGAATGGTAGCAACAATGACGATAATAACGAGGTTTCCTGCAGTAAAGATAATGACAATGATCCCGAACTTACGATGGAATTTACTGTTTTGGGAAATGAAGGGACTAATGTGCCACCAGAGAGTGATAACGATAGTATTGATGTTAAAGAACCTGAACAGACAATGGATTTCACTATCGGTGAGGATAAAGATCAAGGGATGGTGAAATCCACTGTCGACCAAAACGCAAAAATGCGTAACTCATCAGATAACGACATTGAAGAAAATGATGAGCTTACAATGGAGTTAACTGTAGTGGGAGGCGCGAAGATCAATATATCATCAGCAAATGGTAATGATGACCATGATGACCATTTTGAGGAAACCATGGATTTTACAGAAAACGTGAATCTTGATCCCATAGATAACAACGACAAGAGAGAAGATGAATTAACAATGGATTTTACTTTCATCAAAAATCCGAAAATTGATACACCAGTAAATCAGGAGAATGAAAATGAAACTGAGCTTCCCATGGATCTAACTATGGCCTTTGGTGACAAAACTCCTGCAATTTATGAATTTAGAGAAATAATAGGGAGAAATATTACCCAAAATTCTACCACCACTGCTAATGACATACAAAGAAATGAAGTAGCACGCCACTTTGATAACTTACAACTTACAGAAGTACAGAATGAAAACGAGAAAAACAAATTGAGTATGGGTAGGGCTCAAACAGACATTATAGAAGGTTATAGAGACCCACATAATAATACCGATTATGACTCTGGGAAGATTAAAAGAAAACCCATATCGGACCCAACTATAGATAATTCACCAGAAGCAGATGATGATCTCTCGATTGATATGGATTTTAGTCAAGTAGGTGAAGAAGATGTTTATGCCAATTTCGGGGATCGCGATATTACTGGAATGGTGGTGGCTCCCGAGACATTAGCGTCATACAGGGAAAAAAATTCAGATAAACGAAGAAGAATTTCTCAGTCGCCAGATAATAGGAGCCAGAAGGCCTCACCTGTTAATATGTTTCACAGATTTACTCCACCCAAGGATCATTCACAAACGTTTATATTAAGATCACCAGCCAAATCTCCTTACCTCAGATCATCAGCTCAGTTAATTCCGGATATCCATGTTACACCCAAAAAAGGCGCATATAGGATCGAAGCTATGTCTATACCATCTGAGTCTTCTAGTTTTACACCACTTCGCTCAGTTGCACCTAAAATAACTGCTACGCCAAGATCAATAGCTAGGCACCGAGAAATGCTGATGTTAAATGGATCCCCAGTCAAACAACGCCTAGATTTCAAGTTGAAAGGGGCTGGGGTACCATATCAGGGATTCAATGGGAATACTTTGGGGTTTGGAGATAGAGCTAATAACGACCAAGGCAGCGAGGGTAATGAGGACTATGAGCCTATTACACTAGGTGCGTTCTTGAAGCTAATTGATATTGAATTTTATGATGATGGTATTTCATCTAATGGTAGCAAGCTTTCTTTTTCTTCTTTGGACGATACTCCTAATGAGATTTCTTTAGAGGCTACTTCAACCGATTATTCAGTTGCTATGTGTAAGCTCCCTGTGCTGGAATTATATGGATTTGCCTGCAAAGAACTCATCAAGGATATTCAATCAGCTAAGGAAGTTTTTGCTAGATTTGAATCCGAAACTGTGGAAGATAATCCGGCCTTATTTAAGGAATACTTGGAATCACCGACAGACGTTAGGATGGATATGATCATAAATTTTAAGCTGCTAAAGAAATGGGCCAGAAGCCAGGCATTCTCTGGATGGTATAATTGGAGATTTCAATTAACCAGTGGTGCAATTAAGGCTATAAAAAAGGTTCTCGTTCAGTTAGATGAGGACGAAAATAATATTTCTAAAATGAAATCAGAGGTTGAAACAAACTGGAGTGACTTAGAAGAATCTTGGGCGAGTGCTAACCGCAGTATTATCGAAGATGAAGTTCTTCTTGAAAGACTCGAATCGAATGGTTTATCTGAACTAAAGCGACTAAAAGAGGATCTCGCCAAAGCTGAGGAGCTTCTAGTTGCAAAAGATTTGAAATTGAAAAATACGGAGGAGTCTATCTCTGATCTGGAAAAAAATATTTCTATTAATGAGGGCATAATTGAGGAAGCTGAAGAAGCTATAAAGAAGGCTGAACAATTAAGAGATAAAAATCGAGAATTTGATATTAGTGAGATTAGGTCATTTGCTGATCAATTTCGGTACACTCAAAAAATAAGCGGATTCGATGTACTCAGTGTTAAAGGTACTCACATCCATCTGGTGATGGATAAATTTGTTAATATTTCTCTAGATGCTTCTAATTTCGTTGATGATATTTCTTTTGAACTGGTTCATGATTCTTCAAGGCATCTGAGGGATTACTGTCTGAGTATTTTCATAAAGAATCTCGCAGACTATCTTAAACAAGAGTATTCCGATCAAAGTAGATCGACGATTTTGATTAGTGATTTCTTGGAGCGGATAATGTCTATCTGGATAAAGATTAAGGATTTCAATCTGCAACTACATTCTCTGCAACTTCATTACTTGATCAGATTCCCAAAAATCATTGAGGCGAAAGAGGAGACATTTAATTTCACTGTAATTTTATTGGCAGGAGAAGAATCCAATCCTGTAAAATTATCTTTGATAATATCTACATCTCTACGTGATGTGCTTTTACAACCTCTTCAACCATTTATGATAGAACCTACTCTCAGGTACGGTGATTCGGTTATAGAACAGAAGGTGCTAGCTAATTTATCCAATCTACAGCAAGAAAATAGGGGCAACATAACACTTATAGTGAAAGAATTGGCCTCTATACTCTAAGGATCCTTGATATGTGTACGCTTATAGTGATTTTATAGATATAATTCTAATTACATTTATACAACTTTTTTAAACAGCTTACCTTTGGAGGGTAATTTTAGTTTCATTCGATAAGATGAGAGTAGCCAGCATACTGATTTCCGGAGCTATCTGATTGTCATGGCTCTTGTCCCAACGTGCGCCCGATTGTAAGCGGATTTGATTTTTTTGGTTTTCCACAGTACATATCAAGTCAACGTAACTTAATATCTTGGGTGCTAAAATTGATTCATAAGTTATTCATAACCAAAAATAAAATATAATAATTATGTCTAGTTTTCTACCCACGGAAGAGGTTGGCCGCCCTGACTCACAAATTAACTACGATGATGCTATTCAATATTGGTCAGCTGTCCCTGCGACTGTCGATGGTGTTTTGGGTGGGTACGGTCATACTGCTGTTCCCAAATCTGATGTTATTGGTTCATTGAGTTTCTTGAGAAAGTTAGATTCTCGAATGAAACTAGCTGAAGGACATATTAAATATGGTGTCGATATTGGTGCTGGGTATGTTCAAATAAATACACTCGTATTAAAACCAGTATCTCTTTTATTTCCTTAACTCTAACAAATAATTTCACATTATAGTATTGGCCGCGTCACGAGAGATATGCTCTCAAGAGTTTGTGATAAGGTAGACCTTGTTGAACCTGTAATTCCTTTTGTAGAGCAGATGCACAAGGACCTTCAACCCCTCAAGGATGCTGGTAAGGTTGTGGATATTTATCCAATTGGTATGCAAGATTTTGTGCCTGAAGAAGGGAAGTACTGGATAATTTGGTGTCAGTGGTGCGTAGGGCATTTAAATGATGAAAATTTAGTTAAGTTTTTCCAGCGTTGTATCAAAGGTCTTCAACCCGGGGGAACTATAATTGTCAAGGAAAACAACACTTATAATGATGATGATTTCGATGCCACCGATAGTTCTGTTACACGAACTGATGAAAAGTTCAGAACCTTATTTAAGGAAGCAGGCCTGGATCTTATTCTTACTGATCTACAAAGAGGTCTGCCGAAGGAGCTTTACCCTGTTAGAATCTATGCATTAAAGCCTGTACAGGCTTGAGTACATGGTACCCTCGGTAGCGCCCTTGACTAAGCTGGCATTTTTTATTTTAGGCTTAATGTATAATACTTAGAGAATTCTTTGATCAAGACTAAGAAGAATATGTAAAATCAAAATATATTAACTTAGATTTTTCGGGGAAAAAAAGCACATTTTCAATATTCAGCATCTTCAATATTTTTTGTGTGCAACTTATGAATTAAATACTGATGTCTAAAGAGGCTCGTTATCCTGATAAATTTAATTGGTTCTTGTTTTAAAAATAAGGATACCCACGGCTATTTACCTACTAAAATAAATTGGCTAAGAATTAATTTTAAATTATATCTAGCATTTCAAATCATATGTTTTTCAAACAAAGGCAGTGATTGAATGAGACACTGTACCTAAAACCTTTAAAAAATAGTATTAATACTATCTTTTTGCTTTATTATAAAATTTAAAATGTTAAAATACTTAAATTATTCTTGTAAAAGATCAGGGTAATAAAAACTCTAGTTTTTTTCTTAATTATTATTTGTTTAACGGATATATATGAAAGACGGATTAGCTCTTGGATGATCACAAGGTTTGAGATTAAGGTTTTGGGGTCGTTATTAATTACCACCTGTTATGCACGGATTGAGGCAGAGAAAAATTAAGCGGGATACTCTTGCAGCGAATAACAGGTTAGGGTTATTTGGCGAAACATTAGACAAGGATTTGAATTTACTAAAAATGAAGGTACGTTGGGGGAAGATTCTATAAAAATAGTATGGAAATTGACCTTTCTTATTTCGTGTGTTAATTTTAATTTTTTTCTATTAATTTGAAAATGCTGAAAAAACTGGATAAAGATCCATTTGAGATTATTGAATTTAAAAGTAGTATAGTTTAAATTCTGAAGGGCTACCTACACAGATGTATTCCGCCTTTATATATTATACTGATAGATGCTATCAAGATACAGTTTTTGAATGTTTATAATAGTATATGGCACATAAGACAGAGCTTCATCAATAAGATAATGATGGTATTATTCAATAATAATACCATTCTTCGCTATCTTCTTTAATATCTTCAGTTTCCTTATCACCCTGTTCCCCAACAAAAAAGTACTTGTGATTGCATCCACCCTGACACTCGGGGTTATCGTAACAGATCTTATTATAAGGAGTTTCATATTTGAAAAGTTTACCAAAAATGCTACAAAATGCAACTTCATTAGCAAAAGCAACCTTATTCGAAAATGTCATATTAATAAGCTCGAAGGTTTTGGGACTTAGTTTAACGTCAAAAAGATCATTCTTTTCATCCGGGAAACGCTCCTTATCATCGGAATTTTTAGTTTCTTTTTTGTTCGATTTTAACTTGAGAGTACCGAAGTGTGTATTTCTGTACGACTTGATAAAACTGTAGTAGTAGTATCCGTGGTAAAAGAAGAGTATAATTTGAAGAATGAGGAAGGGTGAATTTAGCACCCAATTGAAGACTGGCGAGATCTTTTCAAATCCAGCTACAAAGGTTTTTGATTTAAAATGATGACAGCCCATAATTAGTATAACAATTTATATATAATATTTATGAATTGCTTCGTTTGATGAAACTTAATTACTGGGGCAAGCTCATGTACAAGCCAACATGTTTACTGAAGATTCACCAAGCATAATGGATCGGACCCCCGGGTAATTATCCAGAAATGGCTTTGTGACTAGGCCTACAGATAAACTATTGAATCAATGCTTTGAGCAGTTCATTAGAATTACGACATAAATGCTCATTTTAATCCACGAAACCACATAACTTTTTTTTTTTTCACGGCTTAGGCTTCATACCGCCTTTTTTGCTTGTTAAAATAGGCTATCAACAATATTCGAGCCACAAGTGTATATGCGAACGAAATTAACTAATCATTGTACATACATATACATATGTATAACAATACTGCATATGTAAAACAATACTGCCCAAAGAAGCTTCATACACTTTTATTAATAAAAATACAAAGGTTTTTCAGAAAGTGAAAACTGAAAAAAATTAAATAGTGACGGAGTAAGAAAAGATAAACAAAAGCAATCTAAAGCAAGCTGCCTTACTTTTGTACAAATAGCTCTGCACATATTTTAGAGAAGATTCGTATAATATCAATGTGGGTCCTCCTTTTTTACACTGATATTTCTTGTTCTCCAGAGTGCCTCCATTAGAAGACCCTCAATGCGAAATCTGTCTTCATCGGTGATTTCACCTAATATATTGCCTTCATTAACTTCCAAGCTGGATACTAGGGATGCCAAATTTCCTATAATTTCATCTTTTGAAAGTTTAGTCCGACTCTGGCTGCCGGTCACCTGGTTGTCCACAAGAGAAGGAACATGGGGTAAACTTATAGATACACGCTGTCCCATTTCGTAGTTTTGAGGATGAGGCACCTTAACATCTATGGGAGAATTAATAGTGATATCAAGATGTGTCATCGGTGATGAAAGCGACTCAATGCTGGATGGTTTAGTAAAATGATCATCCACGCTGGTATCTCCAAACAGGTTTTTAATTTCGAATCTATCGGCATTAAAGCTCTCATACGTTAAACTGTTACCTCGACCTCTCTTGATGGGACTTTCCAAATCATTACTATACCCAGGCAGCTCGCGCTTTTTGGATTCCAGATTAGTACCTGAAATGGAGATATCTTTCGGCAACGTATCATTCAGATTACTGGATTCACCAGCGTGTCGGTCACTTTCCCGACTGTTATCTCGACTGCTACTATTACTATCTTCTTTCAAACTTAAGTTTGTGAGATGTTCATCTTTTTTTAGCTTCCTAACTCTGGTCTTTCTACGCTTTTTCGACTTTGGAGTCTGTTTAGAAGGAGAACTGTCGATGTCATTGCTATCATCAAAGACGATATTATCACCAGGGAGTTCAGAAATGAGTTCAGGAACAAAAGCTGTATCAGAGAAACAAGCATTATCAGTATTACAAGAAATTATTCCAGTGTCAGAAGGCATTTGAGGTTCACTATCCACAAATGTGTCATCTACTCTTAACACAGTCGCATCAATAGTAGATAAAGGGGGGCCGACAGATTCCTTTTCCTTTTTGAAAGATGATCTTAACAAACGCGCTTTCGATGGACTTTGGGCCAAATCTTGCGTCATATTGATAGAAGATTTTGTGGGAGATCTCGACATATTTCCAACCAACTTAATAGGTCCCGAAAGCGATATTTTATCATCCAGAATATGAGAAGCGTCTTCACTATCATGTGCATCTGAATCTCCTATAATTGGCAAATAAATAAAATCATCATTCTTATCGCCTTCAAGTTCATTTGAGCTTTCTTCAATTGACGGTGATTTAGTGTGTCTAGTTGATCTCCGTAGACTGAACTTTGAAGATAAGTCTTCCATGACAGTCAAATCATCAACCAAAATAGCTTGGCCCCTTACAGAGTTGGGCTTGTCAATACCAGAGCTGGTATCGCTTATTACTCGAGTATCCACACTCTTGGACACCTTGAAATCTTCTTCAATTACAATAGTAGGGGGCAAATCGTCATCAATACCAGGGAGAAATAGGGCATCTTCTGTTTCCTTAGTCTTCCTCCGAGGGCTTCGTCTTCTTTTCTTATGAGATTGAGAAATTTCCTCACTATCACAACTAGACAATTCGGAATTACCATTATCAAGTATTACGCTTCCACCATCAAGCCTTTGTAAAGCTGGAAAACTCATTTTGGATACCCCATTTTTCAAAACGAAATCAAGAGAACTATCAGTCAGTTGGCTGACTGTAGCATCTTGATTAATCACAGACGTATCCTTCGTTTTCTTTGGAGGTGAATTCCCCGAATCAACGGTCCGACCACTTCTCAAACGCATCTTACTAATACTCACATCATTAGAAATTGAGTTGGATTTAATAATTGCTATATCAGAACCAATTTGGTTTAAAATAATTGCATGAGATTTTTTGAACTTTGGTTGTGGCGTTTGCGGATCTCCCTTGATTAAAATATTATCGTTGTCGTTATTTACTCCGTTATGCGACGACAGGCCTTCTTCAGATATACCTTTTAATACTGTAATAGGCTCATCAATAGTTTCACAGCTACTCTGTAATGATTTCATGGCATCAGAAATTCCGACAAATGGGATATCTTCCTTTTTTATCTCATTAAAGTTATTCAGAAAGCTAGTCTGAGAGCTAGAATTTATTCTACCTACCTCCTGAATAATATTGCTGGGGATTGGCGATGGTAAAACCAAATCAGGCCTCACTGGCGCAATTCGTGATAATGAAATAGCAACTTCACGTGGGTAAACTAGCTGATCGTTTAATCCAAAAGACACATTCCAAAACTCAATTGTTTCTTTTATCATGCTTTCGTCTGATGAATTGAACCCCCCAACAACAAGGCAAGCAATTTGAGACAAAAAAGTATTGTTAAATTTTGGCGAAGTGAGAAGTATTTTAATGACAATAGAATGAAGCGATTTAATGGACTCTTTCAACTTAGTCAAATTGCCCTTTGGAACAGTCGTCGATACATCAGATTTTAAGATTTTGGTTGAATCTTTAAACCAAATAGAGAAAGAAGGCAGTAGCTCCAATGCGAAATTGTACAACTGAATTTGAGATTCGAACCTTTCCATTAGATCCGCGGAAGCCACAATCAGACCATTAACAGTTTTAAAACCGGTGTCCAAGACATCACTTGAAGATTTACAATAGTATAGGGAATCATACCAATCCTCCAAAAGTCTCTGTATAAGTTTGTTCAAGTTTGATAAAGAACCCGAACTACTTGGTGATTTTGGCATCGGAGAAAGCATCTTATTTATCGAGCTGTTTTCACTAGCATTACCCTTCTTCAAGGCTACTTTTTCAATTAGTGAAACTGTCATCAATAGGTTCGCTTGTGACGAAAGTTTAGATTCTTGCAGAATGTATAAACAGAGGGGTTCAACAACCACCTTCTCCCATTCGTTCGAGAAGCTATCATTGGATATAATTGAAAAAGATAGATCTAACAGAGTATTCCAAGTAGTCATGTCCCGTGGATTAGATGAACCGACCTTAATAGGCCACTCTAAAGCCAACTTGGTACAATCTTTGAAGTCAAATTCCACTGACTGGAAGCTTCTGTGAGATAAGTCTTCCAATGTGGTTCTCATGAGAACAATAATTTCAGTCACAATTGTAAACCACAAAGACTCTTTTATAAGAATTTCACATCTTAGCTCCTCTTCATAATTTTCTTCAGAGTTACGTGTTTTACAGGCCAGAGAAGAAAGAGTAATGCCTAAAAACAAATAACACCTTCGTCGTTTGCTAGTACTTAATTTGCTTAAGACATAGGCAATATACTCTGTGGCAAGGCGATTATAATTAATCCATTGAGCTGTATTGTTAGCCAATGCGATAGGGGAAGTGAGTCCAAGAATAAAATCCCAAAGGAAAACTACGGCCCCTCCGACTTTACTATTATTGTCATTTAGCTTATTACCACGAGAATGAATATTTGTAACCAAGAATCCCCTTTCATTGATTGTAAAGGCGTCCTGTGTGAAAGGCCTGATGCCAATGTTCTCAATAGCTGTATGAATAAAGTAAGCAACTGTGCTATACGGCATAGAAATCGGTGATACCCAGAGCCTCTTTATAAAATTGCACACAGCAGCAACGGTGTCCAAAGTGTCCGTGGAGACCTGAACTTCACGCTGAATAGATAATTTAATCGCAGCTAGATATTTCTTCCATAACTCAATACCAATATAGCCGGAAAATTTTTCACATTTCCATTTAGTCTTATCATAGACAACTTCAATCATTTTTAAAACGCTCTCGGGATTAGAGTGGATCCATTTAGGTGTAAGTGGAGGAATATCCTCCAATGTAAGTTGATCACCAAAGATAATACGCTCCAAAGACCAGGAACCCGTAACTGGCGCTGGCGTCTTTGATGAACCAAAAAGGTGTAATAATATTTGAAACCCAAGGCTTCTAGTGTATTCATGGGTACTCTCAAGATAATAAGACTCAAAGACAGGAACAACTAACTTATCCCAAGTGATCTTAAGTTGGATATTGGTTAATTGAGCATTAGCACATGGTCGAATACACGCATATAGCATGGTAATAACACAAATATTGAGTGTATCAATCAGTTGAAAGCGCGAGTCAGACAAAAGCCGAAGGGGATGTATAATAAAATTAATATTTTTCTTTAAGGATACAATTTTGTTCCCAGGGTACTGACAAAATGGTTGATATGCCCACACATAAACAACATATTTCCACATTGAAACAGCAGCAATTCGAGTTGTTAAAAATGGTGAATTGAATCCCTTTTTACCAATATCTAACCATTTACTCATATACTCCCATTTATCGAATCGATCCTCGGGTGCGGGACCCCAGCATTGTAAGAGTAATATTATTCTAGTCCAGATTTCCATGCATATCTTACCTTCGGCTTGATCCTTGAGTAAATCACATAACCTCTGGTGATAAAGGTCGATGATTTTTGGAATCAGTTCAGCGCTAGAAGTATCATCAGCCGTGGCAATGGAATAACCAATAGAAACACTACTGTCATCTTCTCGTACAGGTGAATTAGCCGAAACTCGTTCAGCACTGTTACAGGATCTAATCCGTTCAATTTCATATCGCGATGTTAATGGCTTAGAGAAAGTTACCATAGCAAACTTAGCGACATTTCTATCCCCTAAGAATACCCGATTACACGTTTGCATAACATAAAGAGCCTTTTGTCGAATCAAAGAGTTACCATCAACCATGGAAGATAAAGTACGCGGCAACCAGTCGGCCAAACGCTTTAGAAGTACTGTGCGCCCCGCTGAAGTGATTAAGAGCGAGTCGTAAGCCATAAACGATTCAGACAAAATACTGACAGATTGAAATGTCTTCATACGGCCTATCGCTGTCAAAAATTTACCACATATATCAATATTAACTACCTTTGGACTAGGCAATCTATGGTTGGTTAATAAATGCAAATGAGCACCCACAATAGATTTAGTGGATACTTGGTTTTCCAAGGCTTCAATACTATGAACCAAAAACCATTTTATGATTTCGTTATCTACTACATCAGCAGTACCTTCCACAAAAAAAATATATGCAACCATTTTTATGGCTTGAATCGATACCCGTTTATCTAAGGGATTGGGCGAGAGTTCAGTATCGAGTAAATCACGCTTAGCAAATGTTACTAGTTTTTGCGAATGGTTAACTAGCGCTTGTATGGTGTGATTGGATTTTTCGTTCAGACGCAGAGCTGAATTAATAGAACAATAGATCTCAAACTTTTTCTCATGTATATTTTTTTCCAAAGCTTGACAAGCAGTTTCTAGCATAACTTCAAGTGTGGGATGATTGGCCCGATCCGAAGTATACCATGTTGACTGAGTTAACATATCATCTGAAGTAAGAACTGATTTACCATCTTTAGCAGGGGCACATGTATTGGATGAGGCTGATAGATCTACTTTACTCTTTAAAATAGATTTAATAATACTATTCTTTTTTGGCTTTACCGGCGATGACGAAGCTGGGAAAGGGATATCAGAAAAGTTCACCCTTTTTCCTGAATGAGTATTCAGTGGAAACTGCTCATTAGATACATCAGGCATAGTCACCGATTCAAGAGGTAAGCAAGCAGCAGCTGGAGTCATTGGTGAAGATGGCGGGGAAGAAGAAGGATATGAAGACATACCTGGTTCAGTACTTTCTAGGGGATTGCAATATAATTACAAAGTCTTGGGCGATTATGCTCACCGTGATCCAGTCAAGCGACTAGAGCAACGTATGGGCTGGAATGATTAAGACAGCCCCGTGAATTGTTGAGATATATTAAAGCCGACAGTGGAGGTATAGATCAACTAGAAAAACGGCGTAAAATGTATCAAGGCCGGGTCTTTTTTGATTAATGTAAGAAACGAAAGCTGATAGAATCAAACAAAAGCTGCATATAACTTATAAATTAAAAGAAAAAGACAGAGTGGAAAGAATAAAACCAATTTTTTCTGCTATAGTTGTAGTAGAAGAAGTAGTAGTAGTAGTTATTGTTGTTATACTTTTGTAGCCGAGTATACTCCCTGCGATTGACACAATAAACTTCCTAAAGCAGAAGCGTGTTTGTTTACTTTTGAGCTAGTAGCGATTCGACTTTTCCGCTGCTGCATAAACACGTCTCTACCACCGCCACACGTTGGGACTTTTGGAACGTCGTCGATATCGAGAGGCTTCCAAAGAGCTGAGAAAAACGCTGGGAGGCGCGAAGACCAAGCTGGGAAACTGATTCTTGATCTACGTCCGCCCACGCTGTGCGTGAAAGTTCGATAGGTATTTTCACTAGCAGCCATTAGCCAAAGCAAAAAATCCAACAGGAACCAGCAAAAAAAAACCACTTAGTCCGATTCCTCCAAGGCTCCAATGCTGCAAGGCCCCAGGGCTCCAGGGCTCCAGGGCGCGCTGCCACTGGAAACTCCCAGACTGGCAAATACCCGGTGCGAGTAGCTCCGTGTCTCGCGCTTAGGCTCATAAGACCGCCGCTAGCTGCCCGCACTTATATTATATATTGGCTGACTGATAAGGCAAAAGTTGATTCACTTAAGAATGGTCGTTTAAGAGGCCGCATAACTACTATCAACGCCGTTTACACACCTTCTGGGAATTAATATACTGATTTCATCTTGCGCCTTCCAGCCCTCATATCCTGTCTTACTGCCGTTTACACCGCCCTAAACCATGTCTACACCGCGCTCATCTACATCTAGCCGAATGGCACAATTCAAGCTGGTATTGCTGGGTATGTATTCGTTATCCCTGGGCCCTTGACTCCTTATATATCCCCTGTGATCCCTGAGTTGACTTTTGCTAATGGCTTTGCCAACGCTATCGCGCGAGGGGAAGTTGCGGCCGCCTGCATTTGTTTTGCCATAATTATGGAGCAGCCATACTAACAAAATCGTTCGTTATCTACAGGAGAATCAGCTGTTGGGAAGGTATATTCTTTATTTGAAATGCTATTCAATATTATTTGATCTGTGTTGATTATTTTTCTAACCGTGTGTCCTTTCCCCAAGATCTGGGGAAAGGGGGTTCGTGCATGCTCCCTTTTTGATTATTCTATTTTAGAGTTCATTGGTTCACCGATTTGTAAAGGTTCGTATATCACCATAATATTCTCTTATTATTTATCAAACCTGCGGCAAATATTACTTATATATATATGAAAAATTGAAATTAACTATTGGCTTATCTAGAATCAATTCGATGAGTTCAGAGAGTCCACAATTGGCGCCGCTTTCCTTACACAAACCATTTCGTTAGATGACGAAACCACCATAAAATTTGAGATTTGGTATGTTTTTAGATGCCACTATTTATTTTGGGTTTTCGCATGTTTTACCATTTTTCTCTTCAAGTCATATACTAACGTTCTTGGGGAATAATCAGGGATACCGCCGGACAGGAGAGATACAAATCACTGGCCCCTATGTATTACCGTAATGCTAATTGCGCGGTAGTTGTTTATGATATCACTCAATCAGTAAGTTAGAATAATAATGAAAAATTAGAAATATAGGAATTTTTTTCGTTCCGGGGTTTTATAAATTTGATCAGTTCTAACGAGGCATTTATATATTTAATAAGGAATCATTGGAAAGAGCCAAAGCTTGGGTGAAGGAGTTACAACGTCAAGCAAACGAAAATATCATTATTACCCTTGCCGGTAATAAACTTGATTTAGAACAGAACAGACAAGTTTCAACTGAGGAAGCTGAAGCTTATGCTAAAGAGACAGGCCTTCTGTTTTTCGAAACATCCGCTAAGACGGGCCTTAACGTGACGGAAATCTTCACCGAAATTGCCAAAAAATTACCCATTGAACCGATTAGTAATAAGTCTAAGTCCCCCAAGGGTGTAGATCTCACAAAATCAAACATCGACAATAACTCAACTTGTCAATGCTAATTGGATTATACTAAAGATGAAAATTTTTCTGTTTGATGATGTATTTGTTTGCTTTTGGGCTTAAATACTCTCCTATTATATTATGAAAAAAATCGACAAGAGATTTGACATAACTGATTACAAGAATTTTTATTTGTCTAGCTTCTTTTTCCCATTTAAGTTTTTTAATAAAACCTATATACTTTTATGTTTTGTATGGATCATAATATTCTTACAGTTCATTAGTATCCATGATTATTCCATATTAGCTATAATGAGAGGCTACCCATAAATATTGTTTCCTTTTGACTAGGCATTATTTCTATAAACGTAAAAACTCCAGAAAAATCATCCACAATTATTCAATCCATTTCTTGAAACTTTCCCTCCCGAACCGCTTTGGCAATCGGGTTTTCAAGATTAAGCACCCCGTTAACTTTGATTCTTTCAAACAAAACAAACAATCTTTCAGCCTCTCGCTCCTTCTCCTCGTCAGTCATGGACGACAGAGAGTTTCTCACAGATTTATCTGATTCTTCGGCCCCAGTCACTGAATTGATTTTACCACTACCTGATTCAGTGGATTTTAATGTTTCCGAAAGTTGTCCCCACTGTTCCGAAAACCCAATGTTATTCCTAACCAAAAATCCTGAAGCCAGCCCAAATCCGATGTTTTTAACAAGATTCTCCGTTATTCTACCACTTATAATCCAATATAACTCATACATCACATCTTTACTTTTCGGGAAAAAAGGATCAACAAGCAGACACAACAACTTGGAAGATAAAGTTTTTGCCGACGCTAAATCTACAAGGCCTAGAGCTTCCTTACGATCCTCTTTAGATGGTAAAATGAAACTTCCTACTAAACTAAGAACATCATTTGATGCGCTATCGCCAGATTTGGTAAATCTATCTGTGCCATCATCACCGGAAAACCTGTGATTTAGTGATTTTGTAAGAATCGACAGTTTAGAAGAAATCTCCAGGTCAACTTCATCTAACCTGCTATTACTGCTGGTTGACATTTTAATTGAAGATTCCATCAATAAATTGCAGTCAATGTATCGGAATAAAGAAATGACAAAAACATCAAAATCTCGTAAACCTGCAATCAATTCAATAGGCAAACACACGAAGATATGTTGTAATTGTTTCTTTAACTGATTTGAATATTCAAATTTAACCTTATCAAGAGTGGCCAAAATTTCAATAACCGAATGTATGAAACGTTTTAATGTATCGAGCACTAGATCTGTAAAATTACAGAGAATATTGAACGTTACTTTTAAGACTTCTATCAGTGATAGTTGAACAAAAACATCATTTCCGTTAGTGCAACCACCATCTAGCAAAAAAATAGGATCGCCTTTGAGCTTCAAAGCAAAAAATCGCAAGAGTTCAAGAAGAGCCTCACTTCCAGCATTTAGACGAGCTCTCAAAGTTTCGGTTACAATCTTCCTTTCTGACAGAGACGCCAAAAATAGCACACGACAAATAATTGTTAGATGCTTATAATCATTTACATCTCTACCTTTATAACCAGACCATTGTATCAAATCCTTAGTAGCCCATTTCACTAAATTACGAAAATGAAATTTTCGTGTAAATTGTTGAGATCGATTCAGCAACATTGTATTTGAAATTATTGTAAATAATTCCATACGCTGTGCTAAAGTTGATGCAAAATGATCATCATCATTTAATAACTTGTCTAGACCAAAGTATTTGTTGACAAAGGCTTCCAATCGCTACATGACAGAAATGAGTTAGAAAACAGTTTCAGTAAAAACCATAGAAAGGCAAATGATATGCGGGAAAAAACATACGACATATGTAATAAGACTAGAAATCTCCATGATTCGAGTATCTTCTTTCAATTTTATTAAGAGTTCCAAGTCATCTATAAAGAGTAACCGAAGATTACCCCACTCAGGAGTATAGTGCCCTTGGTTAGTAAATCAGGCCATTGTATATGAAACCAAATACATTGCTGAATACTCACAGAGAGTGCTATACGAATCTGTATTAATGAGCTCATCAATAGTAGTTAATACATTGATACCACTCATTTTATTGAAGTTTTTGAAAATTTGACAGTATTAGGAATAAAATTAGAAATAAAATTAGGAATAAAATTAGGAATAAAATTAGGAATAAAGTTGGAAGTAAAATTGGAGATAAGCTCGAATGTGCCGAGGGATTTGAGATAAACTACAGTACGTATCCTCAGAGGCTCTAATACACCCGCCAATTGCGCGACACTTGGGAGATAAGACCACGCCTAATAACCATGAGCGGGGTAATTTAGTGATCCACATCAAAAACAAACAATAATATCTTTCATTTTACCCAGGAAGAGAGCAAAAACATGTAAAATAAAAGTAGGCACCAAAATCGGATATACTGAGAATATTAGGGAAACAAAAGATAAATGGATATGTATATAAAGGCAAACAAGAAATACAAAACAAAGTTGATAAACAAGCAGAAGAACAAATAACGAAATAAAACGAACAAGAATTAACAAACAATAACTTCATTAAATTTTTACAGAAGATTAATCTATTCATAATTTGACACCCCAAAGCTTAGCATTTTCAGATAAGACTTGAATCAAAAATTCAACTTCAGTGCGTTTTCTACCTTGATCTAACCAATCATGCGCTAACTTCTTAGGCCATCCCTTAAGAGTGTTGATTTCAGCCACAGCTTCGTAAATGTTACCTTGCTCAAGGAAAACTTCAGCTCTGGAGAAGATAGATTCAATATCATCACCAACAGCAGCACCACTCTTTTTCCATAGCAATTTAGAGAAAATTATAGAACCAACATGACCAGCGATACCGGCATTCTCAGGAAGTAAAGAGGCTTTACGGATCTCGGGTTCAATGAGTCTTAAACGAGCAGAGAGTTGAGCAGGAGTTAAAACGCCTTCAGTATAAACCGATTTAGGAATAGAAGCAATAGCAACCTTTAAAAGAGGATCTTCGCCGGCAATTTGTTCGATAGCGGTGATATAGGGGCCAAGGGCGACAGGGGTAGGCTCTTTAAGGGCCGATGAAAGCTTGGCAATAGCTCTGTGAAGTTTAGCAGCGTTATCAGCTTGGTGGATAACAGTATGACACTTAGAGGTAATTTCCTCAAGTTCAACAATAGAGGATGATAATTCAGCAAGCTTGGATAATCTACCTTCACGTTCAGTCTCGACCTTGTTAGCAATCTCTTGGGCGTATTGTTGTTCTCTTTCGACGAAAAGAGAAGTAAGCTTATTAGCAGCAAAACTGTTAATAGCATCCTTTGTGGCTTGGATTTCAACAGCTAATTTTGTATTATACTCATCGAGCAAAGCTTGCTGTTGTTCTTGATAACGACTAAGCCAAATATCTTCTTGAGATTGTAATTCTTGAGCGGAAGCCCTATTTAAAGCCTCGACTTCCTTTTCAAATTCAAGTTGTAAGTTTTCTTTCAGGGATTTTTGAGTTGATATAATAAATGAGTGAAGCTCATTAATAGTAGCTGCAACCTTCTTGACATGACTTTCATCAACTGATTTGCCGTTAACTTGCGAAATTAATTCATTTAATGCATCAGTAGACTTAATGATAAGAGAATCAGCATCCTTGGGAACAGAAACCAAAGGTAAGGTAACTTCGGCGGCCTTAACAACGACGGGAGTTTCAGGAATTATCTTCTTTTCAACATTGGTAGAGGGGTCGAGGGCCTTACTGCTCACACCGGCGCGGGGCACTTCAACCTTGACATCAAAACCAGCAGGCACTGCACTAGTGCTGAATGGAGAGAATTGACCGGGGTTAAGGCCAAAGCGTTTTTGGAACTGTTGGTTTTCAATCCATACAATGACGTTATCAGAGAAAGGAATGAAATCGGTAACATAACCGTGAACAGTGTCGTTCTTTAGAGATGCGAAAATAAGGCCACCATATGAAACGGTAGAAAAGAGAGCGGTGAGAGCTAAAAACTTCTTGAAACCACCACCACTGCTTTTAGATCCAGCAGTTCCGGACGAGATTGTAGCATTTGCGTTTTGACGAATAGTCTAGTAATTTTAAGCGCTGTTAGTATTCATTTAAACATTTCAAAGTCCATAATAGTTTACATAGATTTCCGTACGCCGTGAGCCATACACAACCGAAGATAGCTGAAGTATAATTGACTAAAGACATTCATCAAAAAAAGAGCTTTTGATAACTCAAGATATAAATCTGTTCTTCCGAGCGAAAGAAAACAATCGCGGATATTAGACAGATCCCCAAACGATCTAAAACTCGAACAATGACAGAAAACTTACCGAAGTATGAATACTAGCAGTACGGCTAGATAAAGCTCTTTGAACAACTCCAGAACGAGTGAATGTACTTGATCTCAACATATTTATGTAGTGATATCCGTTTCAAGTATCCGGCTTGTCCAGTATTTACCTAACTTCCAATCTGCACCGATTTACTCATTCCGGGGTCCGTTTTCGCGATATTCCGGCCTTCTAGGTATATATGAAACCGTATGTATAAATGAGCATGATGTACTACTATACACCCCAAATTTGAAAATCGCTTACGCATAGATATAGTACAAAATTAATATATTTGTTAATTCTGTTGAAATATTTGGAATAGGGTTTGTAAATACTAAAAACTGGAACTAAATTAGAAGAAAAAATATCAGATTGAATGGTGTAAATCACATGTTTACTCCAAAATGTTTAATTACAACGCGTAAATTCGTATTGAATATTTAGTTCATTAATTCATTCATTCCAGTAAACTATGTATAGGTACATTCATTATTAAAAAGGTACACTCATTTGTTTACTATAATCCTTGCTGACAAGGATAATGCGTATGTCATCTTCTCTGTTTAGACGACCGTTCTGGTGCTAAAAATTAACTACATATTTCCATTCATTACCAACCAAGCCTTTTGCAGCTTCTTCGAGTAGCTTGATCCTTCTCTTACCCACATAAGAACATTTATCCAGTAATTGCACTTTTCTGTCAGCTATTTCACCCGCATCCATTTCAAATAATTCAGACAATTGTTCAACAGCAAACTCAAGATCACTCTGATTGTTTTCAAAAATCGTAGTTAAATGACTCTTTTCCAAATAATAGGCAAACGCGTAGCTCCATTTCAAAGTTTTACGGGCTTGGTGTAAAGTTTTGAAAGACTGTGATAGAAACTGGGCTTGAATCCAAGACATACCCATAGACTCCTGTAATACTTTTGACTTTTTGATCACCATCATATAAGTCTTTTTATCTAATCTAGCCGATTGTTCATGGTTGGCATAACGGTTGAAGTAATGTAAATATCTTTCCAGTGAATGCCTCGAATCACTAATAGATTCCCTTGACTCTTTACTATCTTTATCATCGAATCGACTACAATTATAGTATGACTGACCATGTTTTGACCAATCACCCATACATATCCAACAGAACTCATGGCGGCATGTTTTACATTTCATATGATTACAGCCACCATTCTTCTCAATCGGGGCATGGCATTTAGGACATTCCTTAGTATTAGCCTTAATCCAATTGGCAGTTTCAGAATCATCTTGAGATTTCTGAAGCCATAATTTGACGAGGACACATATACAAGGCTGATGATCTTCCAGACCACAACCAAAGCAATATGAATGTCCATTAGCACATGTAACAGAAGGTACTATACTTTCAAGCTCATATTCCCTTACCAAACACTCAACAGCCGAATCACAATCGGGAAACGGACACCATTTGACAATACCTCTTGATCTGACAAACGAATCGAGTCCTAAATCCTTATACTTGTTATAAACTTCAGTGGTTACCAATTCCTTAATCGCAGAATCAGGCACTATGAACTTACAATTTTCACTAGGGCAATGTAGATCTTTACTGGTACCCTCTTCATTGATTTTTTGTTCAGTATAGTACTTAAAACAAGAGCGACATGCTCTATGATCACATCCTAAACGGAAAAGCTCCATACCCGGGGTATCTTCACAACAAATATAACACATATAACCAGGTTCAGCCGTTTCGAACCGATATGTAACTGGCTGATCAATGACGCCTGATGTAGTTAGTACCTTCTCAGGGTCCTCCATGTATCGCTCCATAAGGTTATCATGCCGCCAATTGAATGTTTGTAATAAAGTAGCTATAGTATCTTTCGGCAATGAAAGAATATTATGGGCGTCATCTATTAGTGACTGGCGAGAATTGAACAAGTCAGCTTTTGTAAGAGCTCTATGATCCGCTTCATAGATCTTGTGAGTATCAGCTTGAGTTTCATACATATCTTCATCTTCATCAAATGCATTATCACCATTTACTGGGCTATAGCCCATTTCATCGTTGTTATTGCCTCTATCATCAAAGCTTTGATCACTGTCTTCGAAATCTGAATATGGCGCTTCATCATCATCGTAGTCAAAGTCACTCATTGAAGTATAATAATCGTTAATCTGAAGTGGAAGGAAATAAATATAATTTAGATCAGTATTATAGAGGTCCTAATAATAGATAATAGAACAATAGATTGAAGTTAATTAGAAATCAGTTTTAACCATATAATGGCTGAGGTATGTAGGGTACCCTGGAATCGCTGGGATAAACAACCACAATTAATTTAGAACCTCCGACGGCTCGTTAATATTGCTGATTTGCAGCTGCCAAATACAAACCCAAATGAACATACAATTGTAAAATTACTAGACTTTATTAACGTACTTTAAAATTCTAAGTGACTTAATATAAATTAATGAATATAAGATTCAATATAAAATATATTGCCAGACTGGGGTGTGCTTTACACCACACATTCTTAGAGTTAAGACAAAAGTGCGTGAGGCTGCAAAGGATTTAATGCCATCAATATGCTAAAGCTCATTGTGAATTTATTCTAGGAACTATAGCAATGAGAAGTAAAAAAATGAATCAAAAAGTCATTCACATAAACCTTTAGATTAGATTACCTTAAACCATCTTAAACTAAATAGTCGATGAGGTTAATGATAATTTATGACAATGAACTGGGTACGATGAATTCCAGCTACTGGAAATACAAAAGCAGAGATAAGTCAACGACATCATAACCATAATATCCCACCAGTTCTATTATAAAATGTAAAAATAACTAAGGTTGTTTTTCTAAGCACCATTTGAGAACATTGTATACTGGCTCACGATCAGTTTCACTGAAAAGCCAAAGCCCATACATTTCACCATCAGATGCCAAAACCATAATAAAAGTATCCTCCAGAGTAACATTCATTTTATTCATACCAGGCGTAATGATATTAGTCGGCATCAACCCTAAAGTGAAATTTTCAGAATCCAATCGATTCATCACTTTGAGTGCAAAGGGATATCTTTCGGCTGGATGCAGGCTGTCTGCCACAGGATTACGTTGATAAATAAATAGCGTCCCTTGATAATGAGTCTTTTCCCATTCGGATGTTTCGACTTTAAATTTATATATATTACAGATAGGCGATGTGAAAAAGATATGAGCCAGCCGGGGATCGTGTCGCAGCAGTACAGTATAGTTAAAGGCTTGCTTATTGAGTAATTCGACCTCTTGAGGCGTTTGTCCACCGGGAGCAGCAGAGCCCTTTGCCGTTACCGAGTCATTAGGTGCAGTAGGAAATTTTGGTGCAGCAAGATCATTCATTATCGATTAAATTATTTTTTGTCTTATAATATTCTGGATTGCAATTCTGCTTGATTGGTTAGATACACAAGCAATATTTACCCTTCGAGCTTGCTTGAACAACGGAACTAATGAATGCACGCAAAGGCTTCTGTTTGCATAAATGATCCACCGAAACAGTAGTGGGAACTGGGAGTTTAACAAGGGGTCTAATATACCGATGCAATATTATCCATAAAATATACCAAAAATAGCTGTAGCAGCAATCCAATTGATTCAGGGTAATTGATTTAATTCAATATAACGAGTTTGAAAATAATAATTGTGGCCTCATCGTATGCTTACGCGGCAGATTGAATGGTCTTTCTCTTGGTGACGCATTAAATTCCTTTCAAAAATCTACGATTGTTTTATATAATATAATATATGTAAAAAATCAACAAAGATCAACGTCTTAAGAACCAGACGATCAGTTAATTTAATTATAACCACCCTTTGCTTATCATTCAATCAGCGATTTGAGCAAGTTAATTATCCTCAATTAATTAAATATCTGATTATTTTCGTAGTGTTTCGATATGAAGGAGATGAATGAATTTCAATTCCTTACCAAGACAGATAATCCTTACATTTTCACAGGTTCTATGGCCACTGTCCTGATATATATTCTATAATCATATAATCGTTATATAGGTAACCCACAGTTCCACTTGATTAATCAGTCTTGGAATGCCCAGTGTGAGTAACTGTGTCGCTTTGACCGGTCACAATATTCGTATCCTCTGCAGAATCCCAAGCCCCAATAGTCGAGAGCATAGAGGCCAGGGGACTTTGTATACCATTATTATCAATACCGGGTATCATAAAAAAATCATCTAAGGATCGGAAATCACTAAAAAGTTCATTAAACACGGTGTAATCATCAGACTGGCCGAATCCCCCAGTGGACATAGATATCGTGCCATCGGAGAGAACATGTTGACCCGATTGGGAATGATCCCCTATAATCTCTAATGAGTTATTGAACCTAGACCGCGGTTGTACATAAGGGACTGAATCAATCGCGGGAAGGTCGTATGAGCTTTCCTCAGGGTTAGCAACTGGCAGTTCAGAAATATAATTACCTAACCCATTTTCAGGTCTATATCCATGATCATTCAAAGTAGTTCTGGACTGTCGAAGCTCTGAGGTTAAAGGTAATAAAGTACGTTTGATATTCACGGAAGGAATTTCAGGGACATATAATGATTGAGATATATTCCCACTACAATTTGAATTAAGCTGCTGGGACAGAAGTTGGTCATGACTATTTTCACTAACCTTATCGCTATTCAGTTCCCCACGTGAAAACTCCGGCATAGAGCTATTGTCCGATATATCAGAGTCATTAGTCAAACTATTGTGTTCAATGTTTTCAATAAGCTTTTCAAACTCTATGTATGATTGGCGTGACAAAGATGGTAACTTATCTTTTTGCATTGCGATATCATAGTACAACTTGCGAATTCGAATTGTTGCCCTATACCACGACTTCGCGATAGCCCAGTACTTACTAGTTTCTGTCAAATATTGAGTCATATCATTAGCAAGATTTTGGTTATAAGAGGACGAGAATTGTTTTGAAGGGTCCATAAATGGAAACACGGAAGCATAGTAGCACATCACTGAGGATGTAAAAGCACAATAGCCCACAAAAGGAGTATAAATCGGGACCTTGTTAAGCTTATAAAAATTGATTAATTGCGCGATATTACGACTTGATTCAAATAAAGTTTGAGTACTCTTAATCCAAAAATCCTTATCAGGAGGCGGTGAATCAGTAAATAAGGGAGGCACGTTGGGACCCTGGGGTTCAGGCATACCAATGGGGAAAAAAGGCAAATATTCACGATGAAGACCCGCCAAACAAACAAATTCGGTCAAATTAATCATTCCGATAATCACTGCTAAGTTCCGTGCTTTAAAAGCATGAAACGAGGTCTTGGAGAATCGTAAACGTGCCGGTAGTTCTCGCTTGAAATCACGCAATTCTTTATTGAGTTTATACCAGGTTGAATTTTTATCCCAAGGTCTGAGTTCACCTGGCTTATGACGACCCCCACTGGTTATCCAAGCGGTAATACGGCCCCAAATATGAAAAATCTTATGCAAATAGCAATTACGATATTGATGATTCTTGATATGATGCACATCAGTCATATACATGCGACGATCCTTAATAACACCAGTACTGTCCATGAATGCAAATAGAAATTCTTCGTCATTACAGGGGAGAGGAATAGAATCAGTACATCCTTTCTGAAATGCCCTAGGTCTATCTTTACCCGAACTAATTAGGATATCCATGAAGAAGCCGGCCCATTGGGTACGGATACGCAGCTCTTCATCTAGCGTACGTTTGCTATCATCATCGCCCAGATCACCATCAGCCATCACAGGGGGTTCATTTAAGATTCCATCACCATCAGGGTCAATGTCACGAGATTGCGTTGAATAAGAATCTGTGGGTGAGCTAGTATGTGTATCGCAATTATCTGATAAATTAGGGCTATTATTGTCTTTACGCGCACAGTGTACATACTGTATCATCCGACTGGCTGTACCATGGACCATCCAACTCAAGTAATCCTTACCTTCACCCCATGTCGAGAGCGATACTAATAACAGAGCCTTAATCATAGGAACCGAAGGCTCAAGGAATACCTGAGTGGTCGATTGCTGAAGAATATATTCCACAGAGCTGTCAGATAACTTACTAAAATCTGCGGCCGATTGAGATATATATCGCGCACATAATGCCACAATAGCAGTCAATACTAATTTATCTTCCTTTTTAATCATTTCAGGGAATGAATTTAATGCCGGATGGACAATGCACATTTCTGGGAAAAGATTTATAAGTATTTCACAACATTCTTGAATAATTTCCATTGAAACGTTCTCAAGGGGTGTCCCTTTTAATGACTCTAGACGTTGATTGTGAGGACGTGTCATGGTAATAATTCCCATTGGGCTATTCGGAAGGGTCGAGTTATTAGCAGACCCAGAAGCATCAGAATTCCGTGATAGAGTCTGCAATTTCGATGGCAAGGGCAAACTATTAGACAGATTTAGCTGGGATTGATTTAGCTGGGGTAATTGAGCCGGTGGAATTTGTGGGACTGGTTGATATAACGGCCATAATGGTTGAAATGGTTGTTGAAATGATTGTTGAGATGATACTGGTAACGCCCGGTATGAAGGAGGAAAAGTTGTCCTATAACTTTCCGAATATGACTGTGTGGGATAGCCATCAAGTTGACGTTGTGGTCCGTGTGGATGATGCTGAGATTGATTTTCATAGGATAATACCTTTGAAAGATGGGATACAACAGGTACCGTCTCAGCCGACAATGAAGGCTGAACCGCATCGGATATCTCGGTCGAACTTTGAACGCGCTGATGATTTGAAGTTTTAGGTGATATTAATTCTTCAAATTTTGGTTCGTTATTTTTACTTAATAATTCGATGTTTTTACCCAGTTGTGCCACGGAAAGATAGGAGTCCTGCGCTGTTTCCTTAACTTGTGACTTTTTTTTCTTGCGTAAGTGAATTTCTTCCTTAAATTTTCGCTTTTTCTCATCGGCAATAATTGCGATCTCAGGTAACATTAAGACACATTCACGGTTTCGCTTGACACAACCGGTACATGGGGCCTGTCCTGTATGAATACATTTAACTTTTGATGATCTTTCCAAAATTTAAATAAAAAGCTATTGTTAGCTTGATTTCTTGGAATTATAAAATAATCGTGATGGGCCGTGCTCTGAGTGAACATTAAAATCCTCCCTCCCTCCCTCCCCCGGGTTGTTTAGATGGTTCACACAAAGATTAGCCAAAAAGAAAAATAGGGATACATACCTACACCACGAACATGCCTGAAAAAAGAAGAAAGTTAGTTAATCTCTAAA
The DNA here is from genome assembly GCA_030560865.1 of Nadsonia starkeyi-henricii. Classification (NCBI taxonomy): domain Eukaryota; kingdom Fungi; phylum Ascomycota; class Dipodascomycetes; order Dipodascales; genus Nadsonia; species Nadsonia starkeyi-henricii. Next base: position 44,130 of record JAKTWC010000003.1, on the reverse strand, counting down.
TAATATCGAGAATATAAATTATGGACATACAACGCTGCTGAATCCCGACTGTTTCCACGGTTCCCTAGTAGCTCAGTTTATGATATGGACACAACAAGCCTATCATAGAATCAGTTACACCCGGTGATTAATGCACCTTCTAGTTAATAGATAAATACCATATATATTGCCAAAAAGAACTCAGTTCGTCTTAAAAATCCATGCGTGAAAAATTAAAAGTCAAAGCCAATCATTATAACATACTAAAGAAATTCTCATTTCCGATAAACTGATCTAAGGGGCAGGAAATTACCATCAGAGCCGAAATACGGCGTGGAACCAACCTGATATGCGAGCTGAGACCTTAGGTTTGGGCTGTGGGTAAGTCCAATTCTAATGCGGCCGGCTTTAACTTCGGGACTCGGCTTTGAGTACGTCGTGTGGCTGATACTTATATACATGCCTGGCAGAATGAAATATTACCTAATCGTGATCTTAGATCCTAGTTACCCTAAAAATTAATATATTAATATATATATCTATATTAGTGTAAATATCAATATTTTTATTTTTAGCCCATTATAGGGTTTATGCGCATCGCGAAAGCCGCGGATTGAATGAATTTATATACGTAGTAGGTAAATTCAAAGAAAGGAAATCAAACAAAAATCTATATGGGAGAGATGGTCAAATCTGAAACAAGACAGAAAATATATATATATATCAAAAAAGACAGGGATATAAGGCAAAGATACTGAAATGACAAAAAAATAATTAACAAGCAGAGAGGAAGGGAACGTCACACTATCAAGTCTTGGACCAGAATGGTATTATTCGACCCATCTACGTCTGAGACGGGCTGAAGCTGCTGACGCCCTACGACTCGACATTTTTTGACTAGCGGCGTAGTAACCCAAGGAAGAAGGATCGGGAGCTGGTGTAGCATAATTTGTAGCACTTGCCACAGTGTAATCCCAGCCTGGCGTTATAGTGGATACAGCATTAAAACCATTTCTGGGTGTTGTGTAGTAAGTAACCGCACTGGTGGGGTAGCGTCTTGAAGCGGTTGACGCAGTTACCTTAGTACCAGGTTGAGATTGCATAGGCCCAAATTTAGTTGGACCAGTCTGTAAAGTATAAGTGACTGAAAATGAAGCCGAGTTTATACCACTGGCGGAATCACCACCTACATTACCACCAGCCACAGGGGGTGTGGTATCATCTCCAGCCGTAGCCTGGATCGTAGTACCGGTCATTCCACTTAAGGTGAACCGTTCACTATAATGCCAGGTAGCCTTGCCGGTCTTCAAGGCTGCGTAAATTTGGAAAAACCATTCACCGTTGGTACCGGCATCGGCTGGGATCACAACTGATTGCGTACCACCGGTGATGTCAGAAGCAGTCGTAAGAGTAACTAAGGGTTGATCCATACAGTCAATATTTAAGTTAGGACCAGAACAGAGTAAAATCTTAAGAACAACAAATGTATCCAAGTTAGGGGATGAACCATCATCATCCCATGTAACCGTCACCGAGGAACCTGCGTCGTACGACGAACCAGCTTGGGGCGTTAAAACTTCGACATCGGCAGAGACAAATGACGCTAGTAATAGCACTAAGGAAGCGAGATATAACAAAAACGAAGATCTCAACATTTTGAAGGTTTTTGGGATTGCGTAAAAACTAAAAGGTGAAATAAAATATATGGATCGAGAGGGTAGAGATGCGTTCCCAAAAAAAATAATGATTGAGGAAATGAAAAAAAAAAATTTGAAAATAGAAAAAAAGAAACTGATGAAAGAAGTTTAATATATGGGGGAAAAAAGAAATAGCGGTGAGACTCAAAAACAGAAATTTATTGACAGTAATGATATCAGACGGCTGATAATGAAAGCTGAGAAATGAATCAAAATATCGGCACTGTGGTTATGGAGAACTGGCGTGGTAGATAAAAGAGCAAATCAGAGAAGGCTGGCAGGCACGATGAGCAGCTAAGAGGGAGGAGGGAGAAATGTAGGGTAGAAAAACACCGAGAGAGTACGTTGAGAGAGTACGTTGCGAGAGAAGCAAAGAGTTTTCGAGTATATAAAATACCAAAATCTGGTTCAAGAAATGACAACGTCAGCCGATATAACTACTATGACGACGTAAATGCACCTCAGCGAAAGAGCGTTTTTAAGTGAGCGAGGGTGAGTTGCCATTTACTTCTGACACATTATGCCTATCTATTTTTAACTTGTATTACTGGCGGGTGGGCCCAGCGTTGGGTGAAGAGCGTATAATATGTAGGTATGTTACATATTGACACGCAATACTATCCGCTAATATGTGCCTTGACATCATCCCGACCCTTTACTTGGCCGGCGGTGCACCCAATATCTTTAGTAAGCATTTATTTAATTTATTTATTTGTATCTATTTATTTATTTATTTTTATTTATATATTTGTATTTGCTTTTATGAGGTTCCTTTAATCTTGAAGCATTCAAATGCATTTTCAATGGTGAAGTCATCCGATTCAATCTGTAGGGGTCTCCATTTTGTTGACGATAGCTGTCGTCACCATATCTAGAATCATAACCATCTTTATGGCCATAATTATATTCGTAAACATCACCACCAGAATTCCAAGGGGCCGGGATGCTATACTGCAACTCTTTTTCAGAATATGACATCATTTCTGGCGTTTTTCTTGTTATTGGACCGGATTTTCTCATTATAGGATCTGAACATGATGACATTGACTCCGAACTTGAATCCACAGGTAAATTAAACTTAGGTAATAATGGTGTTGATATATGGGGTCCCAAACTACGACGGCTTTGGGAAAGTTGGGGCGTGTGCTTCGATGCGCTTTTTACCACCCGTGTTGGTGTACTGAATTGTCCATTCATACTGGGTGAACTATAGTAATGTGTATTACCATATCGGCGTGTTTTATGGTCATTTGCAGAAGGACTCTTCCCGGTTTGGCCGTCAGGTGTCTTGATTATAACAGGTGATACGTCTAGCTCTAATTCTCTATTGATAACATCGGGATCATTCTTAGAAGGCATTGGGGATAATTTCAAGTCATGTCGGCAGATTTCGTGTAAAAAATCCCTTAATGTTAAACAGGCGCTATCTAAAGAATCAATATGAGCTCTTTTTATCCGCTGCGCTGCCGGCGAAGATGCCGATGGTGAAGTCAAAGATTCTGAATGAGGTAAAAAATTGGTCTCGGATATATCTTGAACAAACCCATATAAGTTAATAAACTCCTTTGATAAGCGAGATGCTAAAACACCTAAAATATCTCTATAATGAAGCGCGCGAAAGGTCTCTACTTCCATTTCAAGAGCTTCTTGTATCGTAGTGGCCTCTTGCGGTGGACGAGGGGGGCTTTCAAAACTCAGTTTAGGTAATGGGGAGGGTTGTTGGCCCTGCGGTCGCAGATTTCTCTGTGGCCCTGGTGATGGGGTCAGATTTCTGTAATCGTTTATAGGCACTCGGGTGTAATGGTCTGAGGCGGTTGAATTAGCATTTAACAATGGATAAATAGAGGTGCTCGAATTGTTGCTATTAGATTTTACTTCTACTTTACTATTGCGGATTTGAACCGGCCTTTCATAGGCTGAGGTTATCTCTAAAGAGGAAATTTTATAAGGTAAATCATATTCCAAGGCTTCAAGTCGCGCGCGATTCCTAGCCATCCGCTCTTTGATAATATCTAAATCGTCCATGCTTGCATATTTTTGTTTCAAAAGTTTATATTCATTTGATTTATTGTTCAAACAAGTTGAGGAATCATGTTCATTTCCATTTCCATTTCCATTTTCTCTTTCATTACAGTCAGAACGATGTGAAGGTTGATTTGCAGTAAATTTAGCATATTTACCTTTGTGTTTAACCCCATGCATTTCACTGGCAGAAATTGCTTGGTCGTGTTCAAAATCGGAAAAAGCATTAGGCAATATACTTCCATCTACATTTGTTATCTTAACTGATTTTAAATCACTGGAAGATTGGACATCAGATGGCGGGCTTCCAGAAGGCTTGGAGGGGGATGAGGAGTGAAAGCGTGAGAACATAATTAGTAGTAGCGTCGGTATAAGGTGAGGGTAGGCCCAGCAAATAAAGTGAACCCAATTAATTAATGAATGAATTAATTAATAAATTAGTTCATAAATTAAATGGAATATGGCCAAGGGATAATCAGCAAAACAAGGATATCCAGCTGTATGTGATAACCAAACTAATGCTAACTGTGTACATTAGGAACATAGTGTAATAAATAATAGATGCTGATTGACGCTGTGGAAGCCTCGTGCTCCTGCACGATGGTGCCAGTTGGGAGTTTATGCGTGTTAACCTCTCTATTACTGTGTGTTGAGGCTATTAGTAGGATCTCCCCTATAATGTGGCTTCCGTGCTGGCATTAACCCTGAGTGCGGTACTACTCAGAACAGCGCGCTTCCATTTTTCGCTACGAGTTGGAAATGATTTAGCACCGATAAAGAAAAGTTCCGTGGATTAAAGCATATTGAATCGTCTTATCAGATCAGATACCGGCCACTCAAAACTATATATTATCTACCATGGTGTTAAACAAACAAATTACAAAGCAAATCACTGCTCTTAACCGTATATGCCGTGGCCCCGGTGCCGTTAAGCTCCCCAATGATATCACTGGCCTTAAGTTGCAATTCAAGTACCAAAATAGTAATGGTCATATGGGTGCCAAGTAAGTACCAATTTATCACAAAGTGAGAATCACAATATGGGTTCATTGTGTGTTTAATTTAATTTATATTTCTTATCCTTTGCTAACACAATAATTTTTTAAAGGAAGTTCTGGCGTGAAACTTTACCCCAAATTCAATTTCACAATCCTTCTATCCCTATGGCTGTCGTGAGAACCGAAGCTGCCACTGCTGAAGAGAACCAAACAATACAGGCTACTTTATTAGTCAGATACAGTAAGTATTTATAATTCAATTTTTTTGTTGTTTTTCTGGTGTTTTTCTGGTGTTTGCCTTTTTGGTGTTTTTTTTCTCCCTTTACTTCTACAAATTATATTATATTAACTCAATAATTTTAGGTAATGGTGAAGAAAAGTCTATTGATATTAAGGAAAAGCATAGTAGTGCGATCTTAGAAGAGTTTATTAAGCTGACCAAGGCCCAAAAGGTCGCTGAAAAGGATATTCCTTACCTTAAGGAATTCGCCAGTATGAACTAAGTGGCAGGATGTTGCATATATAATCCTACCATTAGATTAAAGTTAGTGCGGATGTATCACAACTGATGGGCCCCCGGAATAGGAGAAATCAAGCAGTTTTTTTAAAAGAAAAAAGAAGAAGAAGAAGAAAGACGAGAGAAGAATGGTAAATAGGCCCCATGTTTTATATATATGAGGGCGATGTATATAGTTTTATTTTCAACCCCATTTTTCCGGTTGCTTCTTTTCCTTGCCCCTGTATAGCGGAAATAAATTCCAAAATTCAAGTATTAAAAAAACATGAATAATACGTATAATATGTATAGACCCAGTATCAGTATCCCGGCGTGGAGATTATGTCATCGGTAAGGCGATTACAGTATGGCGAATAAACCGATTTATAAATGCTGGGATGAGATAAGCCGCGGAGTGGGAGGGTGGAGGAGGCTCGCTCTCTCTGGGCGAGTGAGCGGAAACGAAGCTGCGGATACACCGCATCGGAGTGCGGTGGGATGATGAAGTGAACGAGTGAGCAGGAACAGGACGAAACAGGAACAGGACGAAACAGGAACGGGACGAAACAGGAACGGGACGAAACAGGAACAGGAAGGGGTGAATTAAGAGAGCAAGGACCCGTGCAGCGTCTAGGGTGGACCCTGCCAGGGCCACCCCATTTGGCGATAGAGATGGGCGATAGCGATAGCGACGAGAACGTAAAGCGCAAGCCAGAGAGAGCCAAGCGGCAGGCGATATCGCCCCATTGGGCCAGCCAGCGACGGAGCCGCCAGCCAAGGCCTGCGATAACGACGGCTTTGCCCTGCGAGCCCCGCGAGACCCGCGGCTGATTAGATAACCACCACTTAAGCGCGTAGGACTCCGCGGCCCCACTCAGCTCACTTTGGCCCACTCGCGCTATTCCTCGCCAGGGCCAGGGCCCAGGGCACGCTGTGTGCGTCATTTAAATACCTAGGACCCTCCACACACCGCTCCACCACACCTCGTCCACACCCCTCTTCCACACACCTCTCTTCTCCTAGGCGTTTATTTTTTAGGCCCCCGACATCAATTGCCCTCCCTCCGCCCCAATTGAGTTATAATACCCCCCTCCATATAACTACGGACTGTCAGAAAGAGAACGGAAAAATAAATAAAAAAACACAAAATCGTAACTATGTCTAATTCGGTCAATTACTCTAGCGCCAGCGACCCCTTACTCCCCGTGAGTGAGGCCGGCAACGCCAATTCTGCTTCTATCTTCAGCAGGGAAAAGCGTACTAAGCTTATCAAGACTGTCTTGGTTTTAGTTATTGTTGCTATCGCTGTCTTTGTGTTTATCCCCCACGGTAAGCACGGCGATAAACCTAATCACGGTAAGCACGGTAAGCACGGTGATGCTAAGGATTGGTGTCCTGATTATGAAATCATCCGTCCCGACCGTTATCTTAAAAACAGCAGTTATTTGGATGTCCTCAAGACTGAAGAATTCCAAAAGGCTTCTTTAAAGAAGTTCGCCGGTGCTATTAAAATCCCTACTGAATCCTATGATGATTTAAAGCCCGTAGGTAAAGATGAAAGATGGGATATCTTTTACAAGTTCTCTGCTTACCTCGAAAAGACTTTCCCTACCGTTCACGAACATTTGAAACTCGACCGTGTCAATACTCACGGCTTAGTTTACACTTGGAAGGGTTCTAACAAGGACCTTAAGCCTCTTTTATTGATGGCCCATCAAGATGTTGTCCCGGTTCTCGATGCCACTAGAGATAAGTGGACCCACGGTCCTTACTCTGGTGAATACGATGGTAAGTACGTTTATGGTCGTGGTACTCTTGATGACAAGAACACTGTTATTGCCATTCTTGAAGCTACTGAACACTTGATCGCCAACGGATTTGAACCCGAAAGAACCGTTGTCATTGCCTACGGTTTTGATGAAGAAATTAGTGGTCACAACGGTGCTGAGCGCATCGGTGAATACCTTTTAGAAAAGCATGGTAAGGATTCCTTCTTTGCTATCTTAGATGAAGGTACCCTTGGCGTTGTTGTCAAGGATGGTGTTAGCTTGGCTTTACCAGCTACTGGTGAGAAGGGTTATATGGATGCCCGAGTTAACTTAATTACTCCCGGTGGTCACTCCTCTATGCCTCCTCCTCATACTGCTATTGGTATTATGTCGGAACTTATTGTTGAAGTTGATTCTACTCCCTATACCCCTCTTTTCACCCCCGCCAACCCCTTCTTTTCTCAAATGCAATGTTTGGCCAAAAACTCTAAGAAGCTTGATAAGAAGATTCGTAAGGCTATCCTGAACGCAGAACATGATTCCAAGTCCAATGAAATTGTTATTGAATACGTCCAACGTGAATTAGACACTCGTTTCCTCGTTCAAACCACTCAAGCCACTGATATCATCAACGGTGGTATTAAGGCCAACGCTTTACCCGAATCAGTTACCGCTCTTATTAATCACCGTATCAGTGTTGAATCATCCGTTAAGGCCACTAAAGATAAGCTTGTTGGTAATATCGCCAAGATTGCTGAAATTTACAATCTTGATTTCGAAGCGTTTGGTGTCCCCATTATCACTAAGAATAAGGGGGTTAATGGTGTTTTCAATGTTACTATTCCCGGTACTACTTTAGAACCTGCCCCCATCAGTCCTACCCATGGTGTCTCCTGGGAAACTTTGGCTGGTACCATTAAACACGTTTTTGAAGATTATGCCACCCCTAGTAAGGGTGGCTCTAAGGAAATTGTCGTTGGCCCGTCGATTATGACTGGTAACACTGATACCAGATGGATGTGGCCCTTAAGTAAAAATATTTACCGTTACACCCCCGTTAAGGCCGCCGCTGCCTTCAATTTTCACACTGTTGATGAAAGAATTGAACTTGAAGCTCATGTCGATTCGATTGCCTTCTTCACTGAGTACATTCAAAATGTTGATGCTGCTAGAGAATAGAATCTTTTCAAGGTTTGATATTGTCAATTTAATTTAAGGTTTATATACTTTCTAATTTTAATCTCTATAATTTTTCATAAAAAAAACAAGAAACAAAAAAGATAATTAGGCGTAAGCAGGTTCTTTTCCCTTCTTATCCTTTTGCTGATGCTTAGTTTCAGATAATACTAAATCTGCTTGGGGAAGCAGCATCTTGGAATTTTCATCCTCAGCTGGTAAATTAAGTGGCACCGTAAGTTCCAGGCCAGCCAAACGATCAGCTAGATTATCAGCCAAAGTGTCGGATGAACTTTGTTGCGCACGCTCTAGTTGTAGTTTTTCACGCTCGAGTTGGTCCAATTCATCCATGACCTCAGCATCATCCACTGCGTTATTAACGACCGATCCGATGGTTTCTTCCATTTCTTTAACACTCTCAATACCCTCTTCGGTTTCTTGTACAATACGGTTCACACGTTCAATGCCACCTATTTGATCATTAATACCCCTAATAATATTAACGCCCTGGGAAAGCGCGTCGGTGACTTGAGCCATGTTTATAGCAGCATCAATACTACCAATGAGTTGATCTAAATTCTCTAATTGTCCAATGGCATTCTCTAGCGCACGATCAGTAATATTACGACTTTTAAGTGCGTATTTAGCAATCACCATATCAGTGCGAGAACTATTACTATTACTACCACCATGTTTCACAGATTCCCGAGCCTTTTCACTAGCCTGTTTACTCAGGTTAGCTAATTTCTTGATTCGATTCTGCAGGACCAAGTGGGTGTCTCGTAATCTTGCCACGGCCTTGTCTTGGGCGGTTACTTTATTTTTTGAGGTCACGATTCCTCTTTGTTGTGAGTTGAGCTTGATTATGTCTTTATTATTGTTGTTGTGGTCGTTTTGAGCCGCGGTGGTGGTGACCGTGGGCAGAGGGGCGGCCATATTAAATTTAATAACCAAGTTAGGATTCTCACCCAAAGCATCCACATTATCTATATGCTTTTCAAAATCTTCGGCCTCAGATTCATCTAAATCCTGATAATCCACCATTACCACCTTGGTCTGGTAAAGGTGGGCCAGGATACTCAGTACCTCCAATTTGGATAGCCATGATGTTTCAAGTAAACGATTAACCTCGTCGTAAAATAACCCCCAGCTGTATATACTTTCAATATAACCATGTGTGATCTGCCGATTAAGGTGGTCCTTATTTATTCGCATACTATATTCTACCAGGGCCGGTTTCACTACAAATCGTTCCGATCTTAAACTTCCAGGGCCCTTTGATCCACGGATCGTAGGGTAGATGATGGTCTCGTGAGGCGAAAATAATAATAAACCAGCCGTTTTACGGAACACCCATTTGAATGCATTCAGGGCTACTGATGAACTTTCTTCTTCATTCTGACCGCCTTGACTGTTGGTCGCCATTGCTATGTTTTTGGGTAAGAGACATTTTAAATGATTAGACAAGGGTACCAAATAGCCCGAGGAAATAAGGGAATCAATCGCTAGATCAATCGCCAAGGGAATTCCATTATCGGGTGAACCCAAGGGCTGTAAAATAGTTTCCTCGGAAATTAGCTCAATGATAGAGCCATTACCATTTTGTATTTTGGATTCAAAATAAGCCGTCAACAACGTCTTCCAGGCGGCCAGATTTGCTTCATAGCCCTCTGGATTTGAGTCCTCTAATCGTCGAAAATCGCTGTATAGCGATGGTATGCGAGTTTTAGTAAATAATGGCGAAGATTTAACAAAACTTAGAATTGAATCTTTATTATTCATGCTGAATTATTTGTTCTTTTTGTAATTCAATTAAATTCCCTTCTTTTTTCTTCTCCTTATTCTTCTTCTTCCGCTTCTTCTTCAGTGGCGGCACACACCCTAATAAAAAGACGAGTGGTTTTCAGAGGGTCCGCCTCAGCCTCAGAGCTGCACGATAAGCCCAATCCGCTAGCTTAAATCTTGCTTTCCCTGAACTCCCAACTCCCAACCAGGAATCAAATCCGCACATAAGGAGCTCTTTAGCCCTCCGTCTGATATATATATAAATATTTATATATCGTTTGGTCCACTAAAATCTACCAGAAAAAAATCCATAAAGAGGCTGTTACTTTTTCTCTCTGTTATTTTTATCAGTGAATAATGAGCTCTTATAATTCTGATTTAAATCGTTCCGAGAGGGGCGCGCGTGATGAGTCGTCAGTATCTAGATCGTCGCGAGAACGTAGCCGAAGTAGAAGCCCGAGTAGAGGCTGGGCTGGCTCTCGTTATGAAGGTACGGAAAGGGATAGAAGTCCCCGTGGCGAGCGGCGCTCTGGCAGAGACTATGATGATAGATATAGGGACTCTAGGGATTCCAAGGACTCTAGGGACTCTAGGGATTCGAGGTATTCTAGGTACTCGAAAGATCCCAGAGATTCCAGAAACTTTGAACGCCGTTACGCTGATAGTGGTAATAGGCCTAATAGATCCAGTCGAGATGATATGGATTCACATGATAAAAGAAGTTACGGTGAGCATGGTTCACGGGATTATCGAGGACGAGAGGGACGAGAAGATAGACCGAGTAGAGAGAGGTTGTCAGGCCATGAAGAAAATGATTATTCTCGCCCCACTAAGCGCCATGATTCTACCTCACGCTTGGAAAGAGCCACAGAAGAAGATAGTAAAAGACCCCAATCCAGCTCATCATTGAATCGTTCTGGGTATGATGATCATGATACAGTCACACCCACTGGGGACCATGAACGTGATTCTTCAGTTGATGCTGATGAAGTTGATAATGGTGAAGATGCTGATGCCTTGATGAGGCAGATGATGGGATTTGCTTCATTTGATTCTACTAAGGGCAAGAAAGTTACTGGTAGTGATGTGGGTAGCGTGCGTAGAGATAAAGTGAACACATATCGCCAATATATGAATCGTGAAAGTGGATTCAATCGCGCTTTGTCGCCTCCTCCCGGCGATCGAAAGTGATTACATTTTCTTTCATTTGGTTTAATCTCGTTTATTAATGATTGCATTTTCTTTCTGTTGGCCATCGTCTATCTTTTCTCGCGCAGCTCGGTGTTTCCTAGTTGATTATATTTTCTTCCAAGTATTTTTATTTTATTCTGCATATATAGTTTGGAAACGTTTGTAATATATTTTAAGCCCTTTTGGTTCTGTAATTTTTTTTTAAAGCTTTATTATTATTACCAAATATTTATATAAAAAATTCACCCAAAAAATCCACAAAAAATACTTGAATAGGAAACCAGTTCATGTAATTTAATAAACCGGTGGTTACACACAATTGAACATAAAAAAAGGAATCGAAGCCATTGAAATTATCCAGAGGGATAACAATCTACCTAAATGCCAGTCAAATATAATCTCACAAAAGCCTCGTAACCGTTTGGATCAATTTCGCCTGTAATTGCCTCCTCGGCCGCTCTCGTATGGAAATAAAGTTGTTCTTGGCAAATTTCCAAGCCTGCCAACTCGTAAATTTTCCTCAAGCATCGTTCTTCAGGAAATGATGGTCCCATTTCTGAACTAATTCTACTCCAACGTTTAGCCCAATCTTTTTGAAATACTTGGAATAGTTTGAGCTCTTCCTCTTTAGTCCAGAAGTCCCACCGGCCCTTCAATGAACGAAGATACCGCATTTGAATGGCTTGCCAAGTGTGTTTTGTTTCCAACCTTTTCTGGATCGTGCGCCATGGTAAATTTAGGGTTTCTTTCAAAAGAATAATCTTTCGGTCTTGATTATTGTGCCATTTTTTATTTTTGCCATGAATCATAATCTCCTGGCCTGATTTTGATAATATGTGTTTCCCATTCTTTGGGATCCGGGCTGGTTTACTTGGAGATACAGCGTTTACCAATAAGGCCTTTTTGCTTAAATGGCTAGCATTACCTACACCATTATAACCTTTGGTATCACTGCTGCTATAATCATCATCACTAGTAAAATCGTAGGCTTCTTCTTCTGCGCTGTTTGTTTCAGCCCTAGTGCCATTATTTACTGAATCTCTCGTATTGTTGATTTGCGTTTCTTTTTTTGGTGGAAAGAGATTTCCACCAAAGTTATTCCGTGAAATTTTAATATTTTTCTGCCTTTGTTTTCTTAATTTTTTGCTCTCTTCTTTTATTTCGATATTTTTGATTCGAGGGGGTTTGATCTTGGGGCCATCTTTCTGACCATTGCAACTGGAGTTTGAATCTCCACTGAGAGCTTCTTTGAAACTTGATTTTGCATTTGTAATTTTGAGAACCACTATAAATTTTTTCTTTTCTTTAGAAGGAATGAATTGAACCATTTTTTCTTCCTTTATTGCCTCTAACTTAATATTTGTAATGTTGTGGGTAAATTCAACCGGTCCATTATTCGAAGAAATTACTTGAATATTCGAAATCTTTCTCGGTCTACCTCTACCTCTTTTAATGCAAACACCTATATTACCCTTTGGGTTGGTAGCATCCTTACTGATACTATTTAAGGTTCCCTTGTCTTGTATATCATTATCTTCCAGTTTTATCTTAGAGGCCTTGCGTTCGAGACCATTAATATCATAGGATTCTTCCCATCTGGCTTCTCTGGCTGGATTTCTTCGGGTGAAATCTTTCTCTGAATTCAAAATTTCGTGTACAAGCTTTTTAACAATACGTTTCCTTGGAGCTTTTAGAAACAAAAATTGATCTTTTTTAGTTTTACGTATTTTTTCTGTAGGGAGGGCTGGTGATAAGGAAGAACCACTTCCAGATGATATTTCAGTAGGGGCATTATTTCTTGTGTGTGCTGAAACAATAGATATGGTATTCTCAGCTACAAAACTGTTGAATCCGTTTAAGGTTGATTCGTTCAAATCCAATTTTGGGGTCTGTTCTTGCCTAGTTTTCAAGGATTGAAATCCTTCAGATAATTCTGATTTGGTGGAAGTTTGCAAATGTTTAGATTCTGAAAATATATGGCCATCTTTCTCAAGCAAACGGCCCATTTCTGACAACGAGGATAAACGTGATAGCAATTTATTGGGTGTGGCACATATATATTCATGCTCATTTTCAGATTGATCTTTCAAGGACAGATAATTATCAATAAATGAATTACTATCATTTGAATCCAAAGTCTCAAACAAGGTGATCTCCCCGTAATAATCCCGAGTATAATCCAGCCATGATTTCCCTTTGGGGGAAGCGGATGGTGAAGATATAGGTGAATCGGTAATTAGAATGGCAGAAGAAAAGGGATTATCCGCAAATGAACATTCAACTGTATTGGTATTGGAATAATCTGATGATAGATCTAGCTGTAATTGCGAATATATATATGGCTGCAGTGTAGTTGTAGTATCAACTTCTGTTGATGGCACCACACCGGTACCAGTTGTAGGGGGAATAATATCTTTATCATTAGCTTTATCAATACCTCTTTGAGGGCTTAATAAAGGTACTAACTCTGGGTCCAACATTTTTTCCCAATTGGATAATTGTTTCGGTGTAATTTCACCTTGGGGGATGATGGCTGTATTTGAGCTTACGACTTCTTTGTTGTGATGCCCATATGAAATAGATGTGTTGATATCCAAGGGTGGCGATGAAGCCAAGGATGAATTATCAGCATGTAACATTATTTTATTTCAAATTATTCCAATATTTATATATATAAATTCCAGTGATAGTTTTTCTTTTCTCTTAGGTGAAAAAAAGTGGAAAAGCGATGGAATGGCAAGATTGAAAGCTTAGACACAACCAAGCAACTGTTGTGATGTGATGAGTCGCATTTATCCCCCACAAGGAAATCTCAGATCTTTCCTACATAACAAAAGTAATGTAATAGTAATATTAGCTTGACGACCATATATATATATTAACTATGGCTATACAGGTGTGTTTTCTTTCTTTTTTTTTTCAAACAAATAGATTACAATAAAAATACATAGTTTAAATACATTAAGTTAATTTTTTATTTATTTTGACCCTTTGTTTCTTCTCCTTCCTTGGATGAAGAAACTAAAAGGTGCATTATAAGTTATTATAAAGTATCATGACTGATTTTTCCTAGTGCATTAAGCCAATGACGATGAAATGATGATTTGGGGGAGTAAAGGGGTTATATGAAAAGTACACGACGTAAGAAATGATTACAAGTTAAGAGGCAATCTAGTAGATTGTCAACTTGGCATCAGATCTACTGGTACCCTTGTTCATAGAATCGATATGCTTGGTGAATTCGACTCTGTCGGGGGGGTTCAATAAGGTCTTAAACTTAGTACCAATATCCATTAATCTATCCCGGTTATCGGCAGTTCTAGTCCATAATTCAACTCTGACACCAGTCTTACGAACGTTAAGGAACAAGCCCATAACCATAGGTTGATATGTTTCGGCTTCCTTGGAACCGGCTTCGGGGGCTTCGTTACCTTCTAAGACTTCACCAATGGCACCTAAGACAACCTTAAGCCAGTTTTCATCCATAGAGTTCTTTTGAGCCTTGCTGAAGGTTGTGAACCACTTACCACCTTGCTTGTTTTCTTCTTCTTCCCATTCGGGTCTAATACCTTGACGGTAGATGGCGTAATCACCCTTGATCGGTAATTCACTGACCTTGGGGATGTTGTTGTAAATACCCCAGAATTCTTCAACACTAGAGAATCTGACAATTTCGGATAAAAGCTCCTTCCAATCTTCCTTGATACCAGGGGTAGCAGGCTTAATGTACCACAAGGCCCAGCCGGTAGATAAAGGATGGATGGTGTTGAATTCGGTAGCCGAATCGAATATTGTCTTCACGCCGTCATCACTCTTTTGTTGCTCTTCTTGATGTTGTTGTTGTTCTTGAGCTTGTTCAGCTTGGGGTTCAACGATAGAAAGTTCTTCAGTGACGTTAGTCAAGTTTTCAACTGCTGTGTCGGCCATTTTCAATATACACAAGTGACTGAAATATGTGAGATTTAATCCTAGTAATACGTACTGAAGGAGAAAATCAGCGCCGGAAAGTCGTCTACGGCAGGATCCTCCTCGCGCGCTTGGGACGGTGGTCCCAAAATTTTAGGACGTTCACGGCCGGGTAACGTGTGGTTGTTAGTTGGAGGATTTATCTGCTGGAGTCCACACTTTCGGGGGCTTAACTATGGTGCGAGAGGATTGGGGTTACTGGGGCAACCCCCCATCTCGCCTACGTATGGAATCGTCGGATGTGATGCGATGCTCTGCCGCTTTTATATCAAAACCCACTACTTCCATTCTATGTTTGTTACTGATCTGTATCGCCTGTCTTTTTGAGTCTGCTCTTTTTCACGGTTGCTCGCTGCATTGATTGATTATAAATATGGGTGTTCTAAAGATCGTGATGGAAGCTGGTTTATTTGTAGCAGTCGCACTGGGTGTAAGTTTATACTACTTCCAAGGCTCTCTGGTATATCCGAGTAATATGCCTCCGGGAGCCAGAACTCGGGTGGAAATTCCGCCTCAACATGATATGCCGGTATTTGAAGATCTTAGACTAGAGACTGCCGATGGTGAGACTATTAGAGCCTATGCGGTCATTCATGACGATATCGCTAACGGGGTTACTAACTATCTCCAAAATGTCACCGATACCAGTAAGCAGAAGACCGTGCTTATATGTTGTCCGAATGCCGGTAATATCGGACATGCTTTACCCTTGGTTCAATATATCTACCAAGAATTAGGCTACAATGTGGTTATTTTTCAGTACAGGGGTTATGGTCTTTCGACTGGGGTTGCTAATGAAAAGGGTATCAAGCTTGATGCTGAATGCATATTGGAATATATCAAAGATCATTCGGTGCTCTCACAAACCAGTGTTGTGGTTTACGGGAGATCCTTAGGCGGTGCTGTTGCACTATATCTTTGTTCCTTACCCGGTGCCTCTGACGTTATTGGTGGCTGTATTGTTGAAAATACTTTCCGCTCAATTCCGAAATTGCTCTCTTACGTTTTCCCCGTCCTGGGACCCTTCAAGTTCCTGTGTAGAGAAATCTGGAATAGCGAGGCTCTGATGCCGCTGATTCCCTCCAGTATTCCAATGTTATTTTTGAGCGGCGGCAAGGATGAGATTGTAGACCCTAAACATATGGAAGCTTTATATGAGCTATCTACCTCCACCGTCAAGCAATGGAAACGTTGGGCTAAGGGTACTCATAATGATACCATTCTAATGAACGGTTACTGGAAGTTATTCAAGAAGTTTATTCAGTTTAGTGTTGAACCAGTGGAACCTCCCATCGATTTCACCAATAATCCTTCATTCAGTGATTCTGAATCTGAATAATCAATATTTTCCCAAAATATTATACTACTTAATAAACCTCGATTAATATTACATAACCTTATATAATCATGATACATTATGCGTGGAATCACAGATGACTAATCTGTATTTGGAAATTAGGAGAACGGTTTTTTCAATATGTCCCAATACGAATCAACCAATTCATAAACTCACAAACAAATATAATCAAAGAAAATTCTTTTTTTATATAATATTTAAAGCAATTAAACAACTATTAACATTATGTCAGAAATTGTAGCTCCTGTTTTGGCTACTGAAAATCCTGACCTGTTCGCCAAGATTGAAAAGGTCGATCGTAGTAGCTCGCTTCCTTCCAAGAAGGACTTAACTCGACTTTATGAACTGGATCTTTTAGCGAAGTATCTTCGTGAAGAAAAGCCCGAATACCAAACAATAGCTTTACAGTTCCCTGATGAACTTGTATGTGACTCGGCTTTAGTTTCGCAACTTTTAAATAAACTTGTTAACGAAGGAGTAACAGAGTTAGCCAATAAAAGACGAATTGTTATCTTAGCTGATACATCCTACTCGCCATGTTGTGTTGATGAAGTAGCCGGTAGACATGTTAACGCTGATGTTATTGTTCATTTTGGCCATGCTTGTCTTAACGCTATTGAGGATACACCTGTGATCTTTATTTTTGGTCACTTCGATCTCGATATTGATAGCGTGGTAGAATCTTTCAAGTCGCAATATGATAACACTGAAGACAAAATCGTCTTAATGGCCGACAACACCTACTCGTGCCATTTAGAAGAATTATACAATAAGCTAAGGCCTGAGTATCCCAATTTGGTATTGACTTGGATTTCATTACCTCAAAACTCTGATGCTGTGATCATTCCTGCTTTGGAAAAAGACCCTAGGCACGCCAGCGGTAGTACATTGATCCCTAATCGTCAATACCCTGAATTCGGTGAAGGCGAAGAAGATTTTTCCGAATATTCCTGTTTTCACATCAATACACCCCCTGCATCTTTAACTCTACATTTATCAACATTATTTGCTTCGCTTTGTATTTATAATCCCTCGCGGAAGACCACTATCACGCCGCGCAACGCACTGCAGAAACGTTATAAGTACATGAATATTGCCCGTACTGCATCCACTATTGGTATCCTTATTAACACATTATCATTGAAGAACGTACGTGAAGTAGTCAAGAAGGTTCAGGATTGGATCGTTGCCTCTGATAAGAAGCACTATACCTTTGTGGTTGGTAAGCCTAATGTGGCCAAGTTGGCTAACTTCGAGGTGGTAGATATTTGGGTTGTATTAGGCTGTGGAGTTGGTGGCATGATTGTGGATTGTGAAGATTTCTATAAGCCTATTATTACCCCCTATGAATTAAACCTCGCCTTGCAGCGGGATGTTATGTGGACTGGCAAGTGGCTTATTGACTTCGATGCCGCGCTCAAATTGAATCAAGATGAAGAAGATCAAAAAGAAGAAGACGATAAAGAAATTAATGATGGTGATAACGGTATTCAAAGTAATTCAGAAGATGATGTGGATGCCCCCGAATTTGACCCCGTTACCGGGAGATACGTTTCCACCTCGCGCCCTCTTAGACGACCCCAGCATATTAGTATTGAAGAAGATGCGCATAATGATAATATCAACGGTATTGATGGTGAAAATGGTGCGTTGACTGCGGCCACGAGCAAGGAATTAGCTACGCGTCTGTCATCTCAAATGATTATTAAGAATACTGTTTCGACATCATCTGATTTCCTGATAAACAAGCGTCTCTGGAAAGGTCTGGGAAGTGATTACCAAGAACAAGAAGATGAAGGATCCTATGATAAGGAAGGTGCCATCGTTGAGGAAGGTATTGGTGGTATTGCCCGTGGTTACAAACATGCTGATAGCGACAGAGTTTAGTTGATTAAAATTCTGTGTAAATAAAATAAAGAAACTTTTATATTATCATTATTAAATGATCTTTCATGCTGATATTTTGATTTTTATTAAAATTATAATTCTTTAAAATATATATATATAAATATGTATGCACCATAGGCCCTGGCGCTCAAGCAGGCGAAGGGGGAGGGGGTGGAATTGATGCTTTAAAGCTTACTCTTAATATCAAGAGGTGTCATTCTAAGGTAAGGCTTGATAACTCTGAATTCAGGGAAGAGGGTCTTGGCTTCCTCATTTGAGACTGAAGGGTGAAGAATGACATCTTGGCCGGGGATCCAATTAATGGGAGTGGTTACACGGTTTTTATCACCAGTCTGAAGAGAGTCTATCACACGGAGTACTTCGGCAGTATTACGGCCTGTAGAGGCAGGGTAGGCAAGAATAAGACGAATGTTTTTCTTGGGGTCAATAATAAATACAGAACGGATAGTGAAGGCTTGTCCCTTTTCATCAACGTTAGTAGTGTCTTGGTAATCAAGCATATCGTAGGCATATGCGATCTTACGGTCGTAATCGGCAATAATGGGGAATGACAAATTAGTGTTTGAGATTTCGTTAATATCCTTGATCCAGGCTTGGTGTGAGTCCACCTTATTAGCCGAGAGGCCGATAAGCTTGACACCACGTTTAGTGAATTCGGGCTCTAACTTAGCAAAGGCACCTAATTCAGTGGTACACACGGGGGTAAAATCATCAGGATGTGAGAATAAAACACACCATGAATCACCAATGAAATCATGAAAGTTGATAGGACCAGTGGAGGTGAGCGCATCAAAGTTAGGAGCTTGGGATCCGAGACGAAGCGTAGGAGGTCTTTGGTCAGCCATTGTGAATATTACTACTTTTAAAAATAAGGCAAAATGAGAAAAGAGAGAAAGAAAAATTCAATTGGGAAGCACAAAGCCAGTGCTATATATTGAAATTTAAAATTTACAAATATGGGCTTGTCGTTGGTCACAAATCGGGTCATTTTTGTCTCAAATGGGAGTGGCATGTCATTAGTGCCAAATTACTCGATATCACGTGGCTTGGAGGTTAGTAAAAATACTCGATGAGCTAAAGCTTGTTTAAGCGGCTTATTACTTCTGATAAGCCGCAGGGGTCTCGATTACTGGTTAAGCTTAGTAGTGTATGTTGCCGTAGACAAGCATTGATCGAATACCCTTAAATAATTTTTATTCAATTAATTCAATTCAATCAGTTCATTTTTAGTGATTATGAATAAATATATTATATTTTTTGTCTTCACTAAAGTTTGGATTGCTTAATATGGTGTGACTTGAGTTTACGGAAGAAGTCAAACCCATATTGACTTAGAGTTACCCCACGACCACTAGATTTCCAACCGGTCCAGGCAAGTGCTGGATCAGGATAATCAGATCGGTTAACAAATACAGTACCTGCTTCAATGAGATTGCCCAGTTCTTCACCCTTAGCGGTATCCTTGGTCCAAACCGACGCGGTGAGTCCAAAATCCGAGTCGTTCATCTTAGCCACCGCCTCTTCATCTGAATGCACCTTCACAATAGGGATGAGGGGGCCAAATGTCTCTTCAGTGAGTACGAGTGATTCGTGGCTCATATCGACTAAAACTTGGGGGCCAACAAAAGATGGGTTAAGAGACTCGGCATGAGAAAAATGCCCAGCGGGGATAAGTTGTCGTCCACCTCTCTTTAGTGCGTCGGCCACCTGAGCTCGCACTTTATCAGCGGCCTGAACAGATACCAGTGGTCCTATTTGAGTAGTTTCATCCAGAGGATCACCTACTTTGTAAGCCTTTACCACGTCTACCACATGGGATAAGAATTCATCATAAATTTCTGCAGCGACGTAAACTCTTTCGATTGCACAGCAGCTTTGACCTGAGTTGAAGATACATCCGTCCACTATGTCTTCAGCGGTGGCCCGAAGATCAACAACATCGGCTCTCACATACGCTGGATCATTGCCCCCTAATTCTAAGGCGACAGGAATAGTTCGAGAGGCTGCTGCGCGTTGAATGGCCAAGCCGCCACTGAGTGAACCAGTGAAGGATACGGCGGCAATACTGGGGCGTCGAATCAGAGTCTCAATGAGGGAAGGATCGCCACTGTGGACCACCTGAATTACCCCATCAGGTAAACCAGCTTTTTCAAAAATTGACTTGATTACATCAGCTACTAGGGGAGTTTGGGGTGATGGTTTAATTAATACGGCATTTCCGGCCAATAAAGCTGGTATTAAAGTATTTATCAAACAAAGGTAAGGATAATTCCATGGGAAAATCAGCAAAATCACACCGAGGGGTTCATGAGTGATATATTTTTTAAATCCACCTTCGAAATCAATATTTGATTTATTTTGGCCATTTGCGTTAACGGGGGCCAATGCTTGATCGCTGATGCTAATTAGATACTCAGCCCTCGAGACCGCCGTTTTCAGTTCACCGGGTGTGTACTGGATCGGGCGCCCCATTTGCCGTGTGAGATCAACAGCCAATGTTTTGATAGCATTTTCGTCAGTTAGAGCCTTTATAGCTCGTGATAGGAGCGCTTTGCGCTGGGCCAAATTCGTGAAACGGTACCAATCACGTTGCGCGGCGCAAGCCCTGGGTAGGATAACGGAATCCAGGTTATCCAGCGTGGTGGCCTGAGTGGCTACAAGCACTTTAGAGTTAATAGGAGATATAGTAGTTATTACGTCCATTGTATCACTTTAGTAGACCAACGAGCAATAGCGGAAGAAAATCAGTGGAAAGGGGCTGGCAAGAAGGAAGGAGAAGAAAGAGAATGATGGATGATGGGAGAGGCCTAATAAAGTGGCCCTGGCGCAGCTGACTGATAAGCGATAAGCCGAAGCCTAAACGCCCTGAGTTCAAAACCAGGTCCCGTTCCAGTGCAAACACGCTCTTTAGGCTGGCAGTTTCATAAATGAGGCGGCCGTAAATTTTGAAGGAAGCAACGAGACTCACCTGTCCCTGGTTACGAGCATATAAACCCTTAAGAAAGGGCCATCTCAGATGTCCATCTATCTACACTCCGAGAGAGACTGGTTGTGTGCTGACGTAAGCGGCGGCTCCCGGCTTGTGTTCTACGTGTCGGTTTACGTCCCGACCCACGATCCGCGATCCACGATTCACCATTCACCATTCTATTCAACATCTACGGGATTTCTGTGATCTGGCGGACTCTTTCCTGGTCAACTGTCGAACGTTTTCTGATTCAACCCTTCTTTTCTTCTCTTTTCTTGTTGTCATTGGGCTGTTCTTTTTCTCCTTTCCCCCTTTTTTCCTCTTCTTTCCCCTTCTTTCCTTAATATTTTATTCCCTATTTATTCATCCTTTTCACATTCACTTCCTTCGCCATGAGTCGCTTCGTTCGTGCCTCTAAATACCGTCACGTCTACGGTCAACCTTCCAAGAAGGAGTTCTGCTACGACAACATTCGTGTGAGCAACAACGCTTGGGATTCTAATTTAATTAAAGCTAATTCCAAGTACATTTCCGTCAATTGGGAAGCCTCGGGTGGTGGTGCGTTTGCCGTTATCCCTCTTAGTGAACGCGGTAAACTCCCCGATCAAATCCCTCTGTTCAGAGGTCACACTGGCCCCGTCCTTGATACCGATTGGAATCCCTTCGATGATCAAATTGTCGCCTCCGCCTCAGATGATGGTAAGGTCGGTATTTGGAGAGTCCCCGATGAATTCACCTTATTCGTGGACCCTATTGAGGATTTACAAGATGTAAGTCCACTCGCTAAGTTATCGGGTCATCAAAGAAAGGTTGGCCATGTGAATTTCCATCCCGTGGCTAATAATGTATTAGCATCGTCTTCGGCTGATTATACCATTAAGTTATGGGATATTGAAGCTGGTAAGGCTAATATCACTTTACAACAATCCGATCTTATCACATCGTTTGCCTTCAGCTACGATGGTAATTTAATCGCTACTACCTGTCGTGATAAGAAGATTCGTGTTTGGGATACTCGTTCGCAAACCATTGTCTCCGAGGGTCCCGGTCATTCCGGTGCTAAAAGCTCACGTGTGGTTTGGTTAGGTCAAGATGATCGCATAGCTACCACTGGTTTCAGTAGACTCAGTGATCGTCAAATTGCTGTTTGGAATACTAATGACATCGCTGCTGGCCCCGTTGGTGGTTTTTACCATTTGGATACCAGTGCTGGTGTATGTATGCCTCACTACGATGATGATACAAAGTGTCTTTTCTTGGCCGGTAAGGGTGATGGTAATATTCGTTATTACGAATACAAGGATGATGAATTATTCCAATTATCCGAATATCAATCTTCTGATGCGCAAAGAGGTATTGCCTTTTTGCCCAAACGTGCCGTTGATATGCACAAGAATGAAGTCGTGAAAGCATTCAAGACAGTTAATGATTCTCATGTGGAACCTATTTCATTTATCGTCCCCCGTCGGGCTGAAACTTTCCAAATGGATATCTACCCTGATTGTATTGCCGGTGTACCTTCATTGACAGCTGATGAATGGTTTGAGGGTAAATCTGCCATGCCTAAGTTAATCTCATTGGAAGCTGTTTTCGAAGGCAGAGAAGTTGATGCGGTTGAGGCTACGAAGGTTGAAAAGACGGTTCCTACTCCTGTTGCTGCTGCTGCTGCCCCTGCTCCTGCTGCTTCGCCTGTTGCCGATGTCGCTCCTGTTCCTACTACCTCTTCTGCTTCTGCTGCCGCTCCTGCTCCTGGTGCCGTTCCTAGAGCCTCTACCCCCATCGTTGAGCCTAAAAAGGATGTGCACGAGGCACTCAAGACTAAGTCAGTCGAAAACTTGCTTAATAAAGCTAATGAGTCTGATGAGCCCACTACTCCTATTAACCGTGCTTTAGCTGATGAGGCATCCGCCTGGGATCAAGCTGATGATGAACCTAAGGTGGCCGAAGTCAAGCCTGTTGAAGTTAAGGTTGCGGCTGAAACTAAGCTCATTGAGGCCCCGCCCGTCGAGGCTAAGCCTGTTGAATCTAAGCCTGTTGAATCTAAGCCTGTTGTAACCAGTGATTTAGAATTTCGTCTTAGCCATCTGGAAACCCTTGTCAAGGATCTCACTCTCCAATTGCAAGCCAAGGGTGAAACCATCAGTGAATTGCAAGAAAAGGTAACCAGTTTAGAAAATACTTGCAAATCATGCTAAATTAGTTAGACTATACTATATTACACTATTTTTACGAGAGAAAAAAAAATTGTATTTTAGGTTGAGGTACATATATAATCCAACTAAATCCACAGTTATTATTATTATTATTATTATTATTATTATTATTATTATTATTATTATTATTGTTATTATTATCATTATTATTATTATTACTATTATTATTATTATTTTGACTGCGCAGCTCTTAAAATGTGCGGAGAGTGCAGTAGTGGTTATTGGAAACAGAACTAGCTAAATAAGCGAATCCTCGATCGTGAGCGGTGGAGTGATCAACGTGCTCTTGAGCAATTATTTTATATTGGCCTCCATTTCTCATGGCATAGATGGCCAATGACCTAATAATAATTAATGTTCCTCTTATCTTATGGTAATGATTGGCGTAAAAGTGCTCACCCTGGGATTAAAATGCTCAGATAACCATCAGGGTAATGATGCCAATCCACTTTATCAGTATGCCTAACATCACAGCAGCCACGAACGCCCAGGGCCACAAACACCCAGAGCCCTGGGGCCATTGGCTGGACCCTGGCTCAGTGTGTGGGTTTCAGGTTAGAATTAATTTTTTAAAATGCTCATTTTTCGGGAGTGCTTGAGGAAGCACAGTAGTCGGCATTGCCATTGTGAAAAACGCCCGTGGAAGTCATATAAATATGCGTCATATTCCAGGCTTTACCTCCATTTATCTCCATTTACCTCCATATACCTCCATATACCTCCAATTATACCTCCAATTATACCTCCTCCTCTGCCCCTCGCTATCGCTGGAGGCCAGCCCAGCGAGAGACAGGGACACCCACCACACCGCACCCCACCGCCAGGGGCGGGCCTGTCGCCATGGTAACCACGGCCAGGTGTGTCCGTCCCCAATTGAAGACCGATAATTGAGGGTGTATGAGTAACGTGCAAAATGGCGGTTATGTAAGCATTAATAATATGCCACTATTGCCCTTGCGATATAAAGAAGTACGGAGCGCTCCTTGCCCTCCCCTCTGAACCGCCCTTTCTCAACAAGTACGAGTTTTTATTCTTTGTCCTTTGCCCCAATAACTTAGTTAATAAATCAAAATGGTTAGAGCTGGTATGTAAATGACGATTGTGCTAGTCAATTGCCCCTGATTGGTGCACGATTTACCATTGAGTTTTGGTTTTGGTTTTGGTTTTGGTTTCGGCTTGCTGCTTTTCCTAGACTGCCGCCTGTTGGTTGCGCCTAGTGGCGAAAGGCCCTGGCCGCAAGTTTATTATTATCAATTCTATCGGGGGCAATTGTAATTCAATTGAGTTGAATTTTTGACGTCGAACTAACCATAAAATTCGCTTTTATATTTCTTTTATAGTCGCTGTCCTCCGTGGTGATGCTGGTGTCACCGGTGTCGTTAACTTTGAACAAGTTTCCGAAAACGAACCCACCACTATTACTTACGAAATCACTGGTAACACCGCCAATGCCCAACGCGGTTTCCACGTTCACGAATTCGGTGACAACACTAACGGTTGTACCTCTGCCGGCCCTCATTTCAACCCCTTCAAGTTGACTCACGGTGCCCCCGAAGCCGCAACCCGTCACGTTGGTGATCTTGGTAACGTTACCACTGATAGCC
Organism: Nadsonia starkeyi-henricii; assembly: GCA_030560865.1. Lineage (NCBI taxonomy): Eukaryota > Fungi > Ascomycota > Dipodascomycetes > Dipodascales > Nadsonia > Nadsonia starkeyi-henricii. The sequence goes on along the minus strand of JAKTWC010000003.1, from coordinate 19,001 downwards.
ACGGTCTTGCCAAGGGTGTCATTAAGGATACCCTTGTTAAGCTTATTGGTATCAACTCTATTCTTGGTAGAACCATTGTTATTCACGCTGGTACCGATGATCTCGGAAAGGGTGGTAACGACGAATCCCTCAAGACTGGTAACGCCGGTGGCCGTAACGCCTGTGGTGTTATCGGTATTGCCAATTAAGCACTATCTTGCGCTGTGAATAAGAGAACCCCCATGTAATTGTGGTTTCTTTGTCTATATGACGAAATTATTTAACTCTCACTAATAAAAGGTTTATTTATTTATTATATACTGTATAGTCTATATTTCCGTATTTGCTGACCAGCGCTAATGGTTATGGGTGGGGAGGCACTGGTTAATAGAGGCGGCTGGGCCGCGCGGAAGCTGGGAGGTTTCCGAAACCGGAGATACCATAGTCAAGGCCCGAATGGCTGGGGCCCCAAATCTCTCCACCGTTACTCCCGATAATAACACCCACCACGCCCCCTCCCCCCACGCTCCTCCGCATTAAGCTTCCTCAGTTTGTTCTTTTCACCTTTGTTCTACGCTTTTTTCCTCAACTGCTCTTCTTTAGTTCCCTTATTCTGCGGTCTGTTGCTTAAGCCGCTGTACCATTAGCTGTCTAAAGTCTTGGTTTACCCTCGTGGTGTCTTATTTGTCTTCACCCGCTATAGCCTCGTTGTTTTAGTCTCTCCGCCGCGCACTATAACTCTGAAGACCCACATTCATCGTTTCGCGTACCTCCGCTAAACGGTTGTTTTTTAATAATCCATATTATCATATTTTCGTTTTGATATCCTATATTAAACTAGTTATTTGGTTTTTACGTTCGGCGCAAATCCTAATAACAATATTGATTCACATCATGGCATTTCCGTCTCTGGTCTTCAAATGTATTAACATGATGTTATTGCCTGGAGCCGAGGTACCCGTCTCGGTCTCTTCGACAACGATAAAAACTCGCCAATTATTTTCCTCGGCGAAACCTAATCGCATAAATTCTTCGCCATATAAATTAAATTCTTTAAAATTAAAAGAAGGTATTACGATAGGGCCTGGTAGGCCAAGTTTATCGTCTGACGGTCGTAGTGCTTGCTTGCCAACGGCGCCGTGCCATGAATCCATCACTATCACCTCTGGCGATATAGGTCATTTTCAAGAATCTGAACAAGGCTTCCATGCCGTTCCGATGTCCCCAACAGAGGAGGAAATTTACGAATTTTATAATGATCATAGCTATATTGAGGAAACCACAACCCCCTTAACGCGCATTAATTCTTCCTGTTCAACTGTAGTCAGCATTGATAATGACGCAATTAATATTAACATTAATGACGCCAAAATTGATATGGATATCAATGTCAATATTGATATCAATGTTAGCAAAGATGTTTGCCAAGACCGTCCGGAAATCCATCTTTTGGAAGAAACCGAAGAATCCAAATACCAAATCATTAGCGATAACGATGATGATGGTCTGGATTCAGACGAAGAGAGTATTCTTAATGATATTATGGATTCACGAATGGATTATATGTCTGTAGCTACTAGCGTTATTAACGGTGGTAGCAGCGATGACAGTGGTACCATGACCCTAGTGGGGTCCTCAGATTACGGCGGGCGCTCTAACTCCAATACAAATACTAAAAGACTCAACTACTATCGCGCATTTTCAATCCGTTCTAAACAAATATCGATGTCACATAAAATCAATGTTGTGCTATTTGTTATTTTGGTAGTATTTAAGAATCGCGAATCCCGTCGTCGCGTGATTGCCATAGTTCAAAAGGCTACACAAGAGCTCGAAGATCAAGCCATGAAAACTGCTTCATTATTCGCTAGAGCAAAATACTTCATTCGTAAGCGACCCTTACGTCGCTCGTTGGCCTCAAAGTCGGGATCTAGACGTATTCTGTCTCCCATAATGGAGGTAAACTCGCCGGGGAGAAACTCGTCAACGTGAGAGTTACACGCCTCGGACCGATGAAAATTCATCTACTATGAATCTTAGTTTAATTGGCATCTTTTCTGTTGCCAATTAGTTTTTACTTGTTTGCCTTTTTTGTTTTTTGTCGTTTTATTCAGTCTTTGACTTATCTTTTGAGTCTTGTTATTTTTTTGGTTATGCTTCTTATATTTTTTTTTCGATTTTTGGTTCGCGGTCTTTGCTTGTTTTTATTTTTATGTCACGTTATTTATCTTCTTTTTCCTCTTTTTTCGTTTTTCTGTTATTTTTATTCGGCTTCTCTTATCATTTTTTTAAAATTATTTCGTTCGTTCCCTGGAGCTGTATATCCATATATGTATATTACTCTCTTCCCTTATACATTCTTTATTTCCTTTTTTCAAAAAAATTTATTCTCTCTTTTTTTCTTTTTTTTTCTAGTTGTCATTTGAAATCATTATACATAATAATAATAAACACGCTCGTTTCTTCTGATGATGTGAATCATAATCGCTCTTTTCCATAACATTTGTGTCATATTCTGTGAAACTAGCATGACTAGTCCTCGGTCCTTGGTAAAATTTGCTTTTCTCCTATATTATATCTGAATAATATATATATATATACGTGATAAATTAAGATATAATTGTGTTTTGGATCTCAAGCTTGTGTCTCCACGTACTTTGCCTTCAGTCATCGTCTATTCTTCCGTTTGTAGTTAATTGTTGTATCAACTAAGTAGAATTTTTTTATTTTTTATTTTTCTTTTTGCTTTAAAAGGAATGCATTTTAGAAGAGTTTAGGCCTGAGCAGATAGGAGTTTCTATTGGGGTAAAAGGAAAGGTATCTAACTAGGCTCTCGCAGCCAATTTTTGTTTGATTTCTTTTTCTGTGTGTGTGATGTAATAATGCATTTATTTATTTTTAGTTGTAGAATTCTGTTCTTAACAGAAACATATAGAGAGGTAAATGGAGGGGGGGGGGGGTGTCTAATTTGCGAAATATATTACCTTCTCTTCTTTCATAAGATGTTCTTGCTCATTCAATGAAAGATAGGCCTGAGACTGTTTGTGTGAAATTATCATTATTGCTATTTGTAACCATTTTCTGATTGGTTTCTTTTGCTTTAAAATATTTATATAATTTCAGACTTCTTTTTTGGTTTACGGGTGTTTTTCAGCTGAACAGAAAACAAAATGAATATTAAATAATAATTTAAAAAATAAGTTGCCTCAAGCCGGAGTCGAACCGACGATCTTAGCATTACTAGTGCTACGCCTTACCAACTTGGCCATCAAGGCGGTAATTTTAATTACAATAATTAGAAAAATACTCATATAGTTCGAAGGCATCTCCCAAGAACAAAATATCCTAAAAAAAAGAAAAAAAAACTAATTATGATAGTATGATTTTCTTTTTTTTCCTTCTATATCTAGGATTTTATATCCTAATTCTTATTTATTTAGGAATTCTACTCACTCTTTCTAGTTTCCTGTTAATTAGTTTAAATAAGTTTTTACTTTTTAATAAAAATTCTATTTTAAAAAAAAAACTAAAACAAATCAAGGGAGACTACGAGTGGAATATCGAACTTCTACCCAAATGTGGGTGAAGCAAATTGATCAAAAATTTCCTTGATGAACCAGTACAACCTTGGGCCAGACATCTACGCAAGAAAATTTTCTATAAAGCTTTGCTCTCAAACAATAAGTTACAAGGCGTAACTTCCAATACTCAGCCAATTAATTTCTATTATCCACCAGCCATGATCTCTAATTATCAGATAGCTAAAAACACTGGCTACTCTAATAATCTATGGGTTTTGGTGCCTCCACAGCGCAATTAGTTGGAAGCTTGACATAACCTTTTTAAAACTAAAAGAGATAGAATAGAGGATCAGATAGTTGCAATCTCGGATAGAATCAAGTATCTCAGTTTTTTTCTTACTTCCCTACAAATTCCAAATTCCTTTATCTGAAATTATAACTTTTAATGGTTGAATAAATCCCCCTAACACACGTCCTGTTGATTGAGAAGACTTTGACCGCATGTACCAGAGGCTTAGGGAAAGTAAATCGGTATATATTTCAGACTGATGGAGCAACAACTATACTGGTATTTCTCGTGAAAAATGGGCAAACCAATGGAAATGGTGTGATAAATAAATCATGTATCACTCTGTATTAACAGAGAACTTCTATTTTTCGAAATTGGACACCCTCGACCGCATAAGTTCCATTTCCCCAAATATGATATTGGTTATCCTTGGAGAGCTCAAACTACTCGTATCAATTATTTCACTCATAATATTGAAAAACTCGAAAATCACTTTTTCGTGTGTAATATTAATAAACGTTTATGGGAAATTCTGGGATATAATACTCCCGTCCTATAATTGAAGAATTTACTCACCTCTATTATTACCAATCTTGAACATTATCAATGTATTAAGATTAAATTAACATCTCCAATAATAACACAAAATATTACGAAATCTCCAAAATACTAGATAACTAGTATCTAACATTTACTAACATTCAGTTTCCATATATTTTCCTGTATTTTTTTATAAGTATATATTTATATAGTTTTTCTATGTCACCAATAAACGAATCTAAACCAAAAAATATTATTTAATATTAGTATAACACAAAGGGAGAGAAATCAGGTAAAATTTGTAACATAAATACGCGAGAATGTTTGAGATTGGCTGATTTAGTAGATACATCCCAGGCAGTCATTATTGAAGATGTTTCTTAATTAGTAGATGCAGATGATGATGAGAAAGGTATTTCCACATTAACACGATTAACAGAATTAGATATTACTCAGGAAAGGGCGATAGAATAGCAGTATTTGATTTTTTACATATTAAGACAATTAGTTAATTGATTAAATCAAATCAAACAATCATCTGAAATAAATAATTGTTATTTATGCTCCTCTGATCTGCTACTCTATGGCCCTTTAACATGTTCATTTAAACTCGGCTTTGACTCAGGAATATAGTATTATTATCAGAATATTATATCGACAAACTTATTAAAGTATTTTTCAGTTTACTGACTATTTCTCCTAGAAATACTTAATGTTATGTGGTAATGTGATAATGTGGTTTGGATTTATCTCTTTTTTTATTTACTCAATTTTAATATTTCTTTTTTTTTGTGTTTTTTGTTAATTAATTATGAAATTTCATACACTTACAATTTTGACGTTCAATAATTACCGCCTTGATGGCCAAGTTGGTAAGGCGTAGCACTAGTAATGCTAAGATCGTCGGTTCGACTCCGGCTTGAGGCAATTTAATTTTTTTCTTTTTGAAATACCTGTATCAAATTCGAACCTAGGGGATTTGGCATTATTGGTAACTCTGCGCATTTTTCCTTCCGTCTTATTTTTCAATAATTCTGATCGTACAATAATTTGTGTGTCCGTTATATAATTAAATATATATATATATTAAAAGGCCTTCAGCTCACAATACATTTTCATTATACAAAATTTGGTCTGATCAGGCTTGTTCTCTCCTTTCACTCTAAAAGTTTTTCTATCCGATGATATATGGGAGAATTAAAGGTAAGAACAACTCTTTTTTCTTCTACAAGCACTTTATTTGTTAACTATAATAAATTTAATAAATGGTGGCTATGAAAACATAAATTATGGTTATCTGTATTGCGGTATATATCACGGTATATCCGTAGGATTAATTCTCGTCAAAATCGTTCATTTCAACATTGTCAGAGTAACGTTCAGAATCACTTGAACTGGCTCTGACGCCTATCTTTTCACGAGTTGATGATGGATTTGATGGTTTGGAATTAGCTGCCATGTCCTGTAATTTTTCAATTGCAATATCCTTAACCCTGACAATCATAGCATCCGTAACATTCATGATAACACCCCATAATTTGAGTGAATGAATAATATAGGCCCCACCGAGGGCCATTAACAGAAATAAGGTGTATACAGGATTCCTCAGAACAGCCATAAATTCATTCCAGCCCAAAATAATAATAAGAGCATAAACATAAATAGGAATTTGAGTGACTGATTGGATTGTTGATCGCTTGGATTCAATATAGAGTAGATCACATTGCTTCTTAAACTTACTGGTAATTTCCTCCTTTTGCTTTTCAATTAAAATAGAGCTAAATAACCGCTTTTCAGTTTCGAATAAATCAAAATTGTTGAAACCGTTTCCACCCCTGAGATTTACGTCTTCTTCTTCCTCTTCATTGATATCAACATCGGGTGTGATTTTGGTACCATCCTTTAATTTGGCTTCACAAAAGAAGGGTAGAATCAAAAGCGCGTTATTCTTCGCTTTGAGATATACTGACTCAATATTATCACTGGGTTTCCAAACAATTGGTGCCCCATTTTCATCAAATCTGAAAAGCTCGTCAAACCGCTCCAAGAGGTAATTCAAAACATTTTCGGGTCTACAAATATCACCCTTGATAATATTTTCGAAGGTAATCCAAGCTTGCTTCTTGAATTCAAGTAATCCCTTTTGATTATCTTCAGCATCAGCACCCACGCCAAAATCAATCAGCCCAGTATCTTTTGAGATAGAATCATCTGCATTTATTCTTGACAGAGCCTTATCAGAAATGGAATTAAATTGATCATAAATTTTATCCCAAGTATCCTCATCAGGGTTCTTGAAAATGTCATGGATTTTCTCTGATAATACAGGTTTAATCATCTTTATGGTCCGACTAATAATCTTGGTGATCTCAATTTTTCTTCTTGTGGCTTTCACCTTTGCAATCTCCTCATTAAGAACTGCAAATTCCTCATTGAAGGTAAATATTTCAACATCAGCGCTGGCATTTTTCGCATTAGTTAAGAAAAACTCCTTGGTAGTTAGCTCAGTGCTATTAATAGATAATAAGAAGCCCAGGTTCTTGGTCAAATTTTCCGTGAAATTTGTCTCAAATCTGGCCAAAGATAGCTTTAACAACTTATTCAGGTGATTTTTATAAATATTCATAAGTTCACTATCAATTCTAGATAGTAGTTCTTTACGTTTACTTTCGTACACTGCTTTAATGTATTTGGAAGCAAACTCGTCGAATAGGGTCATAGCTGCGGTTCGGGAATGCTTGATAAGATCACCAACAGTGGAGAAATTTTCGTCAATTTCACTGTCAGATTGAAGCTTAACATCGATATGTTTTCTTAATTCCTGAAGTTCTTGCTCAAATTGATCCCACGACTGATTGGCAATTTCATCACATCTAAATCTGGCCACCAAAATTTGTTGAGTAGGCAAATCAAGATCTTTGTTCAATTCAATTTGTTGCCATACGTTTCCAGCATAGTAACTCCAGCCATCAATCGGGATATTACGGTGGTATTCCTTTCTGAACACATATTCGCTATCATTGGGATCAGTGAATCTAGAGCCTAAATTGGCAATTTCACTGTTAAATAGCTCGGGCTGTAAAAGCTTATGAGGTAAAGCAGTGAATTGCAAATCAAAAAAATTTTCTAATTTAGAATCAACCAAGTCCGCAGGCCTATTCAGTGATTCCCAGATACGAAGTAAATCGGTGGTCAAAGTATTGGATAAATTGCTTAAAGGGGTGACACCAATGTGATCCCTAATGACAAATAAGATCAATGACTTGTTCTGGTGGTCTTTAAAAAGAGATAAGTTAACTTCGAATACTGTCTTCAAAAGTGCCATATTAGCACCTTGATACAGGCCAACCTGATGTTCCCAAATGTTGATAATAATAACTTCAGATGTGGCGAGCGCAAAAAGAGCTGATTTACGTTCAAAATCCTGATCGTCACCACGTTCTCTACCATCAGTACCTTCAACATCCATCACTAAAATATTGGACTCGTTTGTGGTATTTTCACTCTCGCAACCGGTTTCATCACCATCGGATATATTCTGATTCAACAAACGGGCCGAGGTTTGTGCCTTAGCCATCCAAATACCTTTAGTGGTCTGCTGTCTTCTTGTTTCATTCATAACATCGAAACCAGTACTAAAAAGGGCATTGAGCAGAGTTGATTTACCGGTCGATTGAGAACCAAAAACTGAAACAATATGATAATCCAGACCAGATTGGTTTAATTTAACTGTTTGGAGAAATTCATTGATTGAGGTGCTATAAAATTACTTGGGCGTTAGTCATATAATTATAAACTTAAAGAGTTCTATCTCATTTTCCGTTTATGGTGAATGTCCTCAGGTTCAATTTTCAGAGTAAGGGGATCAGACCTCGACAGAGAAAACAACTCGGGATCATGGGGAATAAACTTACGAGAAATTTTTAGATTCGTCGATGAGCTGAACAATGTCAGAATGAGAATCTATAGATGTAGGACTGAACATCTTTAGACAGCAGGGTTCAGAACTAGCCTAAATTGTGATAAAGAATTCAGATAGAATGGCCTATGATAACCCCGAGTGATACGAATATAGTGCCATAATAAGTGGCTGGCAAGTTACCCGGACATGTTCCCGAAACCTGCCTTATCTTAAAAGCAGCCGACTCTAAATTTCTCCTCTGATTTAATTAAGAGTTAACCGATATTAAATATATACATATACTATAAATGAAACGAATTTTTGTTTTTAATTAATGGAATTTATTATTTATATATAAAAGCATTCTAAAATATAAACCCACAGAATTAAATGAACTTGTCAGACAGCCATACACGCCCATCTAAAGTAACTCTTCCGAAGAAGCACATACAGTAGATCGAGATCATCGCTCCAGCCTTCTACATTAATGGCAGCCCACGAGGGGCCACCTGAGAAGGCAGGAAAATATCAGATGACCGGATCCGAAGATCAACGATCAAACAGAAAAGGTTCTCACTCTAGGGTGTGCAGGTTACTACCTCATCAACCAAGTTGGATTCTGTGGCTCATTTGAAGAGCTCAAAGAGAGACGTATACTATAGAAATGATCCTACTGTGGGGGTGTTAGTAAATCCGCTCTTCAAAAATGTAATATTCACAGATAATCCAATAAAAGACCATATAGCATGGCTTCTAATTGTCAATCCAAAGGTATAGGGCAGATACATACTGAAGTACGTCGACACAGAAAAGAAAAAAAGAAAAAAAAGGAGAAAAAAGACGAGGGAAGTGGATATATTTATACCTCCCAGGCGGAAAGGTTTGCGCTGTGGAGCTGAGGACAAGCCCTAGCTGAGGCCCGGTTTACCCGGTGGTGGTGTTTGGTCTGTCCGTCGAGGCTCGACGCTCACGGCGATAGCGGTCATCATCAGGTTATTGGACGGGGACGCCATTGTATTCCGGATAACTCTCGATAGAACCCCGCTATCAATGAGCTCGCAAGATCAGAGAGAGACCCAGAGGGCTAAGAGTGTTTATCTGACTCAAGATTACTCTACTAGCTCTCAGCTGACTCAGACTGAGAAGGACTTGTTGATTGAGTATCAGAAGTTAGCCCTGAGTTTGAATGAAGTAAGTTCTCGTCTATGTCAGTGTTGTCGCCCACAATTCCCAGAATCTTTCTAACAACCGTCTTTTTGGTCTATTGGAATAGCTGTCAGCGTGTATGAATAGAGTGGCTACCGTCCCCACGCGGCAGATTTTAGAAACACTACGAACACTCGAGTCCAAGTCGTCTCTGGTTTTCACCCTGGTTAAGGCCTCTGTATACGGCCTTCTGCAGCAACAGGAGCCGTATGCTGACGAAAATTACGACTCAGATAATAATGACCGGACTATGGATATGAGCATGTGAGATTATACGTTCTGATTAATCTATTTCCCATATGTCCCTATTATGGCTTTTTTCGTTCTGGCAACGCTATAAGCTTCTTGGTTTTCTTCGTTTGACTCAATGGCATAGCATAGCATAGCTGCTGCTAATTGAATTATGCGTTATCTATCGGGCTTTTCGTCCGGTTGAATTATCTATTATTTATTTATTTAATTAAACTAAAAAAAAATTAAACTGATTATTATATCAAAATGGTATGTTTCCGATATATAGTTTATAGTTTATAGTATTGATTGGATATTTACCCGGCAGATGTCGGATAACCTTCAGGAAAATTCGGTAAGTGTATATGAGGCGGCGTTCAAAGCTAGATTTCATTTAATCACCGAAATAACTGAACAACCTGAAATCACCAATGTTTTGCAGATCCAGATCTATTTTAGGAAAAATGTCAGAACTTCCTACCCCCAAGATTATTTTAGACTCCTCGAGGGCTTATCCCAAGACTGCTTTCGTCCAACAACTCAGAACTCTTTCTTCATCCGCCGCTACTCAAAAACAAGCCGATAACGATGTTTTAGCCAGATACAAGGAAAAGTTACAAAAGAAGGCTGAAATGTAAGTTAAATTTTCATTCATTCATATATTTAATATTAGATATCCTTACTAATATACAATTTTTCTCATGTGAAACAGTGAAGGTGTCAAGAATATTGAAGACCTTAAGGAAAAGTACAAAGAAAAGATTGATGAAACCAAGAAAGAGCTCAACACTATTGATCCTTTATCAGCCTATACCAATGAAATCAAATCTGACTCTACCCCTATTTCTTCCCCTGCTGTTTCTACTTCGAGCTCGTCTGAAAATAACACTACTACTACTCCCCAAAAGAAACAAAGTGGTTCCCCTTCTGTTCCTCTCCCTAAGCCCAACAAGGGTACCCTTGACACCTTCGTTGATGTTGAGAAGCTTTCTTTACATAACGCCAAGGAAATTGAATTAATATGGCGTGCTCGTCATGCTGAAACCAAGAAGAGTCTTTGTGCTGTTCTTGAACCTTCCACCTTTGGCCGCCTTTACAAGTCGGCCAGACAAAACCCTATGTTCGTTTTACCTCTTCCCCGTGATGGTCAGGGTATTGAAATGCACTTTGCTCAATGGTCATTCATTAGTGAAACTACTGTTCATTGTCTTGTCACCACTCTAGGTGATTTCCAATTACATGGTGAGTATTCTAAGCCCCATACTACTATTATGTTGCACACTGATTTTGCCGAATCTAAGGAAATCGTCTTAATGAACGGTGCCGTTGAAGCCGATAGTCACATCACTGCTGAAGAAGGTCAATTTTTAATTTTCGTTCTTCAAAAGTTTTACGGTGCTATCGAATCTGAGACCGTTGGTGCCAAGCGAGCGCAAATGCTCCGTGATTTTACCGCTGGTAGCCCCAATTTCAACGTTGATTTGTTAATTGAAGAAGCTCAAAGTATGAGCTAGATAAAGATATTAGTCTTTTAACTGTCGTTCTTGTATATAGTGATAAGAAAACTTAGAATAAGTAGAAAATTTATATTTCTCTATGGTTTTAACGAGCAATACATTTTTGATATTTTATATGTATTTATATATGTTAATTGGAATCTTTTGAATTATGTGTTTAGTCACTTATATGCTATATTTTTCAGCTAAAAAAATAGATCTTTGAGAGACAATTAATTTAAATGATACTAGACTTCATTCATAATATTCCATAATAGAGAATCTCTTCCTTCCCTTGACAATTCTTTTACAGAAGGGTAAAAGGGCTTCTCGGCCTCCAAATTCTGTTGTTTCAAGTCGTCAATATCATCAATATCCTTGGGACTATTCTTCTCTGGTGACATATGGTGCTCGAAATTGGGGATAGACTGTGAAATAGTACTGATTTGTTTCTGAACCTCACGGTAAGTACTTTTTATGTGTTCAATCTCCTTTTTCTTTTTCTCGATTTGTTCCTCCATTAACAAGATTAAACTTTCACGACTTTGATGAGGTCTGTATTCGTTTAGTAAATGGTGCATATTAATCAAAATAACTCGAATATCTTCAACTTTTCCCGGAAAAGATTCAGGTGATATACTCATTATACCCACCAAGTCAAGAAAGTTTATCAGTAAACTCTTAAGTAAGTACTTTATCTGATCAATTCTTTCATGAGATGCTCCATGAGACCCTTCAGCCAGCGCATCCATATCACTATTATCCAGTGGTTCTTTATCATCTTCCTCTTCGGAAAGTTTATACAGTTTTTCAATTCCCATTTCTTTTAGCGTTACCATCCTATCATTAACTGGCCATATATTACCGAAACTTCGATAAGCAGGTGCATCAGGAACACTGGGGGGGATTAAGTACTTTAAGGCATTATCAGCTGAATCTTCTACCGCTAATTTATTGGCGATAATAGTTTCTATAGTATCAGTTGATTCAGTGGTTTTGTCGTTCAAAGCTTCCTTCTTTAGACATTCAAGCCTGTCGCGATTCTCTCTGGTGAAGAATTTATAAAAATAAGGAGGGGCAGGGTAAACTGACGAAAGTCCCAGGTCATTAGCTTCAGTTGACATTTTTTTAATTTAATTAAAATAGAAATTATTTGTTGTCTTGTTATAGCAAGGGTTTCAGTTTCACACAGAGATTACCCAATTGTTTTGGGTTGGGTTGGCTATATGATGCGCTCCAGCCTCCCTCACTTTGGTTTGGCTGAATTCCCAGTGGTGATTCCTGCTTTGGCGATCCAGCGCCTCATCTCTAATGGGAACCTTAATCACAGGCAGGTGGCATATTAGAGCTCTAAGTTTTCATACAAGAAAATCCACATCGATTTTAACGCTAGAAACAAGTATGTTAGAAGAAAATATTAATAATAGGAAATATTGAAAAAACCGCATTTTTTTGGTCTAATCTCTATCACCTACTTGAAGCTAGGTAAAATATACAGATATATATAAAAACCCTATACAAAACGAATATCTATAATCTATAATAGCCTTAGACTTTCTTAATCAAATACTGGATGTTTGTAATTTTTATGTTTTGCTATTTACTCAACCGTGATATTCCAGTTTCCAATTTGTTTTTTTGTTAGCTTAGCTATCCATTCCTCATCGGTGAGTTTCTTTGGTATTGCCGATTTTGTCTATAACGACGATTATTTCCACTCGCCCAGAGAAAATGAGTAAAAAAAGCCAGTTATTGATACTGTTCAAGATTTAAGATTGAGGAGATGAGTAAACCTTTCAAAGAGAGAATGGGGGTATAAATGAGCGTGGAGAAATAAAAAAATTTATTTTTATTTTTTTAAATAGATTTTTATTAAAAAGTAAAAACCTATTTAAACTAATTAACAGGAAAATTAGAAAGAGTGAATAGAATTCCTAAATGAAATAAGAATTAGGATATAAAATCCTAGTTATAGAAGGAGAGAAAAAAATATTTATACTATCATCCTCATGATATTAGTTTGAATCACATACTTCTACTTTTATATTTAACCACTTTTGCTTCTTTTATTATTAATCGTTTCCATTCTTGAAGCATCAGTTTTTTTGGTGGGGTTTCACCAAATCTTCTTCTGCCTCGACTTTTCCATAAGAAATGGACGAAGAATAATCGTTGTTAGTAATCCTTTATGTTATTAATAGGTGACAGTATGAGTTGATTGATAGATTGGTAAGGAAGTATTGGTAATAGCGAACACATAAAGATAGCGATTTCACAAAAACGCAAAAAACACATTCTTTCAAATTTAAAACTAGTTAGACCTTAATAATCGTCTTTAACAGTAATTGGTTCGATGGTCTAGTTGGTCATGGCATCTGCTTAACACGCAGAACGTCCCCAGTTCGATCCTGGGTCGAATCACTTTTTTTTTGCTTTTTCATATTATCCCTGTCTGCTCGCAAGGATTGGATTAAGAATTTTTCAAATGAGGAAGGTAGGTTGGACATAAAGCTGAAAAACGTGATAGAACACAATGTTTGTAGCCTAAATAGCTGGAGTTTAACTTCTTCTATCGCTACCTACTCAATCACCTTTTAACCGACCTGAAAGATCTGGCGAGAGAATCAAAGGTTCTCTTAGTTTTTCTCCAAGATAAGTGTATCACTTCTCTATTGGTGGAATGACATACCCTTATCTACATTATACACTATCTATCTCTATTGTATCTAATGTTAGAAAACTCACTCAATTATTTCGCAGATCTTGATACCCTCATCTAGGTCTTAAAATTCTCCATTGGGTAATTTTTTCATTGATTGATCAAAGAGATTGAGTAGCACTATTATCTCTTTTGTGACACCCCACAATACTAATGGCAGCTTTATTGGCCCTCAATAATTCCTCAAGCCCGAAAATATTAGCAACCGGGGGCCCGCTTCTGGGTACTGCCAAAACCAGACTCACTTATGGGTATCTAACACTTTTCCTACGCTCTGTACTAAACACAATGTTGAACAAGAAAGTTGTGTCTACAGTCTGATAGTATCAAAGTCTTTTTGTCACCAGCCCATTCGGTGATTACGCAGGAAGGCACTGCTTTATTATTCCACAAGTTCATTTAAACTTGGCTTTAATTCTGAATATATTAATATTATCAGAATATTATATCCATATATAAGTTATAAACAAAATACAACTATTATCACCAAAATTTCATAGCGTATTATTATTCACATTTCAACAATAATGACTGTAGGTGTATATCGAAGAACGTCAGAGATGTAAGTAGATGGAGGAATAGACTCTTTCCCTGAAGGGGAGTTGAATCGAACAATGAGAAAAATATTACCAATCAGATACGCCAAATGGTCGAAATACAATTTTTTTAAAAAGTAAAAATTTGCCTCAAGCCGGAGTCGAACCGACGATCTTAGCATTACTAGTGCTACGCCTTACCAACTTGGCCATCAAGGCGGTAATTTTTTAATGAAAGGCGCGTATAGGCGATTCAATGAGTGCAACTTCATGTACTTGAATGAATTGTTGCTAATTATTATTTCATTTAGGAATTCTATTCATTCTTTCTAGTTTTCCTGTTAATTAGTTTAAATAAGTTTTTACTTTTTAATAAAAATTCTATTTAAAAAAATTGTTGCTGAATAATTTGAATAAAGTTTATACCACATTTAATACGAAGATACTTAGAATATTTCTAGTATATATGGCCATAGATACTAATTCGGAAGAGAGCTAAAATAAGATTCTATTTTATATATTTGAAGCTACAGCTAATGGGAAAATTATCTACCCCAAAAATGATTCAAAAATGCTCTATTATATTGAATTAAATCAAAAAAAACCCGAAACTCTAAAAAGCCCCATTTTTTTAAACAAAAAAGGCTTGAATTTGATTTGATACTATAGCATTATGATCTACAACTTTACTTCTCTAGCTAGTATACTGTAGTACAGAAGGATTCCTGAATTTCTGAAGAGAAGCCCCATTAGAACCTTTCCTACTACCACGTGAGTATCGTAATTCATCTAAGTAAGGAAGGGCTCTCAAAACTTGATTATCAATTGTACATCCCCCCAAGTGCAGATTGAAGTAAAAATGTCGTTGAATGTAGCCCACACTGCATATGAAATGCTTAGCTGAGATATAGGTTTCTGGATTATGTGACGCGGTGCCGTGTCCTGCCTGCCTCTTGCGTTATTTGGAGTGTTTAATATATAATATATATATGTACATTCAGGGGTCTATAATAATATACCATTTTTCATTTTTCATTTTTCCGTAATATTTAATTTATTTGAGAAAAAAGTGAAACAATGAAATTATCCATATTCAGTCAATTGAGCTTAATTAAGAGGGTAGCATTATTTTTGTGGGAGGGAAGCGGCAATTAACGATGTATACATTAATGTATAATGTAATGTGGCATCTCGCGTCGGGTTGAAGAACTACCCCTATCCGTCCGAATCGCCACATTCTTCGCCACCAAATTCCTTCGCCACCAAATTCCTTCGCCACTCTTCCTTCGCCCCATTTACTTATAAAGGTTTCACTTTCATTTTGTCCGTACTTTCTAAAAAACAAACAATTGTGTTGTAAGGAAACCCGACCACATAATAACTAAAAATGGATATGGAATACGCTAATCTTGGTAAATCAGGTCTTAAGGTCTCTAGAATCATTGCAGGATGCATGACCTTTGGCACTAAAACCTGGGGCCAATGGATTATTGATAATGAGGAAGAAGTCTTTGCTATCTTGAAGAGATGTTATGACCTCGGCATTAGAACTTTTGACACTGCTAATGTTTACTCAAATGGCCGATCGGAAGTTTTATTGGGTAAATTCTTGAAGAAGTACAATATCGATAGATCAAAGGTTGTTATTTTGTCTAAACTTTATTTCGCTCTTGAAGAATCTGACCCCAATTTCAACTTCATGACTATTCCGGATGACCAAAAATACGAGTACACCAACCGTTGTGGATTGTCGCGTAAGCACATTCTTGATGCCGCTGCTGACTCTGTTAGAAGATTAGGCACTTACATGGATGTCTTACAAATCCATAGATTGGATAAGGAAACTCCTAAGGAAGAAATTATGGAAGCTTTACATGATGTTGTCAAGAGTGGTCAGACTAGATACATTGGCGCTTCTTCCATGAGGGCTGTTGAATTTGCCCAATTGCAGTTCATTGCTGAAAAAAACCGTTGGACTAAGTTCATCTCCATGCAAAGTTTTTACAATTTACTTCATCGTGAAGACGAACATGAAATGAACTACTTCTGTAATGATACTGGTGTTGGTTTGATCCCTTGGTCGCCTTTAGCTACTGGTATTTTAGCTAGAGCACCTGAAGAAGGTGCCAAGACAGTTCGTGGTTCTGAGGGCGTCTTTACCAGTTTTTTGGGCCTTGGAACAGAGACTGATAAGAAGATTATTAAACGTGTCAAGGAAATTGCAGATAAGAGAGGCGTCCCGATGGCAGTTGTGGCTACTGCTTGGGTTATTTCAAAGGGTGCCAGTCCAATTCTTGGATTAAACAGCATTAAGCGAGTTGAAGAAGCTGCCGCCGCTGTTAAATTTAAGTTAACTGAAGAAGAAATCAAGCAATTGGAAGAACTCTATGAACCAAAGAAATTACCTAATATTTTTTAAGTCTATATCGATGTTATAATATTAAATCTAGTAAATGATAGTTAACTAGGATTACATGAATAATAAGAAAATATTAAAGAAAATATTACACAGAGTACTAAGAGCAATAAAAAAACATTACGTTAGGCTTGCCCACGCCAATATTATTAAATCTCTGATAGTTATGTTAAGTTTATAATTTCATATAAGAAGTCCTCGAAAGCCAGAGTAATGAAACCATCGCGATCTTTATCATACTTCTTAAAGATATCCGTAAATCTTTTCAAAGATAAGCACGATTGAACAAACATGTCAAAAGAAATCACCCTGACACCCTGACGATCAAAAGAAGAGTGTTTATTGTACATAAAGGCTATGAACTGGTTAGATAGCCGATAACCAAAAGCCTCGAGAGCGCGACAATATTCGTCATAATTAATTGAACCACTTTGGTCAAGATCGAACCGATCAAATAATTTTCTCCATTCACCTAAATATCGCCACAGATTACAAAATTCTTTGAATCCTATAGTACCATTACCATTTCTGTCAAACATTTTCATCATTAATCGCACTGTGGCGATATTAAACTTTGTATAATCTCCATTAACCAACGCATTCCGTAACTCATTCTCAGATAATTGCCCATTCTTATTGGTATCCACGCCCTGAAACAGAGCCTTCAGATTAGGTTCAATGGATTGCTGTTGCTGTGGCGGTGGTTGTTGCATATGTTGTTGCCCTGATGAAGGTGAGAATGGGGACGATTGATTCCATCCACCATTAATATTACCATTACTATTACTGTTATAAGGACTAATATTTGTGGAGACATTAGGCCTAGATCCTGAGGGAAAACTACCTTGACTATTGCTTATACGGGAATTGTTAAAATAAGGCTTCTGAGAGGACTGATTATTTTGCGGCGATGAATTATACGCCGGGTGACCCGTATCAGGGGACGATGGATATGTGTAAGAGTTAGCATTAGAAGGACCACTATAATTTTGATATTGTTGATTACTGTTATTAGAACCGGAGCTCAAGGATACCGACGATGGACTACCTGGACGTCCAAATGGTACAGGTCGAGGTGATGAGCTATAATGATGAGGTGATGAAGATGAAGATGGAGACTGGAGCGGTGGGGGAGGAAGTTGAGAGTTCAGACTATGGGTTCTATGCTGATACGGCTGGGTAGGAGGCTGATACTGCTGTAATGGTTTAGCTTGTACAAATGGTTGAGCTGAAGGACGGGCAGGGTCTTTACCAAAGGTCTCCATGGGAGTTGGAAATTCCTAAAGTGAAACATCATAATGAAAATAAGTTAGTATACAATCGGTCAAAATCGAATCAATAATAACTAGTATTAACCAAGGGATATTGAATTAAAAAAATTAATTAAAACAGACTCGTGTTGATCATTTTGAGATTGATGCACATACTGGTAATTCATCAGCTCTGGACATCTTTTAAACTTCTGCAGCTCCTAAGAATATATATATATGCACGCTGGGGCCAATAACCTTGATAAGTTCACTCAAAAAAAGGAGCGCCAATAAATAGATTAAAAAGGATTTGTGACCAAATAAAACGAGATAATTAATAGTCAATAAAAGTTTGGAGTCGTAAAGTAGGCCAATGACTAGGGTGGAGTGGTGATTGTGGTTGGCTGGTGGAGGCTGGCTTATAGCAGCTGACTGATTGGGATTAAGGGATAAGAAAAAATGGCCGATTTTTGGGCCTAACGAATCATTAGTCTCAACAAAGCCAACATATGTATAAAAATATCACCAATAGAACAGGCTTAAGAATAAATAATTCCAAAATTCAAAATATACATAAAATAGATTACAATATTGCATGGCAAAGTATAGAGGTAATGATGAGGTATAATAGATTAGCAAATGATACAGAAAAAAAGAACCGATTCAATGACACAAAAAAGGGGAGATACAAAATACAAAAGTGAATTAAATTTTTATTATTTGCTATATGTGATAATGAAAGAATCAAATAGTAAAAATTTAAGCCTTAAGGGAGGAAGCTCTTCTCTTCTTGATATCAGCCTTTTCAGCCTTCTTTTCAGAGACACGTTGAGCTAAAAGAGCAGCGTATTCAGCGGCAGCATCCTTTTGGGCTTGAGCGTTCTTAGCCTTAAGAGCCTTAAGACGTCTCTTGTGTT